>JAMPIV010022564.1:0-372344 GCA_024509875.1 Oreohelix idahoensis
CGCAAAATTTTTCCATTGGGAAAGTCATTGCAGGTGAGTTGAGTGCTAGATCAGCAGAGGCGTTGTCAGGTGATGAAGCGTTAGTGGGAGAATCGGGACGATTTTGAACCTCTAGTTCTTTGAGCCGGAACTCATGAGCCCGTATCCTTTCGTTTTCTTCTCTTTGTTTTTCTATTTCGGCCTCTATGAATGCATTACCTTCTATTTCTCATTCCAACCTCTTTAGTGTATTTTAAAAGACCCATCCTTAGCTTTAGTAAATCAGACATTTTCTATATTTCTGTGCAGGTTGTTACACTCTCCCAGTATGTTACACTAGTTTCTGGGTATTACTAATATTTCTATGAAGTATTGTAATACAACAAATCAATACAACTAACTGATAATCAATTTACCAAGCCCCAGGGAGTACTATTAATTCTATCAAGTAATGTAGCTCATTAATGGAAGTTTAGTATAATTGGATTTTTTGACAATTCCTTATTTCTGCTGAATTAAGGTCTCATCACTTGAGTAATACTCAAGTATAAACAATTCCCTTCAATATCTCACACACATACACACTCTACTGCCTGTTAAATGTACCACTTAATTACCTTAGTTAACTATTTAACGTAATTATATAACCCTGAATTAAATTAGTGACAGCAACGTTCTGTTACTTTAAAATTATAATTGTTCTGTTCAGATACTACCAGAAGTGTCGTTGTCTAGGGCGTTATAAAATTATAGTCCACAGTATAGACTAATAGCTCAAGATTCCTTACAGTTTCTGCAGAACAATTTAAAGACAAGATTCCCTGTAGTCACTGTGAAATAAGAATCCAGAAATTCAAATCCAAGGACGAGATTCCCAATAATTGTCGCATGAAAATATAATTAATAGTAGGTAAGCTTGACATCTGTATAGGCGTGATGAACAATAGTGCACACGGACGTGTGATAGTGGTGCGCAAGAGAGATAGGCAGAAGGCACAGGCTGAGTCAGTGAGTTCTTCACTAAGAAAAACCACACACACAGCTCTTCTTGTTTTCTCTGGCGACAATATTACTCTTTTGCACACACTGTGTCACTCACAAATAGTAGGGTAAAGAAGTAAAGTTAGATTGAGGATTTGGTAGTCTGAACTGAACGAACAATCCTATCGAGGTTAACTCAATTTATTTCAATTTAGAAATGTAAATAAATCAATAAGGATTTTACAGCACATAATAATAAAGATTATCACGAGAAAACAAACTCACAACAATTTTGATGATTTTAAAGAAGAAAAAAATTATTACACCAATAGTGAAAACAAGGATTAAGAATGAATTGTATTAGTAAAGTTCCCGGCAGGCCTGAAAGGCTTTTGCTGGAAAATAGGTGAAATACTGTTTGTGTGTAAATGAATCTTTGTTCCTTTGTTCCTTTGGTGTGAATGTTGGAAACAACTTATATCCTGGGGGTCTCTTGGAAAAAATATATCGTAATCCAATGCTTGAAATTAACTTCACTGTTCTAATAAGGTATCCACAAAGGGTACAGAATCTGAACACGATTTTATAAATCCAAGATTGGGGTAACGACTTCACTGTTCGAATAAGGTATCCACAAAGGGCACAGAATCTGAACACGATTTTATAAATCCAAGAAAGGTGTAACGTATCCACAGTTGATGCGATATCCACAGATAACGAATTTGCTTCCAAAGGTGGGATGAAGGGTTAAAATGGGTGGAGTATGGTACGGGTGATGGTTGTTAAGGGTAATATCTGGTGTTGAGAATCGTTGCAATAATTGCAGCAATTGAAGTAATTGAAATGATTGAAATAATTGAAATAATTGAAGGGAATTATTGTGACTGGTGGACGAGGACTATATGGACACTGGCCAAAGGTAACCTCTTTTCAGCAATACGAGACAAGACTTGCACTGCGTAAATCTGTTAGACAAAACAAAAATACATGTGTAACTACTCTTCTGCTGCAACATGCAGATTACAACAGAAACAATTTAAGCAGTGTCCAGCGTCGGCATGTTGATATCCATGCATGCGTCTCATTCCTAAAATAGGTCAGTCCATTCTTAAACATTTCTGTCTGCTGTGAATGAATTAGCTGGCCAGTCCAGATACATACACAATAACAAGACTTGCTTCCTCCCCTGTCAGACAAAGTTACATGAGGGTCCGCTAGAGAATCCTTCTTTGCTTTCCACCGTTCATTCCTTCCAGCATTCATAATAATATGCTCATACATTAATGTTACAAACATTGAAAAGTAAAATGATCATTGAAATTATGAATGATACAAACATTGTAACATAACATCGCTTTAAAATACAAGCAGTGAAAATAAATGAATTTTCGTAAGCATTTATGATACATACATGATAAAGGAAACCCGTTTATATAATACACTTAGACTTTCACCATGATAGTAATATATTTCATTAGACTTTCACCATGATAATAATATATTTCATATCTATATATTTGAGCTAATTTCCTATATACTGGAAAAGCGAATACATACCCGCTCCGGAATTTTAGTCTGTTAAGTTAAACTAGAGGGCACTATGTGTGTTTAACTCAAGTCTCCCTATGCATAGTTTTTTACTTTACAAGGCTAAGACGTGCGTCTCTCTCTTACAGTATGCTATCACCAAGTGAAGTCTAAACTAGTTTCTTAAAGACAGAAAGAAAGAAAGAATTATTTTCGATTTACCCGCTACATTTTAAACGTTCCCACGATAGCAAAAGTCTCGCTGCAAATTAGTTTGCATATAGAATGTCACTAGTACGTGCTGTGGTTCCGAGCTCAGAAGTATTAACAATGAGGAAGAAGACAGGCCATAAATTTCTAGACAGACGAGTCTGGAAATTCCTAACGAACGTGAACGCTGGTTGACCGTATCTTCACCTGGGTTAAGGTGGGGAAAAGGCAAGTGCGTGAGAAACATTTTTTTTGGAAACTTAGGATATACAGAAAATAAAGCAATATGCAGGATGGACAGAAAATTTCAAATAGACAAATTATCTTCACTCTGCGACAATACTGGTGTCAGAAAGTGTTCGGACAATTTTCAGAATTCATCTTTTCCGTTACCCAATTGAACGAACTAATGTTCATGAATCAGGCTTCAAGTTGGGAAAATTCTAGTGGAAACAACTTCAAGATCAATACAGTTCGTCACAGACAAAGTAACAGTGGAAATTGAACAGTTCAAGAAAGTCTCATTCAAGACGCAAGTCCAAGCTGGCAACTCAAATTTACACAAGTTACGAAGGTCAAGGTCGAGTCATCACTACGATTAACGGTCGCTGAGTCGCTGAATCAAATCGATCGTATGTCATTCAATTTTTGATCCTGAACGAGCACATAGAACCAGAGAGACAATCCATACACTTGTTAAACCTCCAGAGCAACCGGGGAAGTATTTCAACAGAATTTCTTTCAATATCACGTTTGAAAATCTTCGTTCAACCGTTCAAGTCTGCTTCTCTATGAAAACAAGTCCAAACAGCTGGGAGCATTTTGTTTATTTTGAGGATCACTATGGCATGACCACATGAAGATAAGTTCTTGTCTAAATTAGAGCTTTCGACTAGATTGTGTTGTCCAGTTGGCTAGCTTTGGTCTTCAATTCTTCCTCCACTGTCACTTGTCTGTCCTACTTTGCAGTCCTAGTACTCATCATTACGTGTTTACTATCAATGTATTTTATGTAACTTCGCGGGAGGATGGATAGGGCTTATCATTGCTTCTATATTCCTTTGGAAGATTTAAGCAATTTTAACGACTTTTAGGGATAATTGCTTATATTTGCTTACTGAGGATCTAACTGATTATTAATTTTTCTTTTGAGTTAGGAAATAAATGTTTCTTCAGTCAGCCATATAACCACTTTGCTTGTGCTAGTTGTGACGTCACGTGCCTACGTCATTTAATTTAAATAAATTACTTTCCGTTTTGTGTCACTATTTTATTCGTTTGTGATCTAAACATCTCTCTGTCTCAATGTTAGTTTAGGACGACTTGTATCGTAAATTATTGTAATGTTACTTTAAACATTTTATTTCTCTAATTATTAGGTCTAGTACTTACTTAGTTTCTTTTTATATGTTTCATAGCGTCGTATAAGTGAATATATCATTTCATTTGCTTGTTCCATCCATTGTTTATCGTCACCTGTTCTTGTCTCTGGCTATAGTAAATATCATAGTTACTTTGAATTAATGAAGCTCATATGTTCATAATATAGTTACTGTCGTGGAATATTCTAATCCACATATATAAATTATTAGGTAAATATGAAGCCTAACAAATAAAATTAATAAAGAGAAGAGCAATGGTAAAATAACAGTGCTGTCACAAAGAATGTACTAGAAATCCCCCTTGTTTTCTGCTACGTCTGCAAATTGTAACGCTTTCACGTTGATAGTAAAAGCTTACTGTATTATTACCCGCTTTCTTCAATGAAACGTGTGCTGCATTTCTAAGAAAAACATTGAGAGGCCCTGCGTAATGACCTAAATTAATCCTAACATTAATTATATTACGTTACCAAAACGAACGAACAGATGGACTCAAGTAGAAAAGGATAGCGAGAAGGGAGAGGCAGAAAGCCGAACACTAAACACGCGTCGCGCGATACACAAATGCTGCCATCACGCGTGTAAGGCCATGCACTAACTTTTTTTCAGACGGACAGTGATAAAATATATTAACCATCCCAGAGTTAGGTTTTAAAATCATAAAAAACTCTTATTAGGAAAGATAACAATAGATGGGTTTACGTTTGAAAACATAACAGTACCCAGACAGCACATCTTCGAAACAGGAGGTAGAAGAAATTGCATATTTTGAACGCAGCCACGTAGCTCCTTTAAATTTGTATTTTTGGGTTCCTTAGGGCTTGCTGACAAAGAATATGTAAAACGTTACGCAAATAGTCCAGGAATTAATAAATTATAACCAAAATAAAATATTGGGGATGCCTGACAGCATAAAATCATTTCTGCTCATAAGATTTTTTTTATAACGTGTTTGAAAAAAAATTTACGTTACAGAAATAGTCTACCATGTAAACTCCAAATTGATTGGAGCGCAACAAATGAAAGCCTAACCACGATTGGTCGGACTATAAATACTATCTTTCGTTGTCAAGGGAGACGGGGAAGGGTAACATTTTTTCAAACACTTGTCGAAACGTGGCTCATTGGCCAATCTCGCTGATATACACACTTGGGAGCGTTAGTTCGAAACCACTTGTTTAAATAAGCTTGATAAAGCATCAGTGCGTTGAAGCCAGCTTATATTTTGCTAAATAAAAGCCTGGAACATAGGCAGATGGGAATTTGTGCCAGTTTGTGCCAGAATTCATTGCTAATCAACGTATCTGTGTTTATTCCTAGGAATTGTGGTAAGCTTGAACCATTCAATATCTTTTAATGAAAATTGAATGTGAATTGTTGATTTATGCCTGTATATATATATGTAGTTCAGTGGCAAACGTGAGGTAAAGCCTATAATGCTCCAGCCTGAACAGAGGGTGTCGGAGAGAAGTAAAACGGCATGGAATGGCCAAACAGTACACTGACACCTGGATGATTGACTAGAAAGAAATAATGCTGGAAGTGCAGAGGCGTAGTAACCATTAAGAAGGGTAATACTGGAATAAAGTATTTCAAATGAAGCTGACAGTTGGCCTAACGCTCTGAACTCAATGTTTGTGCTGTGTTGTGATCAGTGTAAAAAGAAATTATAAGTTAGTTATGAAGTAGAAGGTACATCCTCCTTGATTTCAGGGACCGTGGTCTTGATGGTAGTGAGCAGCACCTAGTCAGAGCTTTGCTGAATCCTGAGTCGGACAGCATACTCCTTGGTCTTTTTAGCTATCAGTGAGGTGTCTCCTGAACCCAGAGGAGAATTCGAGCAGAGGAGTCCTTTCCTGCCGCCATCACGCCAGATAAGCGAATTGGCCAGCTGAGCTCAACATTATGTCCCCTCATCTTGAAATGACTTTGTAAAATTAACATTAAGAGGGGAAATTAATTGTCTTAATATCAGGAACTGAGAACATCTCCAATACTAGTTTCCTTAAGACAAACTATTGAAGTCATGATGACAACTACCAACAGAGCTTGAACAAAACAAAACCAGTATTACCTCATACTACTATTACACAACTGACACACATAGGATATTTTTAATAATATATGTCACTACCAGATTCATATTAATACATTCTGTACATAACTTGTAATTAACATTGATTGTGATTCCTGGTTCCTTTGTCTTTGAATCAGGACACACATATGCCTTTATGATAGAAATGAATACATATTGTTATTTGAAAAGTTACGAGTGTCTCCTGTAAGATATTCTCATAGAGTGTTATATGTATGTGAGTGTCACAGTGTTGTCAAGAGTAGTGGATTAAATTAAATTGTTTATCTGTCTGTTGTTGTGACTTACACTTCACCATACTCATACCCTAGACACATAACGTAGCATCACACTATTCCAGAATAATTCTGACTGAGATATAGAGATATGTGGTAGCAAGTAAGGTTATCTATAATACACTACTCTTAATAGATATAGATACCTTCACAGCTGATCTCAGTCAGTACACTAAGTCCCCTATAAATATTTATAACATCCCACTTCACCACAGTTACTGACAAATAATATACTACTATAAGGTATTGAGAAACTTATAACCTTATAACCATGTCTGCCATTGAGTATTTTCTCAGGCAAGGAAAGAAGTCTGGTTTACAGGGACCATCTCTTCAGGACTTTATTATGAAAAATCTGAAGGAGGTAGAAATGGAAGAAGGAGGTGATCAGTCCTTAATTGAAGAAGAATGGTATTGGAAGGAAAATAGATTATTGAGAATCATTGATGATAGGGAAAGATTGATTGATGAGTTTTTTGATGAGGTGAAAGCATTAAAATCACAAGCAGATGTAGATGGATCTAATTTTCGATCATTAACAGTTGATTTTTCAAAATATAAGGAGTCATTAGATACTGCCTTGAGGGAGAATAAAGCTTTGAACTCTGAGATTTAGGTACTGCAAGATAACATTGCAGCATGTCAGAATAAAAGTTCCAAAATCAGTGATGACTGTTCTGATAAGGTTACTGATATTAATGAGAAGTTTTGTAAAGCAAAAGAGGCTTTGGAGGCCAGAATTCAATCACAAGTTGCTCAAATTAAGGGTCTTGTTCGTGATATGTCAAAATTGAGACTCCAGTTGAGAGAGAAGAAGGATAAAGAACAATCTCTTACTCATGAGTTGGTTACTGTGAAAGCAGAATATGAGAATTTTAAACGTAAGACCAATGAGACCAAGACTTATGTAAATTCAGAGTCTGATATATTGTGTGCTCTCAGAAAAGAAAACTCTGAACTCAGAGATAATATTAAACGACTAAGTGAGAAAAACAGTAAGTTACAACTTAGTAAGTCAGAACTTAGAAAACTTACTCCTGATTTGGAAAGGGAAAATTTAAAACAGGAGATCAGGTATGACAATGATAAGGAAAAGGCTCTCACCGGTGAACTGGAACAATTAAAGATAGATTATGAGAATTTCAAAGTTGAGGCCCAGAAACGTGTAGATTCCAAGATGTTTCAGATTGTTGGTCTATTAGATGAGAATGAAGATCTATTACAACAACTGGAGGAGAAACAAATAGGATTGCCCGAGAAGGTTGCTGATCTTAAGGAAAGCCATTATAACTCTATTGAAGGACTACAATTTGAACTTCAACAAGAAAAGGCAAAGAATATGGAGATTGTCAGTAGACACTCTATGGAAATGGAACAACTGACTAATACTGCTGCTGCAGAACATAAAGTAAAAGATTTAGAGATTAGTAAATTACATCGAAGGGTGGATGTTTTATTAGATATCTTATCACAGGAACATGTATTGCCATCAGATGGCATTGATTTGGGTATGAAATTGGGTTACCATGATATTTCACCACACCCAAACGATTTTGTGCAGAAGCATAGCATTTCAAATGCTAAACTTAGTGGTGATGATACAGATCGGTCTCATAAGAGTAATATTCGACTTCCAGCATTCAATGCTAAGATTCATTTACAACGACGGGATAGTCGATCATTCAGAGGAAAATATAGCTTTCCTCGTCAGGATTCTTATGTCAGGGTTTCCTGTCATAACCGTTCTGATTTTCATGATGGTAGATCTTGGCGTAAGGCCAATGCTAGGTATGTCACTATGGAAAAAAGTCCACCACATGGGAATAATAATGGTAAACAAAACACCCTTACGGGATGTGAACAGATGAAGTTCCATGAGACCAAACTTCATGATGATATTTGTTATTGTTATAGTCATGAGGATCATATTGTTGGTAAAACAGCTGTTGATGGGAAATATACGACATCTCAGGGTGACACTCCTCAGCTACCACATGAGACATCTACTAATGTGGAGGATGTCGTTCATACTGTTTCTATTTATTTTGATAGGAATCGCTATGAACAGCTTTGTCTTCAAAATACAGTCAATGCTGATGGTAGGGAGGCATCGACTGTACCTTCCGGTCGGTCCGTCATGTCATGCTCAGATACGACAGGTCGGATTGACAATCATCGGGCTACACCCGATGGTGATGAGCTGCAACATGTGAAATCTGCTCATTTGGAAGATGTTGATCATCATATTGGTTCCATTTATTTTGATGAGAATCTATATACACAACTTTGTCTTCAAAAGACATTTAATACTCTGATGTTGTGGAGACATCGACTGAATCTTCCGAGCATCCTGTCATGACATGCTCAGACGTGACTAATAGTATTGTTCATCATCACATGAGTAAACAGCACGCTCATGGTACGACTACTCTTAAGAGTAGGAATGATGTTGGCAAAGGGGATATAAAATTTACTAGAAAGAGTCATGATGCTGGACGAGGGGTAGTTGATAATCATACTCGTCGGGATGATCACAAGGATAACCATGATCGTCCAGCTCTTACGACATGCAAGGAACGAGATATACATAGCAATACCACTGTGCGCGTGACTCGCACGACACATGATAGATTCAATGATTCTCGGGCTCAGTTCAGACCTGGCCGAGATCATATTTCATTGAATCGCACTGTTTTAGTGCGCAATTTACCTTCGGGTGCGACGTGGTATGCGCTCAGGAGATTTTTCCAGCGTATCGGATATGTTGAATTTGTTCGTATGTTCGAACTTCAACATTCTTCTCACCAACTTGCATTTGTTCGTTTTGCTCGTTATTGCGATGCTCGCAGAGCGGTGAAATTCAAAAATGGTTCTCGTTTTGCACACCATTACTTAGAAATGCAACTCGCACGCAATTCTACACCACGCACTTTATAGTTGCGTTGGATTATCTATTTTCTTCTGTCTTTGAATGTTTTGTTCTTCTCTACATCCATAGTTTAGTGTGCTATTTCTTATATTTGTTCGCACATAATAATTTTCTTTTGGTAATATCGACGTTATTTTAGAGGATAATAATAATAATAATAATAATAGCCCCTTCAGTCATAACTGACTATGGGAATGCGCCCCTGAGGTGACAGCCCTCAGCTGCTTATTTTCCTGGTGCTCCTTTCGACGTTTTCTCCTTACCTATGCTTCCTGTGTGAGCCTCTCTTCGCCCAATCTGAGGTGGCGCCGTAAATAGCATCGCCACTTAGTGCGATCGGCAGCTTCATCCTCCCAGGATACTTGCTTCAATTATGTCTGTCATCAGTAATACTCGCATTATTTGTGCTGACTTTACTGATCTATGTATTTTTGTCTTTATTACTGTAGGCAACTATGATTCGTTGCGTAAGTTCATTCACTTTAGGTGTTCGAATAACATGATAATTGCAAGTACTTTTATTAGCATGAATACAAGCGCATGATGTGCCGCCTTCGTGGCGATCAAAAAGATGTCATCACATACATCGATGACATCTGTCTATTTCACAACACATGGGAAGTCCACATTACTGGTTTATCTTCTCTTCTTCTTACACATCGACAACATGGTTTGACTGTAAGACCTTCTAAGGTCCAGATAGGTTGTCAGGAGATTACTTTTCTTGGTCACCGCATAGGTAACCATAGATTACACCCTGATGACAATACAGTCAAGCGGATACTGGAGATTGCCACTCCATCATCTAAGAAACAAGTAAGAAGTTTACTTGGGCTTGTTAACTATTACCATAAATTTATACCACGCTTCGCACAGATTTCTGCTCCTTTGTCCGGATTGTTGGCCAAAGGTAGTCCCAAAAAAATATTATGGACACCGCAGTGCGAAGATGCTCTGATTATGATGAAGAATTTATTTAAGAATCCTCCTATCCTGTTATTGCCAAACATACATTTACCGTTCTTGATTCAAACAGATGAATACAGTTCCGAAATTGCATGATGTTTACTTCAATGCTATGAAGGGATACTCCATCCATGCTTGTTTGTCTCACGCAAGCTTACTCCAGCAGAACAAAAGTACACAACAGGAGAGCGCGAACTGCTCGCGGTGGTGTAGTGCTTGGAAAAACTATCGAAGTACTTGATAGGGAGAAAGTTCTTTATCTACACAGACCAAAGTCCGCTCACGTTTATCACTTCGAGAACTATGAAAAACGCAAGGATTCACAGGTGGTTTCTTTTACTACAAGAATTCGCCTTTTCAACAATTCCGATTTCAGGAACTGATAATAACCTCGCGGACTTGGTATCAAGAAATTTTACGTCACAGGATTGAGATAACTTTCTTGTCTTGATGTTGACAAGAGACATAATTTTATAATTATTATGTCTAATTAGGAATATTAATTTCATTATTTCATTTTGACGTTAGATAACATGCATAGATTGTAGTCGGGCACATCTTCGCCACCACTCTCTCACGTGCCACGAGTGTCACGTTTGGGAGCGGGGGGGGATGATGTTGAGGACTGTTTCGCGGCTTGCAGACATGTGAATGGTTGCAAACATTGGCATGCCTGCACCACGGAACTCCTCAATTGAATAAGACCAGAAATCGCGCAGATCGATGTATGACGCGTCTAGCCTAGTTACATTCTAGTCTATGTGTGGCCATTGAGCCGAACGGCAGTGTTGGAAGATGTGGTAAAACCACTTAAGGATCGTGTTTGAATATGTGGCATAGCCACTGATTAAATATATATGTGGAACGGCAGATCCACTGGAAAGTGTAAGATAGCGTAAGGATCCGTATCAAATTGATTATAGGACCAGGTAGAGTCCGGATTGGAATTGCGAACAAAGCAGATTACGTTCACCTTGAACTTATATATACGGCAGTTATGGTCGGGCGATGCAAGCCAAAAACGTTGAATAGTTATACATAGACAGGATCTATAAATTTACAGATAATGTACTCACTAGTATTGTGAAGGAATAATAATTCTAAGGATCGGATTCGTTAGGAGTTGGTTGCACACTCTATTACGCTATAAACTTAACGGTTAACCCAGACGAGCTAAGTCTGTGGGAGGAACACTGTGTAGAGTTTAGAACTATGATGAAGCCAAGTTAAATGTGTGAAATGTTGTTGCACCATTGTGTAAAAGTATATATTAAATTGTTCAGTCGTCAACGGAACTTGTTGGTTGCCTGAATTATGCAAGTTCTCACTCTGTGCTGTGACTGTCATTAATCCTTGCAAGGTCAGTCCAGATTATCACAGGTATTTTCTAAGACTAACTATAATCTAACCAACACTGCGGAAGAATTAATATACAATAACGACACTGAATATAATAATAATTTAATCACACCACAATGGCTTAAAACTGCACTCGAACTAGAAAACTGGAATTAGAATAGATGAATTATAATATCTGAAATATTGACAAGCAACCCAATAAACTCACGTCCAACGGTGCTGAATCTTTTAATAACATCTAGCAAGAAAAGATACAGCGGGAGACCGTAACAGTAATGTATACCGGATTTTTAAAAAATTATAATTTTTTTTTTTTTGACGAGTGTATTAAAGCTTTTTTTAAAGCCTTTCAATAAGGAGACAGGATAAGTGCAAACTCCAACAAATTGGCTTCATAACACGTTTGCAGATAAGAAGATATTATCAGAGCCGGATTTTGAGATTTTTAAAGGCAGTGTGAAGTTTTGTGATGGTGTTCCCTTCTTCCCTCCCACCGTACCGTAGCGTGTAGTACATAATTTTGGGTCGATCTCTTTTTCACTACGGCAGTAATCAGTTACATTTCTTGTACGTACTGATTGCCTGGAATTTTTGGGGGATCAACACATTTAATTATCTCTTATCAAACAGATATTTGGTATTTACAACCATTGTGACACTCCATTTTGGTGATAATTCATCACATTTGCTGGGCGCTTCACAGCTTTGCAGAGATTAACGCAGGAAAAACTCATATGGGCCTGGTCAGTTTTCGCATAGTATTGTTTGTCCAAGCCGTGCCAGGCGATAAAATTACTCGCCCGCAGACATGCACTTGGTGGAAACTAATGACATCATCATTTCCTGTCCACCTGTTTCAGAGACATTGCTTTAGAGGAACGTAAGATGTTACAACTGAAACACATTGTCGAAAGAGTGTTCGGACTTGTCACTTCCATATATGGGAGACGTGACCTTTTGCATCACGCACAGAATTTTCTATGTCGGAATAATTGTGAATTACTATCGTAAATTTTAGATAGGTTAGAAGATATTTATGGTCCCGTCTGAGCAGAGGTGATAGTGGTACATGTGTGAGAATTAAGGTTTACACCTTAATAGATTTCACGAGTGAATAGTTTAAGGAAAAGATCTGTCTCTGGAAAGAGTAGTTTCTCTAGTCCAGCCTATCTATACGACTAAATTGTAGTATAAGACAATCTAGTACCTCCTTATATCTAGAACTGTAAGTTAAACTAAACACAAACACACAATTATATGGCAACAAGACACACAAACGTGAAAAAAACTATGGTTAATGGGTATGGTCTGACCAACACACAATGTTAAGTTCTTTTTGTTGTTTATTATCATTAAACTTTACAACATCAAACATATAGAGAAATCAATAAAATCATGTTTACAGACATATGAAAATAACCGAATAAGTGCCCTCCCCCTTGTTGAGAAAGGATACCAAAAGAAGTTAATAACCCAAAGGTCAAAGATTAGCACTAGGTTACAGAGTAGACTGTGAAGAACACATTCCCACTAAATTACTACTCAGTAAAGTACACACAGTCTCTCTCTCTCTCTCTCTCTCTCTCTGTCATACGTGGCCACAAACAATCTCGCTTACCCAATCGTGGTGTTGATATCCCTTGAAAAATATACAGTAGTTCCTGAACCTAAACTGTCAGGTGGGTTGCCAAATTAGCCCCGGTCCAGCCTATATATCGAATAATAATTACAAGGTGGAAGCCAAATTTGGTGCTTTAATTTCCCTGGATGAAACAAAGGTCACCGCGAATAGTTCCTGAAGAAGACGTGCTCTGGACGTTCACAGTAGTAAAAGGAGAAAAATAATTCCATTATTGCGAAACATCTGGTTGCTAAGAAAAATGTTACAATATGGAAAAATGACGATAGTAAATCCTATCGGCTGGCTCTATGGTGAGTGCCGATTTTGAAACAGTGTAACTTTCTGGATAACTCCGTTTATACGGCTGTCAAACGTCAGGAATATATGTTTTTTCGTATGCCCAGTGGGCTGGAAAAATTGAATAAATAATTCTGGGTAAGGTATAGTCCAGTTAAGATTTAATATTATTGTTTATTTGTCTCTTTGGCCAACCGGTTCACGAAGGAACTTGGGACTTGTAAGCCAAGAAGAAGACACCATTAATCAAGGGTATGCGCCCTCCCCCGTTATTGCCCGCGAGAAAATGAACAGCGCACAAAGTCAATTATTGTTTTATTTATCCATACGCGCACTTTTAACAAATATCGCCTGTCATTACTAGCTATAGATTGTCGGCGTCTGTTGTTTTGTCGCATGATATTAACACTAGTCACTTATATAATTTCACACAATGAAATATAATGCGAATTCTATTGTCACTCATCCGTCACGCGTAATAATCCCAGTCAGCTAAACCGTATCTTCTTGTGTAAGAAAGTGGGGTGATGGAATTTACATTAACTGAACAACCGGCAAGAAAATATCTACGCGTTATGTTATTTCTCTAGTTTTAACGCTAGGGAATCACAGTGAATTAAAATGGTAAACTTAACACATTTTAACACTTAAGCACAATTTCTATTACCACAAATCAGAAAATGAAATCCCCAATAGACTATTTAACACATTTAGCGAAGTATGGTTCTAGTCTAGCGTGTTTAGACTATCCAAAAATGTTCTGAGCGACTCTGAGAACTGACCTGGAGAGAACGCATTATATATACAGATCATGGTGTTGTTATCACTAGAGAATGTTATAATTCACACATTCTGCATAGCAGATACTTCAGGAAACTGCGTTTCCCGGATCAAAGGTTTTATTGTTCGCTCTACTCAGCGATGCTGACCGACATCGGAAGCCTTAGCCGTGCAATGAGCCTCTCTTAGATTTCGTCCCCTTTCGCAGATCAAACATTTACCTCCCCCTGAATGTACGAACATCAAAGGTGGTCGGGAAAATATTATCGCCCATGTATCTCTTCAAACAGTCTGTTGTTTCTACGCGCATCTGTCTAGTGACCGATAATTGGCAAATCAGCTCGCGTGAGAAACTCAGGTAAGCAAACGTAATTCGCTCCCCTGTCAAGACTGGCAGTTGCGAAAAGTTGGTAAACAACTCTGTTGTTATGTTCCCAGAAAAAGGGCATGGATTTAAAGGTGAGTCATACAAACAGAAAATTGCGTGGTTTAGCTTAGCAAATGGTAGACACTAGATGGGAAAGCAACGGCTGTCAGATTACTGTAACCTATATTTCCATTATACGTCACAATTACCCCACCTAAATATGCAGTTTTTAAACGATTGGCGGGTGGGGGGGGGGTCGAAATAGATGAACCACCAAATTCCTGATTGGATTCCGCCTGTAATAGTAACAAACAACTGCGGGGAAGGCAAAGTGCCATATAATCTGACACTTTAGCCAGATTAGTACACTGTGAGAATCGCTTGCCAAGACGACAACCAGACTGCCAGAGTTAACACCAGAACCAAGATCCAAAATTCATAAATCTGACAGGAACACTGTTGGAGAAATTTTTGAGGACTGTAGAGCCCAGGGGAAAAAAACGTTACCATTTTAACCAGGAAAACCGTAATCTGAGGAATCTTGAACACGGAGTCAAGGTGGGAATTTATTGGTAAAGTAACGACCCTTAAAAACACGTGTAAAAAGCATTTGCAAGTGCCTTAACCTACTTCTCTAAGCAAATAGTCTGTGAGCCAAGATTGGCGTAAGTTGTACATTTTACATTCTATATTTTTCATTACTAAACTGTGAACTAATATGTATATATTGCCATGTGAATATTAATATGCGAAAATTGCTAGTGGATGTCCAAGTCATTTGAGGCTGGCAACCTCAGAATATAAGTTGATGATTTCATGAACAACGACTGCAACGGCTGGTGACTGCTTTATAGTTAGTTTCTTAAAGAGAACTAAAAGCATAGGTAGTCCCAAGTTCCATATGGGGCAGGGAGGGAAAGATGAAAGAAATGATGTACATTCTATTTATAAAATTTACATGTTCAAACCAATGTAAATGTCTATGTAAACATATTCACCTTAAAAATAATGAAAGTTTTCAAGCTTTTCAACCAGTATAGATGTAAATGAAAACCTATTCAGTCTATATTGTGAACATTTTTCAACCAGTGTAGATGTAAATGTAAACATTTTCAATCTATACTATTAACCTTTTCATTTGAATGTAAAAAGTAAATACAAAGCTATTAATTCTGAATGTAAAGAAAGTTTTCTCTCGAATGAATAAGCTTAATTCTCATCGAGGGTAACGTCTGAGGTAGATGGGATGGTGGAACAGGAAGATGGGGACACAAAAGCATGTGTCGGCAAACTCAATACTCAGAGGGTATTTGTTTCTCTTCTTTGCCATACTAGTTGGTAGTACCAGTTGAAGGTACTATCTCTAGAACAAGAACGGTACCAGTGGCCTGAAGTCGAAGCTAAACACCATTATCAGACGGGGTTTGAAGACGAGGGACTAACTTCGTAGACACTCCCTGACACTTCTGGGAACGTGCTGCGCCCTACAACCTTGACCAGCGACGAGCGTGATCAAGAATCAAAACATCAGAAGGAGCAGAACCTTCACTGACAGCTAAGTAACGCATTAAAGCTGCCAAGTGACCTCCTTTTACAAACTACTATTACATCACATAGTGATAATAATTTTTCTGATAAATAATTATTCATTTTTTAAAACCTTGTTAAAACCTTAGCGATTATTAAATCAGTTATTTGTAAATACATAAATTTCACGTCGATTTAGTCATTTTAAATGTATTGCATGTTGGCTTGGTCTCAGTCAATTTACTAAATACACTCTAAACAGAGCTATACCATAACACGAAGAATTCCACTGAGTAAATCAGGGTGGGGGCTTGAACGAGCTGAAATTAATAATTGCTTAATTCTTCATAAAAGGAGGCGGATCATTTATAAATTAACAAATGCCGCCCTGCGCAACGCAGCATTGTTCGTGACTTCTGAAATATCCTATGAAATCTCCCTTGAGACAAAAGCATCATTATCCTTCTATCTACATCTCTGCCAAAAGTAATCTTGTGCGAAGGTAGACACCTTTGAAGACCCATGTTAGATATTCTTGAGTTTTGGCCACTGTTGAACCACTGCTGCAAAGCAGGGGAGGCAATTCCGTGACAGTATTGTGAAAACTCTCACTTTCGCGCTATTGAGTAGGATCACATTGTAGTTTCCGCAAGTGCCGGTCACTGAACCATTTTACAAAAAAAAAAAAAAAAACAACAACAACATAATGCACCAATGTTGTTAATATCTTCTGTAGGCAATTTGTTTTTTAAATCCTTGTTGAATTACAGATGGGCGCTCAGCTGCACTACAAGATGCCACCAGGCGTGATGGCCATTGACTGTGTTGACAGCTGGTGGCTAAGGATCAAAGAAGAAGAAGAATCTCAGCACGCTGTTTCTTTTTTTAAAGGAATAATGTACGAGGTAATCGAAAAGCCGCGATAGCGCAGTGGTTAGTGCACTGGCTTCCTAGCTCGGTGGTCCATGGTTCAATCCCCCAGTTGAGGTGGGATTTTTTAGACCGTAAATGGTTCCGGGGTCGACCCAGCCTCATGAATTAGGTACCAGAGCAACTCTGGGAAGGTTAAGGCAGCCGGCGGGATGCTGACCACATCATCCCTAGTGTGCCGATGGTCAAGAAAATATGGGTCTAGCACCATATTCGCAATATGCCTCAATGGGCGTGTAATGGGATACTTTACCTTACCTTTTTTTTCCTCCGAAACGCACATACATTTAAGAAATGAAATCAATGAGAACATGAAAATAGTTTGTACTTTAAACTTCCAAAGGTGGCGCCAGGTGCGACCACACCGCTCACGAGCCGGTCCTGGATAAAATGTTTATAATGCCTTTAAGTCAATAACGAAGTCATTTTTGGCAAACGTTATGCAAAGCAACACACATATCCCACTATTTCTAATTTTTTTCTACGTTGTGCGTATATCAACAGCCGAGCTCGACTTGTTTCGTCTACTGACTGACCTGTCAGTTTAGACCGTGTAATTGGTATTTTGTGTTAACTCTTTCGTTACAGGCGGGTTGTAGGTCTTAACCCACGCCCTAAAATAGATGACAAATCTTCCCTACAGGGATATATATATATATATATATATATATATATATATATATATATATATATATATATATATATATATATATATATATATATATATATATATATATATATATGCTACACTTGAGGCACATGTGATGTAGTCATCACTCATCACTGCTCCAGCCGGAGTCTGGGGTTTTATATATATATATATATATATATATATATATATATATATATATATATATATATATATATATATATATATATGCCGGTGATTGTTTCTTGCTAGTCGTGCGGGAAAACCCGACAGCAAAGGTAACCCCAGACTCCGGCTGGAGCAGTGATGAGTGATGACTACATCAGATGTACCTCAAGGGTAGCATATCATTTTGTGAGGTTTATGTAACTTGTTGATGTTAATTCAGGCACAAATCATTATTCACGCTGTCCAGACACATTTCCCAGTTAATGCACAGAAGAATATTGATGAATTTTAATTATAATCATTGAGCTACGTTATGTGTTCAAGAATTTAATTCTTCCGAGAGATTAACATTGGTGGCTGGACAACAGAAGAGTGAGCCTGTCAGATTGTTTCAAACAAATGTACTTAGCAGAGGCATTTGATTCCTATTTTGTCCAATAGTTTGTGGAACGAAGCTATAAGACTGTTCGAGGACGAAGCGGTAAGACTGACGTTTCTACGCCCTTAGTTGTGAGAGCATGGAAGCAACACTGACCACCTACATAAGACGAGTTAGGCGAAGAAGTGCCCTAATCACCAGGAAAGTGACGACACATGGCGGCAGTACTCACGTAGACAAGCTAAGTGCTTATTAACAGGCGAAAGCAACGGACATTGATAAAACCCTCTATTTAATCTCCGTAAGGAGAAAATTTGATTCCAATATAAAATCTCTAAAACAAAATCCATGGTGATATCACGAGAAGAAAGAAGACATCAGATTAAGCTGGGAGAATAGGTCCTGGAGCAGGTCGACCACTTTAAATACCTTGGAGCTATCATAAACCGAAAGGGAAGCATCAAAGCCACTTGAAAAACAGCAGCTGGGAGACTTTTTCAGGCCATAAATCGAGGATTCCTCAGCAAGTCAGAGGTTGGTAAGAAAATGAAGATGGCTGTATACCGCTCCACCTATGTCCCAGTCTTGACATATAGATGCGAGTCATGGGCAATGACTACAACCCATAAAAGCCAGATCCAAACCTCAGAAATGAGGTATCTGAGGAAGGTTGTTGAAGTAACAAGAAGAGACATGGTACGCAACCAGACGATACATCAAGGCCTTAAATCCTACCCCATGCAGACCCAAGTAGAACAGTCCCAATTAAGATGGTTTGGCCATGTCTGCAGAATGGGAGACGATCGGATACCACGACAAGCATGGGAAACAAAGAGCCAAGGATCCAGACCCCGAGGACGACCCAGAGTCCGCTGGGAGGACAACATTAGACAGTCTTCGAAGGACCGAGGACTAGAATGGAACCAGGCCAGGAGGAAGACAGCCGATAGGATAGTCTGGCGCTCTCTCTTCCAAACCTCTACACCTCACGGTAGAAGGGGAACGTTTAAGTAAGTAAGTAAGTAATAAAATGTCACAACATTTTCCATACATATTTTAACTATTAAAGACTAATTCACCATTAACATTGTTACATGTTGTTTTAAAACTAAACAATCATAGTCGCTCCAGTTTTTTATATGTATGAAAACAAACGTATGAGCCAGAATATCTAATATATATAAATATATATAAATACATATACCTATATATATATTTATATATATATATATATATATATATATATATATATATATATATATATGTATGTATATATTTATATATATATATATATATATATATATAAAATATTAGATGTTTATACCTAGACATATATTTACCTCTAAACAGAGTTATACAATTATAAGAGGAATTCGCTGACTTAACTCAGCTGGGGGCTTGAACGGGCTAAAAACCATTGCTTAAATCCTTCACAAAAGGTGACGGACAGATATAAGTTAAGAACTGTTCAGCCTTATGCAACATTGTTCTTGGCTTCTGAATTATCTCATGAACATTTCCCTTAAGGTAGAAGTGTCATTAACCTTCTATCTACATCTCTGCCAAGAGTAATCTTGAGCGAAGGTAACCACGTTTGACTACCCAGTTTAGATACTCTTGAGTTTTTGCCATTGTTAGACCACTACTGCAAAGCAGGGGAGGCAATCCGTGACACTGAGTAAGTGATGTACTGACACAACAAAAACTAAAAACAGGATTGGAAACATCAACCATTCATCTTTGTTCACCGTGTAAATGCACTTCTCACAACACAGAACATGACTCGGAGTTCAGAATGATTACAGTTACATCAGGAAAAAATACATTAGTTGAAGTTGTCTACAGTGGTGTTTCGCATCATTTTAAGATGCACGAAAGTGCTGCTAATTATACACTTCTCTCTCATAAAATTGTTCCCAAACAGGATATAGATTAAATAAAACAAGATTTGCAGAGATAAGCCACAAAATAGTGAACAGGTCTGTTCTGTTTTGTCCCGACAACTGTTGAAAAGTTCTTAGGATAAGTAGTACAGTTTACTTAATTAAGAGCCTAATCGTGGCTAGGGTTCGTGTATTTCCAGCAATATATTTTACTCAATTAACCCTGACTTTGATCGGGTGTTCAAGTACACCGAAGCACTACACAAGGGGTGGCCAACTTGGCAACCTTTGGGAGACACAATAATAGAAAAAAATTGTGGAAACAGCCATCCACATATTTTTCAAAAAGTGTTTACGTATGTCAAAAATAAAAAATAAAGGTTTTTAAATTATCTTCAAAATGAATGTCACAAGTACGACCTTCTTTGTGACGTTTATGTATCATTTCATTGGCAAAAATGTGAAATAATGTCTTTTGGACCATGAAGTGTGGTCAACTGGGCGACTTTTGGGAGCCACAACACTGGAAGAGATTTTGGAAACAGCTATCCACATATTTTTGCAAAATATGTTTACATTTGCTTGTTTGTCAGAAACAAATTGTTTAAATAAAATTCTCTTTAAAATAAATGTCACGGGCATCTGACCTTCCTAGTAGTGGTTTGTAGCATCTCTAAAGCAATACTGTAAAATATTATTTTTTGAACATTATTCAGCAACGTTTTTATATACTTTCGGGTAAGTAATGAGAGCCGCACCACAAGCTCGCTCGAACCGCGCTATTGCCACCCTAGTACTAAACCAATGCAATTTTAACTTTGTGGGAGGTAAACGGAAACGATCCCTAGTAAACATTTAGATAAGTTATTGAATATAAAATTAACGACGATCTGTCTGAGCCGCTTAGTCTCAGGTACAGACCACTTAGTCGTAGGCTTAGACAGCTCAGTCATAGCTTGCTGTCCCAGTAGGGTTTTAATAACAGGCAGATGAGTTTAAAAAAACCGCTCTATAAATATCGTATTGTTCACTCTATTTTTACTGCTTCACATTTTTCACAACCAGAACATTTACACCACGGGTTCTGGAAAGTCTGTTTATGTGCCTAATGTGTCCGTTCATACACACGTTTGTCCTTATATATATTTTTTAACCTCATAAACAATGATAATAATGGAATGTCCCAGTGGAGATCATAAAGTAGTGAGGATTGGGAAAAGTGGGGGTTTATCTCGTCCTGTTGACTCTGACTACCGGCTGAGAGAATAATATTACATAAAAGAATTTGGTCGATTATCACAATATCTGACATTTGATATGCAGTTTTTCCCCACATATACCAGTGTATCATGATATACCAGTGTATCATGATCCCTCAGGCGAGTAAGAGGCGAGTAAGAGGCGAGTAATATGAGATTGTGCATGTGGCTGGCAACCTCTTCATGTAAAACAAACTACAGAAACTATAGTTGCACAAGCGTATGGATGTTTTTTGTGGATGCTTCCTGCAAGGGAACAAGCTGCAGCAGTGGATTCATGATTCGTAAGAAGCCAACAAGAAATTGAATGAATGAAAGAGTGAGTAAATGAATGAATGAATGAATGAAAGAGTGAGTAAATGAATGAATTCGTTAGCTCACAGATTTCGGGTACATCGGCTAATGTGGATTGTTCCTTGCGCTTGTAAATATGTTGTGCACATTCACATGAATACTGTTCGCGCCGTGCACAAACTGAAATTCCAGAATAGAAAATTGAATTTACAAGACTCCTGGCAATGATTACGCGTACATTCATGAAGCGTTTCTTATTTTGTTTCAACGATGATCGCCTGTTAGAGAACGGCACTTCAACTGATGAATCAACAAGGCTAAGACTGAAGCAATTTGGTATTAAACCTAAGACTTACAGGGATGGATGTATCCATGTATGAAAACATTAATTTATATTGTAAACACTTTCCAATCAGTAGAAAAGTAAATGTAAACATATTCTATCTGAGCTATTAACCTTTTTATTTAAATGTAAAGTGAAGCTAAAGCTATTAAATTTAAATGCAAAGAAAGTTTTATCCCGAGGGATTAAATTTAATTCTCATCGATGGTAAATTCTTAGATAAATGGGATGGTAGAATAGAAGAAAGGGGACACATGTGTCGGGAAACGCAATACTCAGAAGAGCGTTTCGTTTCTATTCTTTGTATACTCTCTTTGACATTTCTGGGAAACGAGCTTCACCCTACAACCTTGACCAGCGGTGAGCAGTGTAAACAGAACCTATCAGGGGGAGCAGAAACTACTATTGGCAGCTAAGTGAAAAATATACGCTGCCAATGTCAACTTTTTTTCATCGTCTTTATTACCAATCATTGATGAAACTTTTCTTCTATCCTATTCAAATTATTTTCAAACTGTTAAAACGTATGTGATTATTAAATTTTGTTATTTGTAATGTTACAAATTTAACTTCGATTTAATCATTTTAAAGTTACTGCATGTTTGTCTCAGTCAATTTACTACACACACTCTAAACAGGGCTATACAAAAATAAAAAGAATTCCACTGAGTAAATCACAGGTTGGGGCTTAACGAGCAAAAATTAATCATTACTTAATTCTTCACAAAAGTGGTCGGCAGATTCTAGGATTAACGTGCTTAACCAAAGCAGCATTGTTTTCGCTTATCTGAATATCTTATGAACCTCCCTTTGTGATAGAAGTGTCATTACCCTTCTATCTACATCTCTGCCAAGAATAATCTTGTGCGAAGGTAGACATCTTTGAAGCCCATATTAGATACTCTTGAGTTTTGTCCACTGTTGGACCACTACTGTAAAGCAGGGAGGCAATACCGTCACATATTTATACCCTTCGACATTTGCTGAGGGAGGCTGCACCCCTATAGGTTTGCCCGCAGTGTAATAATGCCGATTCTGATCAACAATAACAATATGTTGTGTCCCATTCTGGTCCCGGGGTATGTTATTTGGCAGCAAAGAATACACCCAATTCTTCCTATCACAAATTTCGCCAAAGATTATACAAGGGTTTTGTCCGGAAATAAAAAGAAATTAAGCCGAGCACAAACAGAGCAATTTCAACTGAAGTCTCAAAGCAGTCCTTATGTATGGCTCTGAAACTTGAACAACAAGAAAAATGACAACCAGAAAGATACAGAATGTCATAAATGGGTACTTGCGGGTATACAAGTCTTTAAATGTTATGACTAGATGATCAACGTGGAAATGATGGATAGAATCAGACACATACCACTGGCACAAGATGTAAGGAGATAACGCTGGCGGCAGAGAGGACACAGAATTAGAAAACCAGCTGACAGCATTACAAAGCAGTGCTTTTTTCTAAGATATCCAGGGTAAAAGAAAAAAGAGGGGGATTTAAAAAAAACATACTTTGAAAAGTGAATTAGACATCGCCGTGAAAAGGATACAGAAGGCATGGGAAGACAATGAACAATGGCAAAGGACCTGAAGGTGTGGCATGTAATTGTTGAGGACCGGTGGTCCATGGGGAACTAAAAGGTTATAGATGGATATAAATGAGGTAAACATGAGGACAGACACCTCTATAATGTCAAACACACTGAGCCAGAAACCTCCATTAAATGTTCGTCTCGCATGCTTTCTTCCAGGGTGGCAGCTACCTATTTTTTAAAGTTGCGTAAAAATTGATTTGAACATAGTCAGGTGAGAATTATTAGTTCTATTGACCAGACTGATTAATGCTTTCAACCAGGGGTCCCAAAGATGGTCGATATTAGGGAATCTCTGCTCTAAAACTTATAATTCACACACATGCACACAAACACACGCTTTAACACACAACTACATAAGGCTTTAGGTAAACCCACGTACGCTTAGGCATACGGCACTCCAAAAAGACAACAATTATGTGCTAAAACTCGCTTGAAGTCTTTTCGAGTTATATCTTCTCTCAAACAGTCATTCCTCCGCTCTGATGTAGCTGTAAGTGATAACCTTATGTTCTCGTCGATTTCTTTCTCAAGACAAACCCCGTAGTTTAGCTGGGCGCATCGAAAACACTTTTATCTATAGAAGATGCACGCCAAAAGGCGCCCAGGGGTTAATATTTAGAAATCAAATAGTACGTCTTATATTTCACTCACGGAATACGCCTATAAATACAATTTTCCTACATCTAATGTATTGTCTGTTAACAGCGATGTGAATGCTTACCATTGATTTGGTACACGTGTCATAGCCAGTTCACAGATCCCCATATCTGTATCACCATATCCAGAATGGTGTTTTTCTTCTGGTTATTTTGCTTTTTCAAAGAGGGGAGGGGGAGGCGCTTCTGCAGACTTTTGTGTTTTGTGCAAATAGTAAGTACTAAAGTTAGTACAATATAATATAAGAATAATTTTAATTAAAAGTGAATGTGTACCGTTGATTTGGTAAAGCATAATAGCCAATTCACAGAACTACAAATCTGTATCACCATTTCCAGGTTGGAATTTTTCCTGTTTTTTTTTTTTAAATAGAGAGGAGGGTGAAGCGTTTCTTCAGATTCTTGTGTTTTGTGTAAGCTGTACTATAGGTATTAGAAGATCTAGTTTCTTCTTCTTTTTCTTCCTCTTCTTCCTCGTTCGTCATGAAAAGGACGTTGGTTGCGTTGTGTCCGTTTACAGCGAAGCTGCGGTATTTGCGCCTTTCGGCAGACACATCCGACTTCCGCACGGCATTTTTTGGGGACCGGGTTTGCCTTCCCTCTTCGATCCCTACTCCTCAGCCACGTGGAGGTGGAGTAGGGTCTTGGTCAGCTCTGGTTCGCTGACCCTGACGCAGATAGTCAAGCTATGGGTCGCTGACTGTATTCCTCACTTCTGATGCGTCTTGGGTCCCATCTAGTTTCAGGGCATGGGGAAGACCACGAGGCAGATGGATAGACAATTATCTTATGCCAGTAATAATATATGTATTAGAAGATCTAGATTAATGGCACGGGAAAGACCACCAGGCAGATGGGTAGACGCTTCTCTTATGTCTGTAATAACACTGACTAACAAAAAAAAATTTTTTTTTCTTTCTCTAACATTTCTATGTTTTTCTGGTCAATTTTAATGCGCTGTTTTTAAATCTGCAAACCGTTTATCTCTATCAGGTCGGGATCTCTAGAAATACGCAATTGAAGTTTTTTAACAACGCATACAGTATTACAACATCATTTGTACAAGAAGTATAACAGCTATGTAGGCTTGAATTTCTTTGCAGTCGACTTTCGTCGGTGAATGGCATGTGGTACATCGCGATGAAGCATCAAACAATAATCGGCAAGCATGGTCACACTCCACCGTCCTTGATAACGTGATTCCATTACGGCGATATCTTGATGGAATCGTTCTCCATGTTCATCGCTGACTTCGCCAAGGTTGTCAGGGGAAAAGTCAAGATGCGAATCGAGCAAATGGATTTTGAGGGACATGTTACAGCCCATAATTCTGTATGCATCTATGCACTGCTTAACAATATGCACATAGTCGACAGATTTGTGATTTCCCAGAAAGTTATTGACGATCGATTTGAATGCCATCCATGCGCGAAGTTCACTACCATGTAACAAGTTCTCGAATTGTTTGTCTGCAATAACTTTCCTAATCTGAGGTCCTACAAAGATATCTTTCTTTATCTTTGCATCGCTAATTTGCGGAAACTTTTCTCGAAGATAAGTGAAAGCTTTGCTCGTTTTATCTAACGCTTTTACGAAATTCTTCATGAGCCCCAACTTTATATGTAACGGTGGTAAAATGATGCTGTCTTTGTTAACTAATGGCTTGTGTATTACATTTTTATGCCCGAGCTGCATACGATCCCTGATAGGCCACACCTTTCTTGCATAATGTTCCTGTCTGTTGCGGCTGTCCCATTCACATAGGAAGCAACAAAATTTAGTATACCCAGTCTGCATGCCCGTGAGAATTGCAATGACCTTTAGGTCTCCACAAATCCGCCATTGGTAGTCATTGTACTTTATTTTTGCCAAAAGTATAGCCATATTGTCATAAGTTTCTTTCATATGAACAGAGTAGGCGACTGGAATTGATGAAAATAAATTTCCATTATGCAATAACACGGCTTTTAGACTAGTCTTGGAAGAATCGATGAAAAGTCGCCATTCGTTGACTATGTGCTCATGACCGAGGTGCACCATTAGACCTTTTACATCCTTGCAATAGCAAATGTCATCATCCATCTCAAAGTATTGAACAAGTTCTCTGTGTCTATGACGAAATTTAGATATCGGAGTATTGGGCGCTACAAGATTCCATTCTTTGAGTCGCGAACCGAGTAATTCCGCATGTCCTTTGGTGAGAGCGAGATCACGTATTAGATCTGAAAGTTCTGAATGGTTAATTAAGTGAACACCATCATTCACCGGTACATAATCCGAGTCAGAATTAGTTTCTAAAGCAGGTAAACTATCACTTTCTGATGGTTCATTCACGTCCAACGGATATTGTTCTGGTGGAACTGGGATCGGACATGTGATTGGATCATGAGGCACTGGTTTCGAAACCGATTCAATATTTGGATAAACCACAGACTTTCTAGTTTTGAAAGTGAAACCATAGATATTTGTCAAGCAGAAGTAACAATCAGTAGCGTGATTTGTCGGTTCACGCCATATTACTGGCACTCCAAAAGGCATCGACTTATGCTTTGGCGATTTTCGTAACCAACCTGCCAATGTATTTGCACAAGTCGAACAAACTGCATTTGGCTTCCAAGATTTATTTGCATCATCAACTTTCGAATCGAAATAAAGTTCATATGCTGTCTTTAGCAATGGTGTAAAGTGTTTCTGGTGAACACGATCGGTAAAATATCCGCACACGTAACAGAACAGATCAGCCGAATTTCTAAAACTTCTAGAAGCCATATTTCACTCAGAATTATTTCAAAATACAGTAACTATTTGAAATATAACGTAACATATGTCATGCATCTTTTAGCAGTATAAAAAGTAGAATTATTTTGCATTTTATTAATTTTTAAAAAGTTATATAGTAAAAATGAAACGGAGCAAATAACGGTTTCCCAAAAATATATTTATTCACAAATATCTTAAGAACCCGACGTGATAGAGATAAACGGATTTCAAATTTGAAATCAGCGCAAGAAACTGACCTAAGAACACTTATTCTTATATAAGAAAGAAAAATGTTGTTTGTCAGTGTAATATATGTATTAGAAGGGGAGCCACGCTGGTGTAATGGTTACCACACTGCGCTGGCGATCGGGTGATCCAGGTTCGAGCCCTGACGAGTACATTTGAAGAGGTGTCGTCGACCGGGACTTGGACTGGAATAATTCGAGCCCTGGCGAGAACATTTGAAGAAGTGTCTTCGACCAGGGACTGGAATAACCTGAATGGCTCCTGAGCCTACCCAGCTCTAATGGGTACCTCCGAAATCGTCGAGTATCTGCCTGAATGGCGAGAGGACATCTGCCATTGTACAGGGAAAAAAGGGATACTCACGTAAAATCAGTCTCAGGTTAGACACATTAACCGGAGATTTCGCCTCGAGTAAAGCGGGCGTACGAAAAAAATAAATATGTACAAGTATTAGAAGATCTAGTTTCAACATTCCAGCACCTCTGATTCATGCTATACAGAGCTTCTACAAGTCTTGCAAAAATTATGTGAGGGCAGCAAACCATAAGTCAGAAGAGTTCAGGACCACCACTGGTATAAGACAAGGTGATATCCTGTGACCTCTTTTCATACTCCTCATGGACGATGTTATCAAGGCATGTAAGGACAGAACAAGAAAGTATTCAGTGGGGTACTGGAAGATGAGACAGGTATGTATTTCAGAGCTGGCATTTGCTGATGATGTTGCCCTGATTGCTAAATCAGAGGCACATCTCCAATCCAACCTGCAAGTCTGGAAGGAAGAGCTGGAGAAGAGAGGGATGGTCATAAGCAGCTCTAAAACAAAATCCATGGTGATATCACGAGAAGAAAGAAGACTTCAGATTAAGCTGGGAGAACAGGTCCTGGAGCAGGTCGACCACTTTAAATATCTCGGAGCTATTATAGACCGAAAGGGGGGCATCAAAGAAGAGTTGGCCACTCGAAAAGCAGCAGCTGGGAGACTTTTTCAGACCATAAATCGAGGATTCCTCAGCAAGAGAGAGGTTGGTAAGAAAACGAAGATGGCTGTATACTGCTCCACCTATGTCCCAGTCTTGACATATGGATGCGAGTCATGGGCAATGACTACAACCCATAAAAGCCAGATCCAAACCTCAGAAATGAGGTATCTGAGGAAGGTGGTTGAAGTAACAAGAAGAGACATGGTCCGCAACCAGACTGTGGTAAGTTGGGATTATATAAATAGTTATAGGGGACTTAGTGTACTGACTGAGATCAGCTGTGAAGGTATCTGTATCTAATAAGTGTGGTGTGTTACAGATGACCTTACTTTACTACCACATTTAGACCTCAATCAGACTTATTCTGGAATATAGTGATGACTACGTTGAATGTCTAGGGTTATGATAGTGATGAAGTGTAAGTTCACAACAACCAACAGACAGATAAACCCTTTAATTAAGATCCACAACACTTTACAACACTATGACAAGCACATACATATAACACTCTAGAAGACTAGCTTAAGTAAGTCAAGTGTTAACTTTTAAATTATGTATTAGTTTCTTTCAATAATAGATATCCTGATCCAACTACAGAGTGAATCAGGAATCACAATCAAATGTATACACAATGTTTATGTACAAAATGTATACAAAGGATCTTTGTCCTGACATATAATATTATTACAATATGTGTGTAGTGTTGTGATGTAGTATTATGAGGTAATACTGGCTTTTGAAGCTATGTTGTTGTTTGTCATCACGACTTAATGTGTTTGTTACTGGTGGAAATAATATTGAAAGGATCACAGTTTCTTTTTATTTGTACAACAATAACTGTCCCTCTTGATTTAGTATTACAGTCAATTTTAGGGTGGGTTATACAAGGGTGAGCTGCTCTGGCTGACAAATTCTTAGCTCATAGGTCGGCGGCAGGAAAACTGTCTCCTCTGCTCGCTTGCTTCTCAGTTATCTTGAAATACACCACTGGTCGATATCTTGGACAAGGAGTCTGCTGCCAGCCCTCTGGATCCAGCAAAACTCAGACCAGGTGCTGCTCTAATACTTCAGTACCACGGTCCCTGAAATAAGAAGGGTGTACCTCCTTCTTCAGAACTAATATATAATATATTTCCACACTGAAGTACAGGACATTACAAACACAGAGTTCAGCGCTGTAGGCCAACTGCTAGCTTCTCATGTGACAATATGCACCAGTATTCCTCTCCCTAATGGTTACAACGCCTCTGCAATTCCAGCGTTAATTCCTTCTATACAATAGGATAGGTGTCATGTTACTATTTGGCAATCCCATATATACCTATGCAGTTATACTCCTCTCTGACAAGCTTTTACATGGTGGAGCAATATCTAGGCTTTGCCTTCTGTTTGCTACTGAACCACACACATACAGACACAATTTATCATTTCATATTCAATTTTCATATAATATACATATATATATATATATATACATATATATATATATATATATATATATATATATATATATATATATATATATATATAGAGAGAGAGAGAGAGAGAGAAAATATGTCTAGCTTACCACAATTCAAGGAAATATACACAAGTAACGTTGACTGGCGATGAATTCTGGCACAATTTTGATCTGCCTTATCCCAGGCTTTTATTAGAAAAATATTAGCTTGATCTCAACGCACTTGCTTCTCACAAAATTTATTTTCAAAACTGGCCCTGAACTGACGCTTCTATTTGACTATATCGAACGTTCTAACCAATGAGACCATGTTTACAAGAGCCTTTGAAAAAATTTTACCCATCCTACACGTAGCCATTAACAACAATAATAGTATTTGCAGTTCGACTAATAAGGTTTCGCCTTACATTTTACTACAGCCAATCAAATCGTAACTAACTTGTTGGCCTCCTTTCCCCTAAAGCAGTTTTTTTCAAACATGCCATTACAAGCAAATATGACCTTGTGCTGTCAGACAACCCCACTATAGTATTTTGGCTATAATTTGTTAATTACTAGACTATTTGCGTAACACATAACATATTCTTTGTCAGCAAGTCCTAAGGCACAAGAATATATAAGTTTAATGGGGCTAAGTGGCTTCGTTCAAAATATGTATTATTCTAGGATAGTCATGTATTTGTTTTTACCACCCGTTCACTTCTATACCAAGGGATGTCTTCTGTACTGTCAGACTAATGTCAGGAGCTTAGACATAAATCAGTAGAATGTCAGGTTTCCCAATAAGAGCTTAAACCTGTTTTCAAAACCTAACCTCGTATCGTTAGTGTTTTTTATCACTGTTTATTTGAAAAAATCAGGTCTTCATGCCTTTCGCGTGTGATTGGCGTTCCTCCGTGCATCTCGCTCTCTCTCTTCTAAGCCCGTCTGTCTTTTAGGTTAACGTAGTGTGTATAATGACATTAATGCTAGTATTTGTATCTAGGTCATTAAGCAGTGTGCCTATCAAGGTCGTCTAAGAAATACAGTACCAGTTTTATTTTTAGAAACGCGTGTATGATGCTGTAGGCTTTTACTATCGTACGTGGAAGCGTTACAGTTATGCAGACGAGGTAGAAAAAGGGGATCTCTGGTTCAGCCATTATGGCGCTCTACAACGCAGGTGTACGCTATTGGGAAAGTACTGGTCTTTCACCATTCTTCTTTCTATTGTATTATTTCGTTCTACTTTTCCCGTTTTGTTCTAATTTAGATATGGGTATTAGAATTTCTCACCACACAGACGATACGTCAAGGCCTAAAATCCCACCCCCTGCAGACCCAAGTAGAACAGTCCCAACTAAGATGGTTTGGCCATGTCTGTAGAATGGGAGAAGATCGGCTACCACGAAAACCATGGGAAACAAAGAGCCAGGGATCCAGACCCCCAGGACGACCCAGAGTCCGCTGGGAGGACAACATTAGACAATCTTTGAAGGACCGAGGACTAGAATGGAACCAGGCCAGGAGGAAGACAGCCGATAGGATAGTCTGGCGCTCTCTCTCTTTCTATCTATCTATCTATCTATTTATCTATCTATCTATCTATCTATCTATCTATCTATCTATCTATCTATCTATCTATCTATCTATCTATCTATCTATCTATCTATCTATCTATCTATCTATCTATCTATCTATCTATCTTTATTTATTTTAAAAACATACTTTAATTATGATGATTATTGCAAATGTTTGATGTTATATTACTTTTATAATGATAAATGCCTTAATAATGCTTAAAGTAAATGTGAGGATGAAAGGATACAGTATACATGATGAGAGAGAGAGAGGAAGGGCAGAATGTCAGACGGGCCTGCGTGCCCAATTCTTAACCCTTTGAAAATAAAGTTCGTTCGTTCGTTCGTTCCAAACCTCTACACCTCACGGTAGAAGGGGAACGACTAAGTAAGTAAGATCTAGTTTCAGGGCACGGGAAGACTAAGTGGCAGATAGATAGACTCTTCTGTTGTGTAAGTAGTACTATAGGTAGTAGAAGATCTAGTTTCATGGCTCGGGGAAGACAATAGGCAAGCAGATGCATAGACAACATTAAAGAAATCCTACAACCACACTGGCTCACAGCAGCCAATGCGACACACTTGACTCCACATGACGATAAAAAAGTCATTTCTTATCTTTAAATTGTTATCTCTTCACTATTATCCACTATTATATGAAACAAACGTCAAAATAAAGACAATTAACTGTCATTTTATTACATAAAATACGATGCCACATTAAAATTGCAGCTCAGAGTAAGATCCAGTATGTGCAGCACATAATTTTATATCGGGCAGCAATTTTGGCTGCCTTGTGTAATGTCAGTCTATTGGCCATTTTAGATTTTTATGTCATTATGTTTCTGGAAATACAAAAATAAAGCGCATTTGCCAAATGTCAGTTATTGCTGCTATTTTTTGTTTTTGTTTTTGTTGTTGTTGACATTTTCTGTCTGTACATCAAATAGATACAAGTTAGGATATAACAGAGTTAAAAGTAAGAAATGATTTTTCTTACTTACTTATTCGTTCCTCTTCTACCGTGGGATGTAGAGTCTGTAAGAGAGAGCGCCATACTATTCTATCGGCTGTCTTCATCCTGGCTTGGTTCCATTCTAGTTCTCGGTCCTTCAAAGATTGTCTAATGTTATCCTCCCAGCGGACTTTGGGTCGTCCTGGAGATCTGGATCCTTGGCTCTTAGTTTCCCATGCTTGCCGTGGTAGCCGATCTTCTCCCATTCTGCAGACATGGCCAAACCATCTCAGTTGGGCCTGTTCTATTTGGGTCTGCAGGGGTTGTGTTTTTAGGCCTTGACGTATTGAGAAATGATTTTTCAATCACTTCAACTCCAGACTTTGCTTCAGGGTAAGAGTAGAGACCCCCCCCCCCCAACCACCCCTCCAACCCCCACCCCCAAAAGAAAAACAAGTTCTTAAAAAAAGTACAATTAAGGAAGTACTATAGTTGCTTAGTGTCTTTCCCAGGAGTCTCTGAGACAAACAAACAACCGAGCAAAGAAAACAATGCCGTGATGCCCTAGGCCACCGGTAGGCAATCAAGGAGCTGGGGGCATCTACTTAAGAAACACTGAGCACTCTAAAGATCTACCTTGAAAAATGATTATCTGTTTTCAGATTGTACGAATATTTGGAATCTGCAATAAGTGCAGACTTTATATAACTTTTATTCACGCTAAATGATCTTGTTCACGCTAGTCCATAGAAGGGGCTGCTGTGGAAAATTCAAACTAAATGACATTTTACAGAATGACAAATTCACTTCAACGAAAAGATTGCATTCCTATCTCATACACAAATAAATTCTAGTAAGGTAACTCGTGCGTTTTGACAGGGAACTCGGAAAAAAGTACCATTAATGCTGCGGATACCGCATTTTAAAAAATGCAAGCTTTAGGAGACTAGACATAAATTTCTCTTGCTTAACACATTAACTACCGAATTGAAAAACACACTGTGGCCGAATAAATTTTTTTCCCCATTTTCATCCTGTAGGTGTTTGCACAACGTAAGCTGTAGTTTTCGTAATTGTTTACAGATTTATATGAATTACACGTCATTTTAAAGATAAGTGAATGTTCTATTACTATAAACACCGATTGTAACTCTAATAGAGGTTGTTGCTATTTAACGGCCCTCCGATGGCCGAGGACTTGCAATATTTTCACAATTATAACTGCTTGCGCCCCATCTCTATCAAAATCACAATTTCAATCAATGTGCACACCGTTTTCACTCTTGTCCTCGTCGCTAGATCTATCAGTCAATTGTTGAAACATGTTTCTATCCTATTCAGCCGTTAGACGAGATGTACACGCACTTTTTGTAGTCCTATCACTAGTTGCCACGGTAAACAGTTTTTTACACTATTTGGTAACTAACCCAAAACGCTGAAAAATATGAACATAATATCAATTTTCCCCGTGTTCTACAACAACCATGCTTTGGGAATTTGTTTTCCGGTGGCAACTTAAAATCTCGAACCAGATCAGAGAGTGTTTCAGTACATTTTTCATTCGTTTTATTACTAAAATTAGAGTGGCGCTCTGAGCGGCTTGCGGTCCAAATGTGATTATTTTGTGAGCCGCTGACAGCGGCTTGCGGTAGTTAATGTGTTAAAAATTAATTATTTTTTTTCCTAAAATAGATAGATATCTATCAAACAATATACTGTGAACCACCGATTGATTGGGTTCGACCAGTAGATTGCGTTGAACCGTTAGATTGTGTTGAACCGTTAGATTGTGTTGACCGCTAGATTGTATTCGACTACTAGAGTGTGTTCAATAGCTAGATTGTGTTCCACCGTTAGATAGTGTTCGACCAGTAGATTGTGTACGACCGGTAGACTGTGTTGATCAATAGACTGTGTTCGACCGGCATACTGTGTTCGACCGGAAGATTGTGTTCGACTGGTAGATTGTGTTCGACCAGTAGATTGTGATCGACCGATTGCCGACCCCCTGCTCTAGGCAGCAGCAAACAACCATTGGGCACCTGCAGGGTGCAGATTGCGTTTTTTAATTTAAAGCAAACAGCACGCAGAATTCATTTAATTATGTGTTTACTTCACCCACATCGTCCCTAATACAAATAAAGTTAGAAGAAAAAAAAAGTGGATGCTGCAGCGTGCACGCTCGATGATTAATGCATTCATTCGTCTTTACGTAGCCTCGTTTTGGCGAGACACGCCCCGTTCAACCTAGACCCAAAGGTCAGTCGATTATAGTAGGGCGTATGTCCAAATAAGAAAGACATTTTGGTCTGGTTTTTAACACTTACTAGTTTTAGTTGTTAATCTCTACGTAACAAGAGTTCTTATGTACGTGAAAAGTGAAAAAAGCATATCGTACAGACCAGGGTTGTGGAGTCGGTCAAAAAATGTTCCAACTCCGATAAGTTAGAAGTCCGACCCCAACTCAGACTAACGTTTTTTTCGTTAACTAGTGATACGGCATAAAATTATGCACTTATATGGAGTTATATGTATTAATATGGTACGTGTGTGAATAAATGAATACGTGGCTTTGATAGGCTACATTTTAAACTATTCATTCATTCATACAGTAATACAAAATAACAAATCATCCACACCTGCACACAAATGGCTGCTTTGCCACGAGGCAAAATAAATTCATTTAAAAAATGACGGGAAACCTGACAGTGTATATAGTTTATTTTCATTTCTTGTGTGCTTTTTTCTAAATGTACCAACAAATTTACAATTGTGATTAAAACGTTATTTGTGATCAGGAGCAACTGAAATTTTCCTACATAATGTAAAAATGGATGTACTTTAACAAGAAAGTGGTTTTAGTAGTACTGTTACTTTAAAATATTTTTCAAATTTGTAAACATCCCCCCCCCCCCCCCCCCCCCCCTCCCCCCCCCCGCTCCCCCCCCCCCCCCCCCCCCACCCCGCTCCCCCCCTTTTTTGCATGGATCATACGTGGACCTGCCTTGACTTAAGTTTCGTAAATGTCGGAGTTGGTGTCGGGACATTTTTTACCTACTTCGAATCCACTAAAAAATGACCGACACCACAGCCCTTGTACAGACAGAGACGGACCTAGGGATCTTTAAAGGTGATGGGAGATCTCGTGTTGAAGCCCCCTCCCCCCTAATCCCGTGCAGTAGTGTTTCTACTCTTACGAGACTTAATTTTATGTTGTTGAGTTGGATCACACTGTAATTTGCTCAAGTAATGTTCACAGTTGCATTAAAACAAAAACCATAATATATTTATATTCAAACTAAATTATATTTTACAGAATGACAAATTCACTTCAATGAAAAGACTGCGTTCCTATCTCATACAGAAATGAATTCTTGCAAGCTAGCTCGTGCGGTTTCACCGGGAAATCGGAACAAGTATCATTAATCTGCGGATACCGCGCTTTTTTTACTGCAAGCTTTAGGAGATTAGTCATGAATTCCCTTTGCTTAAAAATTCATTCTTTTCCCCTCTATTACGTAGATATCTATCAAATAATATATTGTGATCCACCGATAGATTGTGTTGCCGATAATTTGTTTATTTTTCTGTCTCCATGTTAAATTACAGATGGTCATTAGGTACGTTGTTTTTGTAAAATAAATAAAAACACTATATACACGTTGGACATGATTAGTCTCATATACGTAAATAATTATTTACTGTGACATTTTCTGTGTCACCTTTCTTGTTCTTTTACAATTTTAAATGTTATTATTATCCTATTTTAAATATATATATATATATATATATATATATATATATATATATATATATATATATATATATATATATATATATATATATATATATATATATATATATATATATATATATATATATATATATATATATATATATATATATATATATATATATATATATATATATATATATATATATATTTCGGCGCGTTCCCCCAAGTTGCGCTCGGACAGGCAAAGAGCTAGCCCTAGATACAGACACATGTCATTTACTTAAATGTCATTTTATAACAGAAATTTAAACAAAAAGTATTCGTTACATTAACAATATTTCCCTTATATGTCCTCTTATTCTTTCTAACAAAACTTGTTCTCCTTAATTTTCCATTTTTCTCTTCCATTTTTTTAATCATCCCTTCACTGTTCGTTTTCTTCTCCCATCTCCTACATATTCTGTTCCCCCCACCCCACAATCCTTTCTTTTTTTCCTTCTCTTCATCCTCCTGCTTTTTCTTCACCTGTCTCTTCTTCCTTCTTTTCATCATCTTGCCTCTTCTTCTCCGTTCTCTTCTTTCTCTTTTTTTCTCCTTATTCAACGAACAGAGTTCGTTTATAAGGTAACATCAATCGTTGCAATTCTATCGCTTCAACCCTATTCTCGATTACACCTAACTATTCCGTGTCTACCTGCAGGCTTTGTCAGTTTTTGTCGCTACTCTAATGTTCCTATATGTTTTCTTTGTTAACCATACACTATTCATTTTAGCCCGATATCTCCCTTTGTGTCTTGGTCTATTTGCGTTTAAAATGAGTTTGCTTTAACCTTGGATTACACAAGCGGAATCATTAAAACAGCAATATGAACTAAGCCATTAACTCTTTGACACACAGCGCAATGGTAACATCTATTATCTTGTCTAACGTCTTTTTTTTACCCCCGATGTAAGTTGGTGGAGCCATGATCGTGAAGTAAGCAAATAGTTGTTTTATACTGCGGGTGACTAATATGAGGGTGCGCATGTCGCCTGGCAACCTCAGCGAGTAAAACAAATTGCTAAAGAAACCATTGCTGCAAGAATGTGTGACTGCTTGGTGCAGGGTTCAGGGGTCAGCTGCAGTGGTGGCTCGATGCTCTGTAAGCGGCATAAATGGAAAATTAAGATGATACCGATTCCGTTTATACAGGTATTCTGCTCAGAGATGAAACAGTATTCTTAAAACAACGAAACGGTGCACTCCAGTGTGATTAAAAAAACACTATTCTGAAAACAATGAAACGGTGTACTTCGGTGTGATTAAAAAAAACACTATTCTTAAAACAATGAAACGGTTTACTTCAATGTGGAAAAAACACTTCTTAAAACAATGAAACGGTTTACTTCAGTGTGATAAAAACACTATTCTTAAAACAATGAAACGGTTTACTTCAGTGTAATAAAAACACTATTCTTAAAACAATGAAACGGTTTACTTCATTGTGATAAAAAACGGTAATCTTAAAACAATGAAACGGTGTACTTTAGTGTGATAAAAAAAACACTATTCTTAAAACAATGAAACTGTGTACTTCAGTATGATTAAAAAAACAAACAATTCTTAAAACAATGAAACTGTGTACTTCAGTGTGATACAAAAACACTATTCTTAAAACAATGAAACGGTGTACTTCAGGGTCATTAAAAAAAAAATACGTTTCTTAAAACAACGAAGTACTGTACTTCAGTGTGATTTAAAAAACCCACTATTCTTAAAACAATGAAATGGTGTTCATCTGTATGATAAAAACACACTATTCTTAAAACAATGAAACGATGTACATCAGTATAATTGTTTTTAACTGATAACAAAAAACTATTCTTAAAACAATGAAACGACGTACTTCAGAATGATTTTAAAAAAAAACATTTTTATTGATACAATGAAACGCTGTACGTCAGCGAGATTTAAAAAAAAAACCCACTATTCTTAAAACAATGCAGTACTCCAGTGAGATTACTTACTTACTTACTTACTTAGTCGTTCCCCTTCTACCGTGAGGTGTAGAGGTCTCCAGTGAGATAAAGACCATAATTCTTAAATCAAGTTAGATATGAAATACTGTTTTTAGATTAACTTTTGAAAAGAAGTTCTTAATTGAATCTTAAACGCTATTGCTCTGATATAAAATACAGGGGTTCTTACCTTTTGTTTACTCATGACCCCGTTCTGTGGCCCCCTAGAAATATGACATGGCCCACGTTAGATAGTGAACTAAGGGATGGAACTTTCTTGATAAATCTTGTTCTTAAAACATCTGAACACTCTTACTATTCCACATTTGTTGACAATATAATAACCAGCTCTTCATCTGAGTGATCTTGTTATGTTATGTTTTCCTTCAACAGTCTGATATTGTTTTGTTGCATTTTCTACTAAATTGTGATCTTGTTATGCTGTGTTTTCCTTCTGCAGACTGACCGTTTGTTCCGTTTTTCTTCTAAGGACTGATCTTGTTATATTGAGTTTTATATTATAAATTACTTAAAAAGTAAGATGTTGACAAACTGGTAACAGCTGAAAAGATAAAGAGCAAAAGAAGTAGATGAAAGCAGGGAAAATCTGCAAATACAGTCAAAACAGCTAGGAAAAAAAAGCGAGACGTTGTGGAATGGTCAAGAGCAGAAAGCTATGGAAGAAATTGTTCGGCGACACCAGTAGACAAGACACCTGACATATAATTCCTTTAATTATCCGAAACCTCCTGTACAAAAATGTGATTTTCTTCCTCTTTTTTCGTGTTCTTTAATTTATAACACAGTGTGAAAACTCAACATCGGCAGATGTGCAGTTGTAGTACCTCGAAAGATTGAAAGTTCAAATTGTTTAGATATTTATATTCAATTTCAGTGTGTCACTTTTTTTGTGTCTGCAAATTTTTTGTTTTGTTTTTTGTTTTGTTTTTGGGGAAGTATCAACGAAATGTATCAACGAAATAGCTATTTATTTATTTATTTAATGCCATTTTAAAACCGACGCATACACCACTTGCGTTTTCGAATCTTGACTTTCTTACCATATTTGATAAATTAAGGAGAATTTCTATTTTTGGACTTCGAATTGCTGATAAATTGGTCTTCTCAATTTCATCACATCCTCACACGGATAATTTTCCCCATTCATTAAAATGCCACAGCACGTGCATAATTACAGTGCAATCGTTCGCCCACACATTGAAACGGGGGGCCAAATCTAGCCAATATATTTAAAGATAAGTACGCCTACAAAAATTAAGATTAGCCATCGTTGTCTATGCCAAAGTAGGTGTCTGCTTAATTACAGTCTGGGACTTTTAGCTTTGTGGAGATGAATAGAAGGTAGACGATGAGCAGTTGCACAATTTTTTGAGCAAAATATGCAATTTTAGCTCCTGGCCAATATTTTTAACTACTAGATAGAGTGAGAAAATTAAGTATTGTTGACACAATACTTAATAAGCATTTTTCTTTTTTAAGGGGGGAGGGGGGTGTTGAGGGCGAGGGTTTAACATTATATAGTTTTACCTCAGTGATATTGACTGTCATTTACTACTGTTGATGATTCGTGGCACTGCGTTCGAAAATAATTAGATACCTTCGTTTTGAGATCTACAAGTTACGACCACAGTAAAGTCGGACCGACAGTGTACTAAATTACTAACCTAACACCTGTGTGTTGACGATTAGTTAGTCAACAAGTTACGACCATGGTAAAATCGGACCGACAGTGTACTATATTACTAATCTAACACCTGTGTAGTGACGTCTTTAGAGTTAACACGTTGACAGCATTTTTCTTCCTTGTCGGACCACACAATCTGTGACATAATTATACCTGATGCCTTTAGACAGCACAGCGTGGGACAGACCGATATCTGATGCCATTAGACGGCACGGTCTGTGACACAATGACATCTGATGCCATTAGGTGGAACAACTGGTGACATCAAAGAACACTTGGAACACTCGCGTTCGTGGATAATACGTCTAATGCCGTAGCACGTAGTTAAATTTCTGCGTTTAAAAATTCCATACAATACTTGAGGCCGCTTCTTCATTGAGTGTCCTCGCATAACGGGCTAGTTCCGCTGACTGGTCAGCAGTGGTAAAGGTGAATATATACCCCCCCCCCCCCCCCACCGCCCAATAAATTTAAATTAAATTTAAATAAATAAAAACTCTAAAGGATAGTAAAACGGTATATCAGCAAACCAAAGAAAACATATGATGGCGCAGAATTAAATCTATAACTTCGAGTTCGTTATAACTGCACCTGGTTTCTGAAATTCGCAGGTCCGTTCTCTGACCTGCGCTTTCGTTGTAGTGTAGCAAGATCACACAGAGGACTATGTTTAGACAGTTGAGGCAAAGGAGGGAGAACAAGAAAGGATCCTGTTACACGCCCATTGAAGCATATTGGGAATATGGTGTTAGGCCCCTATTTTCTCGACCATCGGCACACTAGGGGTGATGTGCCGGCCGCCTTAACATTCCCAGAGTTGCTCTGGTACCCAATTAATGAGGCTGGGTCGACCCAGGCGCCGTTTGCGGTCTAAAAAATCCCACAACAACTGTGGTTGGAGAACAAGAAGTGGATAGGACAATACACAACAATAACCACAGATTTTTGGATCTTCTTGGATCCTTGATAAGCCTCAGCCATCTGCAGTTTGGTGGCAACTCTGGACATTTATGAGTAAATATACCGACCATTAAATGCAGACGTGCGTGTGTCATCGCATATCTTCCCGGTGGAGAATGATTTACAGAAAATTTACAGAACATTAAGTCGTACAGGCAGTTTGAATAGTCAAGCAGTATCTCAAATGCAACCAAATATATTTAAAAAGTCAGTTCGTTAAGCAAAGACGCTAGCTGTTCACATAAGGAAGTAGCAACATTTTGAAAGATTCAAATATGAGTAAATTGACATTAATACGTCCCAAACGTGGGAACTCTGTTAACGTGGACATTAGTCGCCATTTTACAACTCTCAAATTAGTTGGATCAGTTGCACTAGAAAGAACATAACAGAAAGAGAAAGGTATGTTTAAATGCCAAAAAGGTCTACACTGCAAGCACCTTGCGAGGCTGGAGGATTGACATCTATAACATAAAAATAGGTGTTCTTTTCACAAGGTGGGAGTTAAGTGTTTGAGATCCTCACATGCGGGTCTAGTCTTTTATAGACACAAATGTGAGCGCATCTAAGTAAGTTGTATATGTTTATTTATTTGCGTGCAGTCGTGCACAATATTTGAACAGAATAGCGCAGCTTGCTGCGGTCCATTTGTTTCCAAACAGCAATGATGCTTGAGCAGATCCAAAAAAGTCCTTTGGTAAGGACAGTCGTCTGAGACGAATATTGTGATGTGTCGTAGCCCCAAGTCGTGGGAAGACACCCTGGAATATATGGTGATATCTCCCTGAGTGGAGTATATATATATTAGCCAAGTCTGGCTCGTTCAGTATCGTGATATATACTTAATTTGTCCTTTGCAGGATTTGGCAGAGCTTCGGCATGTCTTGCTATGGCGTGTCGCTAGTACGTCCAAGTACCTGTTGAAAATATATATAATGGATCGTAACGCAGTGTCTTAATGGAAGACCTCCAAAATTATTATACAGTCGTGTAATAGAAACTAGGGTTGTATAGACTTATTACCGCACAGCCTCCGTCGCCCTTGAGACTGACGGTTAGTGAGTTCGGTCAAGTCCAACATTGATAACATGTATTAACTACGTATTCGTTTCTACTGTAACTGCATTGATGAACTATTCCGACCCATGATGTCTATGTACCTCGTCTAATAAACTATGTCGTGAATTATCGTCAACCAATGGGTCCAGCCTGCTTGACTTACCCGTTGGTCAGTTTTATGACCCAGTAGTTGTTGTTGCATTGACATTGCCCTCATCATGATTAACGGCCCATCTACCTTCGCTTTATTGTAAACACGTCGGCCACTAATAGTAAGCCCGACAGTTCTGACATCGCCCTTGTCAGCAGTACCGCAAACACACCGGTAACAATAGGTAAACACCACAACTAGCTGCTACCTTGGTCACAAACTAGATGCAGGACGCAGCAAGATCTCAGCATTTGGATATCCCAAGCTACGACGCGCGACACACGGGATTCAAGATGATTCCAGTCCTCCTATCCTGAAAGTACCTTGCTTCAAGTACACTGATTACGAGATACCAAAATAATACTAAGAACAATAAGAATAAGAAAGGAAGAAAGTAATAACAATTTATTAAAATATAATAGCATCAAAGAAATACAACAACTGAAAGAAATTTTTAAAAAAACTTAGATTTAACAAAAAATGACTCATGGGCGAGCTAATACATGCTTACCAGGCGAACTTCTGTCTTTATTGACTGTGCGTGATGCCCCGTCTCCGGGCCCTCCCAGTTTTTGCAACAAAGATAGAAAGATGTGTCCGTTCCCAGATCTCTCGCACAGTCCGACATTCTCCTCAGACCGTCGGGCCTTGAGGTGTCTGCGTCCCTTATAAAGTCAGAAATGACAGGAAGGGACGCACAATGTCCGGCACTCCCCTCGGACCTTCGGGGCTCGAGGTGTCTGCGTCCCTTATATAGTCAGCAATGACTGGAAGGGGCACAAAATGTCCGGATTTCCCACAGACCCTCTGCTCTCGAGGCGTCTGTTTCCTTTATATTGTCACAAATGACTAAAAAGGAAGACGGATTGGAGGGCACGTTCCGTATCCTACTAGTGACAAGCGGTTGCTACTGGTGTCAGACTGTAGCGGCTAGACCGTTCCTCTGACGTCCAGGCCGGGTCTTGCTGCATGGGCAACAGCTCGACCTACAATAGCCCAACCTCGTGCCACCGAAAGTTATTTCGGGAGGTACGCTCCCATGGTCAGTAATGACTGGAAGGGAAGATAACATAATGTCACGAAATGGATTTAGGACTAGAGACTGTCTACATATAGTGACAAGACAATAGTAAGAAGAAAGACTGAAATGATAGATTCAGATAGAAATATAGTGCAAACTGTGAAAGTTGAGACCATTGGCTCCGAGGTTGAGAACCGAGGTTGATTCTTTCCTCGCCACTTCGGACGTTTAAATTGCTATGGCCTCGAACCACCTCTAACTACCCTATGGGGATAAGGTTCAATTAAGATTCACAAACACCAAGGTACAGACAACATATAGCTACTGTACTAAAGGAAATGACTGATGCCAGCTACAATTTATACAAGTTTATTATACACCTATAAACAACAAACATATGCATGTCCCTTACATCAAGTGCGAGGATGCACTCCTGAAACAAAAGCAAGCACAGTTAAAAATGCATCAACCCCAACCCTTCTCCCACAATTTCAACCTGTATGGAGAAAGAAGGTAAGGTTAACTGAAATGAACTACACTGCACTTGATGTCGCCTACACTCCAAACTAGCTGTTCTAAATTCTAACTCTAACTCTAAGTCCACTGATGCCAAAGTGTTTTATCTCCTGAACACAACTAACTGCACCTTTTATACAAAACTGTTTGCCTATCTGTGCTATGTGCTTTATGGCCGTGAAGAAACGAACACAAACTTATCACACCGCTGGCAGCCTGCCAAATCTGCGTGTGTAACGAGCGTCAGAGCTCAGGATTTATCCACAAAAAATCCTATTCGCTGGAAAATGTCTTCCCCTGGTTGGGAAAACGTATTTTCTTCCTCTCTGTCCACTAACTCTGGCAACTAACGTAAAACCCTTGCGGTTCTGCAAATGCCGCCAACTTTGATGTGGGAGCAATTTTGTATTCCCACAAACAAGCCGGTATCTGCAAATCTCGAATGTCCAACTGAAAGCAATCGACAATTTGCTTCTGGCACCCTGCTTTGGCAAATTTTCATTAAAAGAGAAAGAAGCTTATTAAATATATGCCTTTTATAACCCATGACGTCATATAAGCACAACTGCAGTTAGCTCTCCGCCAATCAGAACCTTAGATCTTTCTGATGCAACCAGTCCCCGCTAGACAAAGAACCAGGAATTGGTCCTAGCCCTATACTGCGGAAATGAAGCAAAAATGGCCGCAAATAATTTAACTCCCGAAAAATGCGTATATGGCCACGCAATATCTTTAAAAAAAGACAATCTGGTGCCAATCCTGATCTAGCATCTATAATCTTAATCTAGAATAATACTTTCTAATTCCCTACACCCCCATTCTAAACACATAAAGAAGAACCATAAAGCAGATGAGATCAAACTCCCTCGTGATCTCATCTTGAAAAAAACGTAAATAATAGAAGGAGAAGAAACATGGAGAAGGATTACCTGTAATCCCTCCTAAAATATAGTGAACAAAATGCAAGGAGAAAAAGACATGGGCCATTTGAAAGACAGAATCTCAGTACTTTCGTCACACATAATAACCCCTTTAAGGCATCTTATGAAGCTTCGCGCCCCTTTAAAGCATTTTAAGAACTCTAACACTCCATTATCTTACAGCTCGTGAAATGTGCCAGAAATTAAGAAAAAAGCGATATAAGTATGTTTTGAGAAAATGTTATTTACAAAATGTGTGACTAAGGTTCAGTATTAATTCAGGTTGCCAAATGTTTTATTTTATACAAATACTGTTGACTTATGTGCATTATATAGTGTTTATGATGATTCGCTTTCTACAGTATCTGCATGTTTCGCACTCCTAGAGGGTGGGTCTCGTACCCCAAGTGGGTGCGTGGACCCCTGGTTAATAAGCACTGCTCTAGAGTAATCAGAGTAAAGAAAACGACAAAAATAGGAAAGAAAACGTAAGCACATAAATCAAAAGCACAAAGACACACTGGATTATAATTACATTACCCTCCAAATAACCAAGAAATAAAAAGCAAATAAAACAAACTCTGATTCTTCTTCTTCTTCTTCTTCGTTCGTCCTGAAAAGGACGTTGGTTGCGTTGTGTCCGTTTACAGCGAAGCTGCGATATTTGCGCCTTTCGGCAGACACATCCGACTTCAGCACGGCATTTTTGGGACCGGGTTAGCCTTCCCTCTTCGATCCCTACTCGCTCAGCCAGACTGCAGTGATACAGCCTGTTTCCAGGACCACCACTTGGAGGTGGAGTAGGGTCTTGGTCAGCTCTGGTTCGCTGACCCTGACGCAAGCAGTCTAGCTATGGGTTGCTAACTGCATTTCTCACTGTTGACGCGTCTTAGGTCCCAAAAACTCTGATTCAAATAACTAGCACCTAATAAATCAGGAGTAAATAACACTGTTTTGTAAATAAGACACAAAATGGAAAACTCAGCTGCGCTGAATACCCACCCTACCTACAACCGTTGAACAAGGTTAGGTTGAACAAGGCAAATTCTCTGCCGAAATGGCGGATGAGTGGTGGCAAATGAAAGTCATCTTATGCTTAACCGTTCTCCTCCGCTTCTTGTAAAACAAAATTATCATGTCGTATTAAAACAAGTAAAAGGTAGACCCAAAGCAGATACTGTCGTATGGGGAGTGAAGTGTTAGAGACTTCCCTATACTAAATTCAGCTTAATAAGGTGCGGTTACCAGTTTGCTTCCTCGCTGCTTTTGCCTTTCCTAACTCAACGGCAGAGTAAGGTACCAATTTGCAGGTTGACTGAAGCGCGACGCAACAAGAGTTTCGAAACCGGAATCCAGCAGCTTTGCCGCGAGAAGCAAGAGCTTTAAACACTCGACCAATCAGATGCCCCGTGGTGCATTATTGCACATTCATAAAATCAGATGATAAATGCAACTCAGAGGTAAGATAAAATAACTCAGTAGAAAGCGGTATTATGTAAAGTGAAAACTATTTTATAACAAGTCTTTGTCACTGAAAGTAAAGACGAGAGTCCTGCAGTGTTAAACAGAGCCAATCGTGTCATATGGAAGCGAGTAATGAACAATCACAAAACATTGCATTACTCGCCAATTAATGGGCCTGGTGTGACCTCCACCAATGCTGAGCCCGCTGAGCTGGGGAAGCCTTCTGGGTTTGCAAGAAAGCCCAAAAATATATCCTCAAATGTTGCAAAGATAAAGAGAGAAAACTAAAATCCCCTGGTTCGAACGAACGAATTAACATAAACAAACAAGGGAATTCCTGAAGGTCGCAGATATTTAGTTTTATATAAGAATGTTAATAATGCGACGGGCAGCTAAAAACAGTAATTAAGATTTCACGAAAGAGGATAGTGTACAAAGGAAGTTTAGTAGTCATATGTGTTGCGTTAAAAAAAAAATTTAAAAAAAAGTTGTTTGCATGTCTACCTGTCAAGCTTTGATTTCATTTCTCTGTCCAATATATTCTTATTACATTTTTAATTACAGTATATACTCTAGGATAATTCGATACATTTATTCTCATTTTGGACTTTAAAAAATGTTCCCCCGACTTATAAGCAAGATAAAAAAAATTCATGAAATCAGTAAGTGTTGCACCCCTACTCCTTCCCGCCGCATACTGGGTTGCACTGTGTAGGCAGAAATACGGGACGCTACTACTCCCGTTTTTTTCGCGCAACACTGGGATTATGCTCCGCCTCCCGCCCGTTTATATTCTCATCAAGAAATTTGGCAGTATATTTAACACAGCACTATTATATCAACTTCCTTCTCGTAATTTGCAGTGAAAAAAAATTACCGTCATCGCATCGGCAACCATTCACGTAGCCATTTTGTTTATCAGCTTTGTCACATCCCAACCATGTCTCCATCACGTCTCCTTCCGCAACCGCTAACTCAAATGTTGCGGGAGCCGAGATCTCTGCTCTTGTGCAACGAAACGGGCGGGAGGTCGAGATTAACCGCTATTTTGCGCGAAATCGGGTGTACAGCCCTACATTTCTGCCTACGAATTTTCAGGCGGCAGTTTCAAGCGTTTTAAACGAGAAAGCTGAAAGTGATATAATTTGCGGAAAGCCACGGAAATTAAAATGCAATGCAGGAATTCGGAATCGACGAAAAACTCGTTCGACTTATAATCGGGTTTGGAAGCGTTTTAAGTCCTAAAGTCATGGGGTCAACTTATAGTCGGTTCGTCCTAGACTCGAGTGTATACGGTAGGCTCAAACTCTGTTCTTCCAAAGTCAATGTTTATTTGGTTTCCACTGTATCTACCTTTAGTGTTTCTTTCTCTGCTATTTCATTTCATCCTGTACCGACATGATCAGGTGTCCATTATAAAAGGAAGACGGAAGAGTTCTACTTTGACCCCTTGTGTGTTCTTTACAGGTGCGAGTGCTAATAGTATTCTGTATCAATGTGTTCTTTACTTCGACCTTTCTTATCGTGGACCATGTTTTTAGAACATCTCATTTTACAGGATCAAAATGTTTGCACGGAATAATCGTCATCATCATCTTTTTTCTTTATGGTCCTTATTGAGCACGAAGCCACCACTAAAGCCCCTTGCAGGAAGCCTGCAGCAAGCATTCACATGCACTTGCAGTGGTGGTTTCGGTTGCAATTTGTTTTACATGATGAGGTTATCACTTCCTTTTGTAAAATTGCTATTTCTTCACTCCTATCCAATTAATGTGTATGAAACAAACATAAAAATAAAGAGAATTAATTGCTATTTCATTACATAAAATGTTTAGTCACATTAACATAACAACTCAACGTAAGATTCGGTTTGTTAAACAGCAGATTTTATAGTGGACAGCAATTTTTAGAAATGGAGGAATGAAAAATGACCGGAAGAAATAAACTGAAAGTTCCGAGAGCATGATGAAGATGACAATGATAGAAGTGATAGCGACGATGATAAATAGAAATACGATAATGAGAAAGACAGGCAGAAGATTAGGATTGGTAATAAGAAGCAGAATAAAGGCTGAAATATTATTAGATTATTCTTCAGAGACGATTTGTTTGATGGAAGCCTGGAAATAATTATTATACGGACATCACCTTACAAATGAACGCCATCAAACAATACATAAAACATAGTAGCTATAATTGTTTATTGCATCGAAGATTTTATCAAGTTCAATACCTCTCATCTACAGAACAATCAACTCAACAATCACATACGGCTCTGAGATCTGAAGCAAAGCCAACCACGATGGAACACAATCACAACATTTTCAAATTAGAAAACATTGTAGATACAGGAACTGATTTTTGGATATTAACAACTGTACAAAAAAGAAGTTGAGAACAAAGGAAACACTGTACCACCTGTACAGGACTTTATTTAGAGAGGTCTGCAGAGGTCAGTGCGATCTGAAGTCTATGAATGACAAACCAATTAACGCCTGCAAGGTATCAAAGAAATTATTCGTAAAGTCCCGTAGCAGATACTGCTGTAGAGAAGTGAAGTGTTAGAGACTTCAATATATTAGGCCCAGCATCAAGAGGTGGGCTGACCAGTTCCCTTCCTCGCTGCCTTTCCCTACCCTAATTCAAGAGTGGTCAGGTACCCATTTACAGTTGGGTACACTGGAGCGTGTCGATACCGCAAATCTAACCTGGCATCTTTGCCGCGAGAGACCAGCGGTCTGACCACTCTGTTAATCGGCCGTTCAGTAGAATGAATGAATTCAAAGTCAAGGTTCCGTTCATGTAAAGTAATAAATGGACGATGGAATTCATAATGGATCTTTCATTAAATGATAACTGACAATGAAAATGTAATTAAATGGATATTGACGATGCTTTGAAAGGGAGAGAAAACACGAGAGATAGTGTTAACCAAAAACGATTAATGTTTAAAACAAGATGAAAAATCAAGATTGATCGAAGAAGAAGATGAAGAAAAAGAACAAGATGGACAAGAACAATAACAAGAAAATGAAGAAGAAGTAGAAGAAGAAGAAGAGGAGGAGGAAGTACCAGCAGAAGAACAGAAGGAAGAACAAGAAGAAGAAGGGTACGAAGAGCAAGCATAAGAGGAGAAACATTTAGAAATAGAGGAGTAAGAACAATAATAAGAGCAAGAAGAAGAAGAGGAACAGGGAAGAGAAGAAGAAGAGGAAGGAGAAATAGAAGAAGAAGAGGAAGAGAAAAAGAGGACGATAGGAAGAAGAAAAGGAAGAGGAGGAAGAAGATAATGAAATAGAGGAAGAGGAACAAGAAGAATAAGAAAAAAAGAAAAATAGCAAGAAAGAAAGAAAGCAAGCACGCAAGAAAGAAAGCAAGGAAAAAAAGAGAAAAAGAAGAAGAAACAGAGGATGAGAAATGGAAAGAAGAAGATGAGGAAGAAGAAGAATAATTCATTTCTGGAGGAAAGTTAACCTCTTTTTATATGCACTTTCCCCAGTCACCTTTAGCCAGTATTCGGCGTCAGGGAATTCGATCACGGTTTTGCGCATGTTGAGGCACCTGAGTGATCACCTAGCTGTTCCCTTGACAAGTTTCAACTACTCCAACACGCGATCCACCTCCTTTGACATCTCTATGACTGTTGTCCCGATGTCATTTAGTGCAGGGCTTCTTAAACTATGTGTTGTCACGGAACCGCACTTTTATTTGTTCTTTAATTGTGCCACAAAAGTCCCATATGTGTGTGTTATATTGTTACAAGTATTTGTGTATATGTATGTATGCATGCATATACGGTACCATAGCAATACAGTAGTATTAAAATAATTAAATATTATATACGGTATTTCAAAATTATTTATACACACTTTGAGTGCTGATAACTCAGTCATCATCTGACACAGCATTACGACATTTTCACATTTAAAGTTATCATAAATTGAATGTGAATTACTATCACTTTTAGGTGAGCGCTCCGCTTCTGACTTATTCTCTATTTTATCTTCTCCCATTTTGTCTTTATAATTGCTCCCACAGCTCTGTTTCTGGACTTCTTCAAGTCACTCTTACGTTGGGCTGGCTAAATTCCACTCCTTTGCACGTGTGCATCGTCATCCCGCTAAAGATCTTTTTAGTCTCCTTTCTTGTGGGTGACGGCAAAATTCCCTGATTCATTTATTCAGAGAAAAACTGGGCCCACAGAAATGCGTCCGTCGCCTTTCATGTCCGAATGCGTCTAGAATAGCGAACTCTGGCCGTTCGAATAACCGCCAGAGTGTCGCAACTTTCTTTTATCAAGAGACGCCAGGGAGACTACACCCCAAGTCCCATGGTTACGCTGCCATCAATACACGTGCAAACCCCACGCTTGAACACCTGCAGACTTTATCTAACTAGATAAGCTAGGCGTCTCTAACACTCCTTGCCATTGTCTCCAGAGAATTCTGCTACCTTACAAAGTGATATTCTGAGCCAGAGCAAATAACAGTTGTACTGTGTTTAGGAATATTCTTTTATTCGATTAGCACACTTACTTATTTAAGGCAGTAGTATAGGCTGTTATGTGTTTTAACTTAATTATATAAAATAGAGATTCCTCGTTATTTTGTTGCATCTTAAATATATCTATACATATTTCCTTAAGATAAATTTTTCCATGACAGGGAAACTCTGAATTTTATTAAGTGCGCCACAATTCAAAATCACTAAGGTGTTAATGTAAAAGTGTTTTTCTTAAGACGGAAGGTGTGAGTCTATGTATAATATTACTTTAGTGACTGCGAAGGAAGTAAATGTTACTACAATTTTTCACTCGGTCTGTGTATAGTAATTACTGTAAATAGTATTGCTATTTTGTAAATACTGAGGATAATAGGTCTGCAATTTTTATAACTAATCTGGTTTTATTACTTACTTGAATACTTATCAATCACGTAACTTTCAGTTACCTTGGGATGTATGTAGGGGCTTAATCTTTTTTCAAACATTACTATCTTGTTCGTAAACTGTGTATGTGTAGAATAATTATGTCAGTCCGTGACCTCAGATGGAAATAGTCACGTCACGATAAGCCAGAAATGCAAATGCGGGACGAGCGACATTAATCGATAAGTGGGCTGAATTTTAATTAGCAGCCTAATCCCTGAGAGCAAACAAAGTGTGGGGGGGGGGAGACAAAAGAGGGTGAGGGTTTGTTTTTGTTTCGTGTGTGAGTGAATAACAAAGGTGTGTCCGATACGGGTTATTAATAGGATGTTGATTACTTGTTTATTTTCAGGGGTCATCGGACATCCCCTGTTGCTGCTTTCAGCATTTATTTCCTACTACCACACCATCTACCACAGCGTAAACGGCAGCTTCCTACCTAACCCTTTACTACAGCATCAACTATAGCAGATTGCTACTTTTATACCTCAGTGCAGAAAGTCAGATGGTAGTGGTTGGCCTGTTGTAACCCTGCGAAGTCGTCTCATTACATCTCTACTTTGCCCCGGGTAGTGCGTCATTGACCTCTTATGTAGGTATTCGTTTGTTTTCTTGTACAAATCAATGTTACTTCAATCAGCTAGAGTCTCTCAATCGGGACTTAGCCTCGTCGCCTTCAACTGATTTTTTTTCAACCTCACATCTGGGGCACTAGTAATACATCAATAAGCTGCAGAGCGCTCTACACTGAGAGCTTTAATATTTACCACAATACCATTAGCGGCTTTTTATATATGCTTTTCTTTCCACAGCTTACAGACAGACCATACAATGAAGGAATATAATGTTTCCTTAAGTTTGGGGAGTATTTACGTGGAACTGTGGGCTAATACTTCGGCTGACTGGAGAACTATTAGTTAGTGTTTTTCTCCAGCATAGAAGATACATCTGTCGGGATTAATTTAACCAAGCAGTAGCAGCCGTCTTCATACACGAGGACTGGGGGCCGCCCCTGTTAGTTAGATTTTCTTGGTTTTGTATTTGTACGTGTAGTGTTGGTTTGGAATCAATGCGATTCGCCGGTGTTCGTGATTGTATTTTGGTGTGATATAAAATCACTTGCCCATCTGAGCTTAACCTATTTAGCAAAGAGGTCGGAGGTAGTGTATGATATTATAACCATTGTCTCGAGTGTGGCTGGAAAAAGACAATAGATACATAACTACATATCTCTTCTCTCCAGAAGTCATACCTCCCTCCTTATTTTACTTTAGTGACTATCCATCTCTACTTTTACACTACCCATTCATTCTCTGTCTAAACTCGGACATAATCTACTTCCATACTCGTGACAAAAGTCACAAATGTTCACGGTGTGGAAGACCTGCAACAATGCACTGTTTACAGCGATGAACAAATGACTACCATTCCTATTGTTGCTAAATTAATAGTGAAACATGCAGTTTTAATTTGATGTCTCAGATTCCTCACTGTTCGCCTTTTGAGATGAGCACAATTATTATGATTAAAATTCATAACGATTGTGTCAGCATAATTAGGTAGCTCGACAGGGCTCCTTGTTTGTTTATTTTATACGGAGTCATTTATTAATACAGGAAGTGACGTCATGCCGATATGGTTGTTTGGCAGACGTGAAACTGAAAATGCAGGAGATTGTCTACAAGCCTTCTACCATTGTGTGTCATGGCGAGTGGACGCATGTGTTTGAGCTCCTGAATATATATATTGTACATCCCTATGTTATTTCATCACTAATACATCAAGATCTTCTGTGAGGTGTATCTAGTTATCTGCATTTAAAGGGAGTATAGCTTCTCAATGTCGAGTGTGAATATATATTTTAAAATGTTAAAAATGAAAAGGACAGCGTTCCAGACATGAAAGGACTGCCTAAAGTTATATCGACGACTGCATATTATATGCCATTGTATATTGGCCTGAACTGTAAGGAATTTGGAGCAGTGTCACAGTCTTTAAAAAATGTATACCGTCCACTTCGTCCATTGTGGCTCAAATAATTCTAATTGATGTTGGCCTGTTTCGGTGTCTGATACGTCTACTACACTAGAAGTGATCTTGGCCACAGGAACCATCCTGCCACTAAATATTAACATTCACTGTATAAACGACACGTAACAGCCGAAGATGGGGGCATCAAGATGGGATTTGGAACAAAGTATCTTCAAGTGATGTCTCAACAATTTTTCAAGTCGGTGGACTATATTTTTTGCATGTACAGAATATTTTTCAAGATGGCGGTGTTGGTCGGCTGCAAGCCGGAATTCTAGGACTAACCCTATTCACTGCACTGAATTTGCATCGTCGTTTCCTGGGGCAGAGGCTGATGTCAGGAGGATTTTTTGCATGAAAAAGCAGATAAGTAAATTTATTGATTTATGCAGTATGAGGCTTGAAGAATCTCCTTTGACAAGGTTCTTTCTTTTACATGTTATATGTTTATCTCATATCATATCATAGTTACATGGTCAAACCAGTGACGATCGGGAAAAGACCGATTGACTTCTGGAAAGACAGATGACACTGGGAAAGACTAGAAACCGGCTGACCGGGTTAGCACCCCGTAAGCTGTATTCAATTGCTACAGGACCCAAAAATGATAGATGCCCCCAGGAGTCACCGAAAAGGGGGGGGGGGGGAGAATGATGAATCCACAGGCGCCTCATTGGAATCGACCAGACCCGTTACACGGACTTCGAGCTCTGAACAACGGCTGGAATTTCCATGTGCCTGTGGTAGGGAGTTCTCTACTCAGAGAGGAATGAAAATCCACCGAACGAAAAAGGGGTGTGGGAGGTCATCTGGGGGAGATCAACAGCGCTCTGTCTCGACGGATAAGACGTTAGAAGAACGCAGCCAGGAGTCAATCCACAGTGCTGAGTACATTCAAGTTGAACTGCCTGATAATGATCTCACACACTTCTTGGACGAGAAGAGAGATGCAATCAAGTTTCCACCTGCCAGTGCAAAAGGGCTTTGGGAACAGCTGGACGAAGCCTTGGCAAAAGAGTTGGATAACAACCTGAAGCAGATAAGTTTGGAGAAGAAGCTGGAAATCTTCGGCGACATAATATATCTGCACTGTCGCAAAGTGTTCGGAGTGAGGGCGGCAAGGGAAAGTAACCCATCACGAAAAAGTAGAAGACAAATTAAAATAGAAGAAATCAGGAAACAGAAGAAGCATGCCCGAAAACTTTTCAAGAACGCAGTTGCCACAGAGAAGGAAGGGTTACGACAGGTTTGGGAGCACCTGAAAGGCCAACATAATGCCCTTTGTAGAGCAGAAAGGTTGTGCAGGAAGAGAAGGAAGACTCGAAGGGATAGGGAAAGATTCTTCAGGGAGCCCTTCAAGTTTGCCAAAGAACTGTTTGAGCAGCCACGGTCGGGTACGCTAAACATCAAGAAAGAAGACCTGGAAGAACACACTGAAGACCCCCCCACCCCCAACAAAACAAACCACACCACCCCAAACCCCCCCACACCACCCCCTAAATAAAAACCCCCCCCACCCCCCCCCCCAACCCCCCAACCCCCCCCCCCCCCCCCCCCCCCCCCCAACCCCCCCCCCCCCACCCCCAGCACCCCCCCCACCAACACCCCCCCCCCACCACCACCACAACACCCCCCCCCCCCTCCCCCCACCCCCCCCCACACCCCCCCCCCCACCCCACCCCCCCCAACACCCCCCACCCCCCCCACCCCCCCCCCCCCCCGCGCCCCGCCCCCCCCCCCCCCCCCCCCCCCCCCCCCCCCCCCCGCCCCCCCCCCCCGCCCCCCCCCCCCCCCCCCCCCCCCCCCCCCCCCCCCCCCCCCCCCCCCCCCCCCCCCCACCCCCCCCAAAACCCCCCCCCCCCCCCCCCCCCCACCCCCCCCCCCCCCCCCCCCCACCCCCCCCACCCAACCCCCCCACCCCCCCCCCCACCCCCCCAACCACCCCCACCCCCCCCCCCAACCACCACCACCCCACCCCCCCCCACCCCACACCCCCCCCCCCACCCCCCCCCCCCCCCCCCCCCCCCCCCCCCACCCCCCCCCCCCCCCCCACCCCCCCCCCCCCCCCCCCCCCCCCCCCCCCCCCCGCCCCCCACAACCCCCCCCCCGCCCCCCCCCCCCCCAAACCCCAACACCCCCCCCCCCCCCAACCCCCACCACCCACCACCCCCCCCCCCCCAAAAACCCCACCCCCCCCCCCCCCACCCCAAAACCCCCCCAACCCCCCCACCCCAACACACCCCCCCACCCCCCCCCCCACCCCCCCCCCCCCCCCCCCCCCCCCCGAACCCCCCCCCCCCCCCCCCCCCCCCCCCCCCCCCCCCCCCCCTTCGCCCCCAAAAACCAAACCCCCCCCCCCCCCCCCCCCCCCCCCCCACCCCCCCCCCCAAAACCCAAACCCCCCCCCACCCCCCCCCCCCCCAAAACCCCCCCCCCCCAAACCCCCACACCCAACCCCCCCCCCCCACCCACCCCAAAAACCCCCAACCCACCCCCCCCCCCCCCCCCCCCCCCCCCCCCCCCCCCCCAACCCCCCCCCCCCCACCCCAAGGACCCCCCCCCCCCAAAAAACCCCCCCAACACCAACAAACCAATAAAACAACCCCAAAAGCAACACCCTACCCCCACAAGCCCACCCCAACCCCCAAAAACCACACCCAGTACAACCACCTAACCCAAAAAACCCCCAGGACCTCCCCCAAACCCACAACACAACCCCACAAACCAAAAGGTAGAAAGGTAAGTTTACCATCTCTTCTTGACTGTGCAAACGACTGGGAGATGGCGGTAGACCTACCTGGACGAGGGGCATATCCAGAGAGTATCAGAAAATCGCGGAGACGGCCGGATATAGTGCTTCATTCTTCTTCAACGCTTCAGGTCATACTGATTGAACTGACCGTGCCATTTGAATCCAGATTAGACGAGCAACATTCGTTCAAAGCGGCCAAATATAGTGATCTGGCCGCGGATCTGAGACACGAGGGGTTCACTACAAGGGTCATGGCTGTTGAAGTGGGCGCAAGAGGGCTTGTGGCTGCATCAATATTGAAACTGTTGGGGCTGAAGGGACAGGCGAGAACAAGGACACTGAAGAGGCTTAGTGAAACTGCCGAAAAGGCATCAGGCTGGCTGTGGAACAACCGCAATGGGCAATGGAAATCGTGACAATAAACGCTGCGGTACAGAAAACACCAGGAATTTTTCTAAGTCCACAAAACGCTAAGTTTTGTGGTGTACTAGTGAGCGGGCTGTGACTGAGGGGCAACAGGCGATGTATATTATAGGAGGTGTCAGTGTCAGAATTTCAGTGGCTAGGCTCGGCGGCTTCGCGATGGTGTCTCAGTGTGTGCGACGGAACGAACGGAATAATTTGTCTTCTCTTTGTTACTTTCACAATTGCCTCCACGGCTGGCGGAGTTGTGGATTAAAGTTGCTACCATAAGTGAAACGGGTTCATTTTCGATACAAGACAACAGGAGGCTGAGACGCTTGGGAGTCATGACCCAAGTGGGCCCGCCCCCCTTAGAGTGTAAAGGAGTATACTGGGCCGAAACACTTGTCCGATGGGGGACTTCTTCTGATGATCAGATTGCCTCCTGTTGTATCGCTCTGTAAAGAGTTTCCTATCATCTCATATCTGTATCTACATGTTTGTGTGATAGGCGGTTGGTTGGTGGGACCTATTAATTCATTATACCTCAAAGACGGTCGTGAGTTCGTAGGCGTTCTTTAGTTTTTGCCTGTGATTTTTTCAACTTAAGGGGCCGGCGAAAATAGCTGGGTGTTACTGCCTTGAGTGAATTAACCAGATTCATTATTTGTCTAGTTGTGAAGGTTTTGTAATTTTGTAATTTTGTATTTGTTGTCAAGATAATTGTATTTTATTTGGTTTATTCTCCATTATTGTTTGTAAATCAGTTCATTTAATCTTGCTATCCTTCATTCTAGATGTTAATACAGACATTCCACGAAAAGAAGAAATCATCACAGCAATCAAAGGGTTAAAGAATGGAAAAGCTCGTGGCCATGATAACTTAAATGCAGAGCAATTTAAGACAGACCCTGAGCTAGCAGCAGAACTATTAGAACCACTATTTGCACAAGTCTGGAAAACAGGGACAACACCAACGGAGTGGAACAAAGGAATAATTGTCAAATTGCCCAAGAAGGGAGATCTTGCAGACTGCAATAATTGGAGAGGAATATCTCTTCTCTCAGTTCCCAGCAAAATACTAGGCAGGATAATTATTCAGAGAATTTCAAATGCAGTAGACCACAAACTGAGGAAAGAACAAGCATGATTTAGAAAGAACAGAAGATGTGTAGATCATATATTTACCCCCAGGAACATTATAGAGCAGTGCTCAGAATGGAAAAGACAGCTGTACATTAATTTCGTTGATTTTGAAAAGGCTTTTGAAATATACATAGGGACAGTTTATGGAAAATACTGAGGGCTTATGGAATTCCAAGCTGTATAGTGTCAATAATAAAAAGCCTCTATGCCAACTTTACGTGTAGCGTTGGGCAGAGCAGCCTAACCTTTGAGGTGAAGACAGGAGTACGACAGGGATGCCCCTTATCAACCACTCTATTTTTAACAATCATAGACTAGGTGATGCGCCAGACAACAGAAGGCAGTCCAAGAAGAATAAGATGGTGTAGTGGTTTTTGATGTTATTGTATGGTTGTTATGTTACCTAGTGTACTGGATGAGGTCAGCTGTGAAGGCTCCTGAGATAAAAGTTTATGTGAGTTACATAAGGCCTTTCTGCTACCACTTACGACCTCAAACAGACCTATTCTACTATAATGAATGTTAGCTACGTTAAAAGTCTAGGGTACTGAAATGTAATGTGTAGGTAATAAAATACACAGACACACACATGTAAATAATAAGTCTCATAATAATAATAATAATAATAATAATAAATTCTATGATAAATTGAATTAACACTGGCTGTTATAGTTTAAGTATGAAAATTTTTTTTTAATTTATTAGTCCTGAACCAATTGTTTCTTTTGGTCAGAACATATGAAATAAAATGTATTTTTCAATAAAATGCATATATATATATTGCATTCATTCATTCATTCATAACCCTCCACTCCCAAAGGAGCATAGGCCTTCAACAAACACATGCCAAGTCCTCCTGTCCCGTGCCATCATCTCAAGTTCTTTCCATGTTCTCTTCATCATTTTCACCTCTGTTTCCAACTCTCTTCTCCATGTACTTCTTGGTCTTCCTCTGCCTCTCTTGCCCTGGGGGTTCCAGAACAAGGACTGCCTTGTAATGCTATCAACAGGTTTCCTCAGTGTGTGTCCTATCCATCGCCATCGTCTTCTTCTCATCTCTTGTTCCACTGGCACTTGTCTAGTTCTTGTCATCAGTTCCACGTTGGTAACCTTGTCATACCATTTTAATCCCTCTATTCTACGCAAGCACCCATTTATGAAAGTCTGTAGCTTTTTGGTTGTTGTCTTTGTTGTTCTCCATGTCTCAGAGCCATACAGTAGGACTGACTTCACATTTGAGTTGAAGATTCTTATTTTCGTGTTGGATCCGATTTATCTTGATCTCCATATATTTCCCAATATATTATATATTGCATAATCAAATGAAATTTTTGTACATAGTATTATTACAATGGTTAATATTAATAATATCTACAATGTCTTGGGAAAAACTAGCACTGGATGTTTAGTTGGGGTGGCGTCATCATGCCCAATCTATGGTTATAAAGTTCCTTGTCTTTGACATATGGACTGATATTAATGTTTATATAACAAGATTTTATTTCTTTATTGATGGTGGACACAGTTGATGAATGAACAGCAGGCCAGGTTTGCACTTAACTGGCCTGTGACGATGTAGTACAGAATTCTTGTGGCCCACTCCTCTCAGTAGCTGGAGTAAAATGTTAGGCTGCACAGACCTCCCGCTCTTGTACTTCTACAAAAGCATCTGGCACAATCGTAGTGCCAGATCAGAAACTCTGAAACAAAATTTGTGCCATGTGTCAACACTCTGTTTACTGCGCCACTCTTACACACAACACAGCAAAACAACATTACACAGATTGGGTCAGATCTCTCTGACCAACTTAGCACATCTCACCCAGTTGTTATCAAATAGTACCAGTTTCCCAAGACTGCATTGCATCCGAAATATGTTCAATAGTTTCCTTTTCCATTCAATAAGGTTAGTGATATGTTCCCACTGATCTCAATTATAGATCCGCCTTCCATAGTCTTAGATAGATTTTCATATATTATTAGTTTGTCTCTAGGCCCTGGACTGCTGCTGGGGACCTAGAGCAATCACTCACTTGTCGTAATCATTTTTCATGATATGGCAGTATCAATCACTCAAAATATTAAAATAAACAAGATAAATTCTTTTTCCCTTACCACAATTCAGAATTGAGAACACAGTTACTTAGTACTAGCAAAACTCAGCTGAGCTGCTGGCTAGATTAGGGCGTCCCACTGATTTTTATTTAATTATTCCTGGAAATCACCTCTAGCAGTAACGTACTGTGTCAATGGACAGTCTTCTATACAATGGTTTTTCAAATATTCAAACTAAAAGTCAAATTTCAGTCCAGTCTCAGTCTAGTATGTAGTATTTTTCCCAAAATTACACTTGTTTTTTTTGGACTAACTACATGAAAAACTACACAAACCTGCCCCACTAAGTTATTTTTAGCTACTATCCTCCGACTTTGCCCCTCGTTCATCTGCAGTTTGATTTTTGCATTTTTAGACTCAAGGACGCCAAAATGTAACTTTAGTGAAAATATGCACAAAAAAACTGTTCGCTAGTCTGATTTGAACAATACAGTCTTTCGTCAATATCTTCCGTGTTATCTGTCCGTCTGTGTAATTAAAAGTATATTATTTCTCTGCTCAAGATGGGCTTTCAAACTAGCTAGGTTTTATTTTCATAACTTTATTATTAAAGAAAAACCTACTTTTCTCAAGGTTAGTTTTTTAAAATTTGTTTTTTAACTTTCGTCCACGGCGTTTGCCGCTGTATTCAAACAAAACAACTAATTACCGTAAAACGTCCAAGATACGACTGTTTCTAACAAGAGCTAAGGTCGTTTTTCTACCAATTCCTTACATTGTGTCAACTAGTGGCGTGATTTTTCCATTAAACTACAAATTGCGTCTTTTTGCCTTTTAGATTCAAACACGTGTTCAGACCGTCATAAATTTTTTTTTTCTGTTATCTCCGTTTACCTCCCGTCTAAAAGGGTAAACCGTTTAGTCTGCATGTTCCAACTAATTAGTTTCAATGGCGGTAGAAAGCGCTGGCGTAGGTGAAGAAGCCTCGGCATATCTTGCCTATATTTTTATCCCTACGTGTTATTTTACCCGTTTTCTTTATAATTGGAGATATTTTAACGTTGTATCACTGTTTTTTTCACCACAGATGGACTACATTTTCTACATGAGAAGATCTGGAAAATGCAGATGACAATGCACTACTAGCACATTCACATGAACACATCCAGGAAAAAACGGATAGACTTAATAAGTATAGCCAGCAGGTGGGCTTGAACATCAACCTAAAGAAGTCAGAGGTCATGACGCTCAATGTGAGCAACCCTGAGCCCATATCAGTAAAGAATCAGCTACTGGAACAGACAGACACCTTCACATACCTAGGATGCATAGTAACACTAGACGGCGGAGCAAGCAAAGACATAAACAACAGAATGAACAAAGCAAGAACAGCCTTTTTTAGTCTAAACAACATCTGGAAGTCCTCTCAGTATAGCACAAGGAGAAAATTAAGATTATATCAGAGCTGTGTGCTTTCTGTGCTTCTCTATGGTGCGGAATGATGGAGAGTTACAGAGAAGGAAATGTCGAAATTGTCATCTTTTCACACAACATGCCTAAGAAAAATTCACCACATCTTTTGGCCGAATACCATCACCAACCAAGATCTGCTTACTCGAAGCAAGCAAGAGGACATGCACACCATCATAGCTGGCAGACGCTGGAGCTGGGTTGGCCATATCCTCAGAAGAGACCTCGATGCCATCACAAGAACAGCTATGCTATGGACCCCTGAAGGAAAACGAAAGAGAGGCCGACCAAAAACAACTTGGAGGAGGATTGTGAAGGCTGAGATGCAAAGAATGAACCATAGTTGGGACATTGTACGAAGGATGGCGACCGACCGAGCAAAATGGACTGAATTTGTTGTTGCCCTACAAGACACCACCAGGCGTGATGGCCACTGACTGCTTTGACGGTCGGCAGTTAAGGATCAAAGAAGAAGCTTTATAGAAGTGTGACAGCGCCATCTTGTCATCGCAATTTTTTCTGTCGTTCTCTACCTTTTTACTACAACATAGTGATTTGGCAGCCATTTTAGTGTTACTCAGTCAGGATCTAAAAATAGAACATTAGTCATATCGCTTACGGATAGCAGCCAATCAGAAGAGAGGAGCGCCGAAGCTGCCCGGCGATTGAAATCCTCTGTGATTTCCACGCTAGACGCTGGGGCAAGTCGCTGTTAAAGTCTAGTTCAAGAACATGCCTAGGACTTATTAGCAATTGAGCACTGGCTGGGTGTTTTGTTTGTTTGCTTACTGGTTTAATGTTTGTTCATTAGTTTGCTTTGTGGGTTAGGGTCACTGACAGGGTTGTATGAATAAATACAGCTCCTGCCTTAAAATCAGAGTTTTATTGTTGATCGGGTCGGTTGCGAATGTGCAAGAAAGTGATCACTACAGTATCATCATCATCTCGCCCACCCTATCACAGAAGAACAGTGCTACTGGTAGGTATAAGTACAGCTCCGAACACAGACTTGAGTTCGACACTTTTGTTTGTTTTGCTAGCTTTTGTTTGTTGCATCTTCTCTTGATTTGTTAAGGTGATCCCCTTTAGCTAACATCATATTTCCTAGCAGTTCTAGAGTTAATACATGCTTACCACTCTTTCGAGGCCCCGAAATTGGAATGCATATGGACATGAGGTATAGCATACATATGGTCATGAGGTATAGCATACATATATATATATATATATATATATATATAAATATATATATATATATATATATATATATATATATATATATATATATATATATATATATATATATATATATATATATATATATATATATATATATATATATATACGTGTGTTCTCGTGAAAGACTGTACTAGCTGCCCCGTTCATCTGGACTCACCAACAGAGGCATGCTGCATTGGCAACATCTTGACCTCTATATGCAAGCCCCAACCTCGTTCCCACCGAGGCATCGTTTCGGGGGTGGGTTCCTATAGTCAGAAATGACTGAAAGGGATAGATAGATAGAGATATTTCCTAGACTGGCATGTGTGTGGGGTTTAAAAATTATCATTCCCTCTTATATAACAATGGGTTTTTATGCTTATCACCGTGATAAAGAAAATTGTGTTTTGATTCGTAATAATCTAAATTTCTATTTTTTTATCCCTTGACCTGGGTTTATTAACTATCGGGCTCTATCCCGTACTTTTACTTTTGTAAGTGAAACGTCCTGTAGCCAAAAAAAAATCCCATCAGCTTTTCGGGAAAGTACGGAAAAGGCGTGTATTGTACAACATTGGACACACATAGAAGAATATGGATGCCTTGCAATGTTCTCAGGGCGGATTGTCGGGAAAATGCAGAAACGGCGTGCATTGCACTGTGAACGCTGCATTGAACACCCATTTAAAAAAAGCAAGCAGGTGTTTCCGTTTGTTTATTAATCGTGCATTGACCACAGACCATAAGTCATGATAAGTTGGACTACAAAGATCCAATGAAGTTGAAATGCAATGAAAAACATTAAATAACCACGGTACAAATAGTCCCGTCATTAGGACATGCAGCAGAGAAAAGAGCTCAACAATTTTATTTCCACTCATGAATTGGCGGTTTGCTTTCTCGCTTTTCCAGAAATGTCAATTTTAAAAAAAAAACAGAACCAAATAACAGTAAAGTACGCATTGCTTTAAGAGCGCAAATGTCTGTATAAACTTCAATCTGGTATTTTTATAATTCTTCTTGTGTTAAGAAATTGTTTGTATTACTGAAATACTGAAGAACAGTCTGGGAATCACGTAAATGCGCAACCCAAATTGCTTTAATTTCCTTCCAATTCCGAAAGGAAAGGACCAACACAAATCGCTCTCATCACAACACGGAACTGTTAGCCGGCACGCAACTCACAACAAGTCTCAACATTTTCGCCTTTTTAGCCACCGAACGCACAATCTTTTTATCTGTGGGGGGAAATCAAACACTCGACCATCCATTCGCGTGTAAGTCTAATGCACATGCGACCCCTGAACAAAAAAGTTATTCTGTTGTATTAAACTTCATATTAAAGGACTTTGTCCTCTTAAGCCCGTCTTTACAACAGACGTTACTATGTAAACAGGTCAGAATTACCTATCATATTCCTTATTAAACTTTTGGTACACTGCTGGTAAAGGTAAGTCAGAATTCATGTCAGACATAATTACTTTTCTGTTATTTGAGACGTCCTTGGTTCTGTGACTTGTACATATCCAGTTTTTTTTTAATTGTTTGCTATTTTAGACATTGTCGCTCGTCTTTATATCATCATTGTAGTTATCATCATTGTAGTTATCATCTTTATAATCATTATCACCATTTTCCTTTCCGCTCCTCATGGAGCACGGATCCATCATCGCAGCTCGTCCCTCTGCACGAAGCCTCCAACAAACATTCACAAATTCTTGCAGCGGTAGTTTCTGTGGACTTTTGTTTTACACGATGAGATTACCAGCCTCATTCACACAACTGCATATTAGTCGCCTTGTATGGCATGCCTTTTTTTAATATACAATTTTGCCTCGTTTTGGCGAGGCGCGTCCCGTTAAACCTAGCCGGTTATATTAGGGCGCACGTCCACATATAAAAGAACTTTAGGTCTGGAATCAGGTATATTATGGCATGCCTGAAGGAGCAGAGACCCACTGGAGCTACACGGGGCTCACTGCCGTTGTGGTTTTAAAAAAAAATGTTGTATTGGGAGAACACAGTAATTTTTCCTGTGTAGTTAACACGGGTCTCTGGAGAGACAAAAAACATAAAATAGAACGACTGTTGCCTCTGTCATGTATGACGGAATGTCTGTCTGTCATCTACCTATCTGTTGGTCTGTCTATCATCTGTCTGTTGATCTGTATCTTCTGTCTGTCTGTCGAATGTCTGTCGAATGTCTGTCGTAAGTCTATCGTCTGTCTATCATCTGTCTGTCTGTCTATCATCTGTCTGTCTGTCAATTAATCAATCATCTTTCTGCCTTTCTGTCATCTGTCTTTCTATCCTCAGTCTGCCTACCTGTCTATCATATATCTGACTGTCTATCATGTCTGTCTGTTTATCATCTGTTTGTCAATCATATGTTTGCCTTTCTATTATCAGTGTGACTGCCTATCAATTGTCTGCAACAACATCTGTTTACCGCCCCCCCCCCCCTTTTTGCTCAAAATAATATGTCTGTCTGTTGTGTGTCTAGTGTGAAAATTTGGGAGAATGGACGTTCTTCAAACAGAACAAAATAAGAACAGAAAGAAGTCTGGTGAGACAAATAAACTAATGAAACTGATGCAATACTACCCAGACTAAAGAGACAGATTTAGGGAGAAGCATTTCTCGTGTCAAGTTGATTGCCAACACTCGGAAGATACATCTTAGGTAGACACAAAATGAACGAGATATCGAGAACAATTAGCGTTGGCACTCTACAGAATAGAACATAAAATCTCCCATAGGCCTATTTGTTATTATACGTTTATGGAATAACAGTACTTTGATTCAATATGTACTCTGTATCAGTATGTACTTTATATCTGTATGTGAAAAGTTCGATGAGAATAGATATACAGATAGTTCTCGGCTTCCAACGTATGCGACATACGACCACTCCGTACTTACGACGGCCATTCCAACTGTTCCTATTATATAATTTTTCTGTCGGAAATTAAAAAAAATTTTTTTTTGTCTATTCATTATGTTTTACTGTACTGTACGGAACAGCAATTTTATGTTTTAAAACTGTGCATTACATTATTTCACTATAAAAAAGAGTAAAATTAGTTTAAAATTATAACAAAACAGACCTATGCAATTTAGTATACACTGCAAATGTTAACTTATGCTTAAGGTTCATATACAGTCAATCCTCGCTATTCGCGTGTTCCGTGTACGCGGATTCGCTTATTCGCGCTAGATAAAGTGTAACTCATTTTTAGCATTCGAGGGCACCTCGCTGGTATTCGCGGCCACACGCAGTAGGCAAATAATTTCGAGACGCGTCGCAGATAGTGTCAGCAAGGACAGGCTGCCTCCTTGTTCTCGCGGCTTTCGTTGTGTTTACACGTGTCGTTATCTAGACTCTTTTCATCCACGTTTTTGCAGTTTTACGCTGTTTTTGATTAGTTTTGTAATTAATAATGGCATCCATGCGTAGTGCAAGTGTGTTGGCGAGTGTGCCTAAGTGCAAGAAGGCTGTGATGAGCTTCAGTGTGTTAGATAAACTTCATTCTGGGATGTCTGTCTTCGGCGTTAATGCAGTTTTCTTCATTTCTTAATTTTGAGTGTTTTCTTCACATCTTTTCAATGTTAGTGAAATTGTCTTCATTTCTTAATTTTAAATGTTCTGTGTACATGTTTTCAACGTCTGTTTTCCAGGGATTTTGTAACAATGCGTGTGTGTGTTTGTGTGCGGATGTGTGAATTAGTAGTGACAGTGTGAGTGAATGGGTGAGTGAGTATTTGTACACCAAAAGAATGTACATACTGTTCGCTTACAGTTTAAAAAAAACTGTGAATTAAAATTTTTAAATAAAATTCACAGTATAATAAATAAGCTGTTTTTTTTACTAGAAGTGTACACGAAATGATGAGTTTATGATTATCGGTAGCTAAAGTGTATGGTGAACAAGGTCCCGCAGGAACCTAACCCCATTTTTTCCATAGTATCAATGGTTCCGTATTCATGAATTTTCGTATTCACGGGGTTTTCAAGGAACATAACCCCCGCGAATAGCAAGGATTGAGTGTAGTATATAGTGATTTTCGACTTACGACCATATCTATTTACGACCATATCAACTTACGACAGTGTCGTCGGAACGGAACCCCGTCGTAAGTCCATGCCAGTCTGTAATATATATGTTTTGACTAAAGAGGAACATTAGCATGTTAAAGCTGTGACGAGCATATTACTTGACTTGCCACAGGTGGACATTTGGTATTACTAAGTTCGTTAGTTTATCTTGAAGAAAACTTCGTTGTCGTAACGTAAGATCGTTTTTGTGACCTTTGCCCCAATAAGACTTCATCAGTTTCCTTTTCGCTCACTAAGGAGCATGAAGCCACAGCTGCACCTGGTTCCCCGTGCAAGAAGCCTGCATCGAGTATTCATGGGCAGTGGTTTCAGTAGCAATTTCTTTTACGACATGCCTGAGGGAGCATCAGTCAAGTAGGGCTTGTTTTATTTATTTTCACCCACTTTATCGTTTATCATAATCTTACTCCAAACATCCTTATTTTCATCCACTTTATTGTTTATCATAATCTTACTCCAATCATCCTTATTTTCATACGACTCATCTTCGATTGCAGAAATATGTTAAACGTTTTTCAAAACAATATAAGGATGTTTCAAAATCATGTATACATACTTCGAATGCATATAACACACATAATTTAACATACATTTTTGCTACTTTGCAGAGTAGAAAGGAATAATGCTACATACAAAAGAATAATGCCATTAGATTATTACTCATGAATATTTTTATTTTTATAGAAGGGTGTGCTCATCTCAAAACACGCACAGTGAGGGGCCTGAGACATCAATTAAAAACTACATGTTTCACTATTCACTATGTAGCAATACGAATGGCAGTCAGGTAGTTCATCACTGTGAAGATTGTATTATTGCAGGTGGTCGACACTTTGAACGTTTATGACTTTAAATGTGAAAATGTCGTAATTCTGTGTCAAATGATAATTGAGTTATCAGCATTGAAAGTGTGTATACATAATTTTGAAACATTCTGTTTGAGTGGACGAAATAAAGTAACAGGACTTACCTTCTTTCGTCAACTCATACCATGTGGCGCCGTGGGTAGTTGAAGATTTCGTTCTTGAGACAGGTCGTAGTGACTGTTGTGAGCCCGTGTCTTTGTAGGATTTCTGTTATAGTGTCCACTCATCTGCCACTTGGTCTTCCTCGAGCCCTAAAACCATATTGTCTATTATTGTAGGCTCGTAGTGAAAAACGATTGCGCTCCGTTCTCATGATGGCCGAATCTCTTTTCTGTCTCTCCCTTTATTTAATGCTGGATAAAATTCCTGAATTCTTCTCCTTTTTTCTCGTTCGCCCTCAGACTTCCACATAAAGCTCTAGTAAAGGCAGTAGTCAGCTCAAGGTGAGCGAAATCTCCAAACAGTCTTTCGCGGAGAGAAGTACGTTGTTGCCAAATACTACTCCGTTTAATGTTGCATAATGGGCAGGACTGCAGCAGATGTTCGGCTGTCATGGGGCTGATGCCACAGATGCAGAGATCTGTTGTACCAATCCTGTACCCATGGTATAGATGGTACCTCAATCTGTAGTTTCCAGTGCGTAGCCGGCAAATAATGACCTGGTCTCGCCTAGACAGCTGATGATAGGCATCATTTTTTATATGGCCTGGGTGTTGTCTTTCCCATTTGGACATGAATAATTCCTGAAAGAAGCGAACATTACGGTATTAATGATGCAGGTAACAAATAGGACATAATACGAAATGAAGATTTTACTTAACGGTGTAAAGATAAAGCAAGATATTAAATACATAACACTGTTCTATAGGGTGTCTGCAAAAACTGGTATCACAGGTGAAAAGCAGCATTTATTCACAGTTACGGTTACATCAGGTGTTCACAATGTGTTAAACCAGTCTCATACCAGGCTCATACAATGTTTGTTAACGAAAATATGCATACTTTGAATAAGGTTTAAAATATTTCTGCAAGTAATGAGTAATATTAATATGTCGAACGCGTTAGGTTCTATAGGACAGCGAAAGAGAGGACACCCAAAGACAACCTGGCGGAGAACAGTGGCGGTAGGGATGCAAAGCATGAATCAGAGCTGAGGCATCACACGAAGGATGGCTGCCGACCGAATAAACTGGAAACAGTTTGTAGGTGCCCTACAAGTCCTCACTTGGCGTGATCGTCACTGATTGTTATGTCAGTCAGCGGCTAAGGACCAAAGAAGGAGAAGAATGTGTCGCGGTCTGTAGTGGAACTATGATAAACGGTAACATGAATACAAATAGACACTACGATAAACGGTAAAGTGAATACAAATAGACACTTTGATAAACGGTAAAGTGAATGCAAATAGACACTATGATCAGCAGTAAAGAGAATACATATAGACACTTTGATAAACGGTAAAGTGAAAACAAATAGACACTTTGATAAACGGTAAAGTGAATACAAATGGACCTTTGATAAAAGGTAAAGTAAATACAGTATTCCCCCCTTTTACGCGACCAATACGTCACAAGACCCCTCGCGTAAACTGAAAATCGCGTATAATAGCGCACCCCATATACAGTATACGTGTATGTCCATCTTTGCTAAATTGTTCATATAGCATCTTGGCCCTCTCCCGCAGCACGTTGCCGTCGATTGGCACAAGTTTTCTCGTCATGTCTTCTATCCATAAACTAAATGCCTTTTCCATTTTCACTAATGCTTTATCATGCACAAACGCCGAAACTTTAGCAGTTTGAGGTGCTACGGTAAAACTAGCACGAATTTGCTTTTCTCTATTCAATATTGAACGTATCGAAGATTTTTTCTTGCCTAGCATCGGCAACTTCCGATGTAGACTTTTTTTCCTTTCTTACTAAATCTAAAATTTTGATCTTTTCCACTATAGTAGACACTTTACGACTTTTCGTAGGCTTTTCAGAGCTACCAGCATAACTACTCTTGCGCGTTGGGGCCATTATTACTTAGAAAATAGCGTTAATAATAAAACAAAGGTAAATGCTTTCACAAAAAACACGTTACAAGCGAGAACTCCGGACAGGGAATGCAGCGGAATTCGAGATAGTGGCGTAAACAATGAAATGACTCACAGTGACGCTACTCAGAGTGAATAAATAAATTAAGGGGCTGCTGTAAAACTGGTAAGGAATGTAAGTATTTAAATAAATAACACGGTATTTAATCAGTTTTACAAATTACGGTTCACAAGAAACAAGGGACGTTTCGGGTTTTACCCTTCGTCAGCCACAAACAGAAATAGACACTATTTTTCTGTTTGTGGCTGACGAAGGGTAAAACCCGAAACGTCCCTTGTTTCTTGTGAACCGTAATTTGTAAAACTGATTAAATACCGTGTTATTTATTTAAATACTTATATTTCTTACCAGTTTTACATCAGCCCCTTAATTTATTTACTTACACTAGGTTTCGTGAGCACTTGAATGACATCTATCATGACAAACATTTACCGGTGGCCCTTCATTTCAATAGGCCTGACCATTCAGGTAATTCCGATATACGTGTCACTGCCCTCCGTTCATGTGCCGGTAATGACAAGACTCGCATTTCGTTGGAGAATCGCCTTATTTTTAAAATGGGCGTTTTAGCTCCCGATGGTTTGAATATACAACATCATTTTGCATAAATTCTGGTAGCTTTTCTCTTTTTCATTCTTTATTCGTTGTCTTTTAGATCTTTTTATGTTTTTGTTTTGGTTCGTTTCGTATCTTTTTATATCTCTTGTTTTGTCGCTATCGTACGTCACTTCCTCGTGATTTCTGTGACAAGAGACTACCGCTTTCTTCCACAGATTCTTTGGAACGAGCTAAGCTAACTTTTACTAGTTTCACAGTTTTGTTTATTCTTCTTTTTTTCGTTTCGTTGATTATTTACTTTCTTGTTTCAGTATTTCTTTTAGATTTTACGGTTTTCTTGTATTATTATTGTTCTTTTTTTCTCTCATCACTTTTTCCATCTGCTTGTATCGCCCATTTGTTGTATATTTCTCATCATCGTATAGTTTTGTAGTACCTATATGTAATTTTTGTCTTTGTCACCTGTTTGTGGCTGACGAAGGGTAAAACCCGAAACGTCACTTGTTTCTTGTGAACAAGTAATTTGTAAAATTGATTAAATACCGTGTTATTTATTTAAATACTTATACTCAGAGTGAGAAATACCGTGATGATACGAGATGGTGCAAGACTTTAACTGCGCTTTGGAAATGGAACAAATATGCCGCTAAATTTAAAATGTATATTTTCCGTATTTTTCGACCTTTTTTTCCCCTCGATCGCCAATTGCGTATACGTACTTGAAACCGCGTGATTTGAGTTCGCGTAAAATGCGGTCCTACTGTACAAATAGACACTTAAATAAACGGAAAAGTGAACACAAATAGATACTTTTATAAACGGTAAAGTAAATGCAAATAGACACTTTGATAAACGGTAACATGAACACAAATGGACACTTTGATCAACAGTAAAGTGAATACAAATAGACACTGATAAAGTGTAAAGTGAATACAAATAGACACTATGAACAACGGTAAAGTGAATACAAATAGACACTTTGATAATGTGTAAAGTGAATACAAATAGACACTATGATCAACAGTAAAGTGAATACAAATAGACACTTTGATAAAGTGTAAAGTAAATGCAAATAGACACTTTATCAACAGTATAGTGAATACAGATAAACAACCTTTGATAAACGGTATGGTGAATGCAAATAGACTCTTTGATAAACGGTAAAGTAAATACTAAAAGGCACTTTGATAAAAGGTAACGTGAACACAAATAGACACTTTGATCAACGGTAAAGTGAATACAAATAGACACTTTGATAATGGAAAAGTGAATACACATAGACACTTTGATAACGGTAAAGTGAATACAAATAGACACTTGGATAAACGGTAAAGTAAATACGAATAGACACTTTGATAAACGGTAAAGTGAACACAAATAGACACTTGGATAAACGGTAAAGTAAATGCAAAAAAAAAATACTTTGATAAACGGTAAAAAAAAAACACAAATGGACACTTTGATCAACAATAAAGTGAATACAAATAGAAGCTATGATAAAAGGTAAAGTAAATACAGACAGTGTAGCTATTAATCGGACAAATGAATGGTCTTCGAGGTCATAGTCGGTGACAAACCAACTAATTTTGGTAAACAAAAGTAAGAAATTAAAGGATTAATTCTCCTTCTTCGTTCTCAAATAACCACGTCTATCTCTCTTATAAGGCTGGAAGTCCGTCTCAGGCTTCTCTCGTCACCATACAGTCCCTCTATCAAATGATATCTATCACTTAATCTCTTCTTCGCAGTCAGTAGTATGGTTGTGCAGTATTGGTCGCTGGGTGTTCCTTATGCCGTTGTTCTTTATAAAACAAATAAGTATATATGTGGCCGTTGATGAACAGGTTTGTCTATTATACTTGTCGTAAATTTATTTTGAGAGAAAGAGTCTTAGAAATAGTGGTATGGTTTAGAGTGGAGAATGGTGGTGAAAAGCTCAGTGATAGAAAATGTAGAGAGTAAATAGTTGCTTCACAGAGTGCTGGGGAGAGTAAAGACAGACTTATTTACGACAAATCGTTTCTCTCAAACTTCTCTTCAGACTCTCCTGGTCAAACAATTATTTGCCAGTTTCCAGACACACATCTGCGCTCACACCGATTTGGTGCTTCAAACACACAGACGCACGTGAATACAAGCTATATTAAACAAATAGGGAAAATGTTTGGACTTTGGGTATTTCCAACACAGAACTAAATAAGTTTATGATGTTTATTAACCTTAAAATCAAATCACAAACAAATATCAAGTGTTACATAAAATTATCATAAGTACAGACAATGCAAATAACAAGGTGGGGGGGGGGGGGGGGGAAGAAGATTGGTATCGACTAAGCCCTTCCCGCTTGTATTAGACAAAGAAAAACCCAGTCCAAAGATAGATAGTTATCAGGAACATAGGTAATGTAACCTAACAATGAAGTTAATTACTCTGAAAGAGGGGTTACAATCTTAGGTATGAGTGGTAGAAAAATCCTGTTATTCCCAATTGTTCTTCCCTTTTCTAAGCAAATGAAAGGGGGGGGGGGGTAAACAGAGTTAAACAAATATCCCAATTAAAGGAACAATGCAGGGTATACTGAAAATGTATTACCCGGTAGGCAAATTAACAAATGGTTTTTCAAACAAATTAAAATCTCCTGTCATTCATGCACGCGCGTGAGGATCCACACTCATATATTCACTCACACTTACCGATTGCAGCATCAGACAATCCATAGAATTATATAAACAGAAATTACACTCTAGACATGTGAAACTGTCTAGTACTTCGATGTCCCGCCCCAGATGTAGCGAGGTTTGCTGATAGCAAATATTCCCACTTATCGCCGGACTTGAAGCCTAAGAGTTCTTGTGTTTTATTATATAAAAAAGGAGTCTATGGGATGGCACTGACACAGTACGACACAGGGGTGAAAATGAAGTGGTGGTAAAATTCCTTCAAAGCGTGATGATAGCAACTGACCGGTAAAGTTTTTAATCCAGTGAGGAAAAACTAGGCTCAGCCACAGTGTCGTGGTTGAGTTTGAGTGTAGAGTATTTGTCGAGTTGGACAACAGTAGTGAAATCGACAAGGGATAGTGGACTGACAGAGTTATAGATTACACACACAGAAAGGTGTAAATAGGAGATGGACTTGAGACAACCTGGAAGAAGATTTATCAAAATGATCTCTCTCTCCAAGCCTCAACTCACTTATGTCTGTCTAAGCACCTCCTGCTCTCGCTCTTTTCTCTTATCATACATAGAGATTATAGTAGAGAGCTAAAACAAGTTACTTATGGATGGAAAGGTCGTGAACAGCGTATTAATAAAGGTGTAAACTTTATTAAATGAAGAAAAGCATGAAAATAATGCATCTCATCATAACATCATAAATGACATCAAAAAATCATCAGCAATCTCAATCATCAATAGTCATCAAAGTCATCAATAGTCATCAAAGTCATCAATAGTCATCAAAGTCATCAATAGTCATCAAATACGCAAAATACACCAACAAACATACACACAGACCACCGACATGAACCTGTAGAACACAGAGAGACAAATAATCGAGTGGCAGTCCTTCCGTTTTCGGGGACCAGATGAAATAGCTCCAGTAAGTGGTTTTTTCGTATATATCCTCCATCGGTGATGGAATTAACCTGAATAAAATCACTGTATAGACGCTATCGTTGGTGACTCCCCCCTACTGGCGCGAGTTGGGCTGGAAGACTCTATTTACCTCCTGTTTACCAAAATGAATAAACTGCGTGTCAGTCCTTCCGCTTTCGGGGACCAGATGAAATAGTCCAGACAGTGTCTTATATGTAGATCCTTCGTGAGGGACTAAGCCTACAAAACTGTCCTTGTTGGTACTAAACGCTGGTGACTCTCCCCTACTGGCGCGAGGTGGGCTGGGGGACGCTGTTTATCTCCTGCTGACCAACTGAATGAACTTAGCGACAGCCTGTCCGCTTTCGGGGACCAATGGAATAGCTCCAGTAAGTGGTTTTTTCGTATATATCCGCCATCGGTGATGGAATTAACCTGAATAAAATCACTGTATAGGCGCCATCGTTGGTGACTCCCCTTATCGCGTGAGTGGGGCTGGAACTCTGTCTATCTTTTGGCTGGCCGCTCCTGAGGCGAGGTTCTACATAATCCAGAGATCAACCATAGGACTAGGTCACTTCAGGACAACTGATCCCAAGGCGCTCTTATCAGGCGCTAGAATTGGCTTAAAATCCGGTTTTTGGCTGGCTGGACTGTGGCTTGGCTGAGTGCCCCGTTTAGGCATACAGAGACTGGTGAATTGAATTCTGCTATAGACATGCTGGGCTGTTTTGAGATTTTGGAAGCCGCAATGCCCTGACTGGTAATCCAATAGGCGAGTAGGGAACTACTACTGAAATAGACGTTTTCAGATTGTTGCGTTGGCTCATTTCACAATGCGTGAGCTGAACTCCCGTGAGAGGGAAATGGCCTTGACAAAGGGTTGTTGTTTCAGGTATGGCTGTGACACTCTTGGGGCTAGATATCCTCAGAATCCCTCTAGAGCGAAGAGACGGTGACATTCTTCGTCTGACTGGAAACTAGACTAGCAATTCGGTATCCCCTGAAACTGAGACCAAAAAGAGACACCCTTTTACATCAAGCAAATAATAAATCACACTAACTTTCTACAGAAAGTTTCGCTCCACTATGGGATTAAATTTATTGTAGTTATTGCTATGATAGTTTAGGGCTGTCTTTAACCATGTCTCCTGTTCCTTAAAAATATTAATTATCAACACGCGCCCGCATAGGCTTAATATCTATTGTACATCCATGTACCTGTCAGTACCATGTTCTAACCGCAAAATCTACTCCTCTTCTCCAAAATAAACATACAGCTGAATGGTTATGTTATTCATCTTACAACATTAAATGAATTTACATAAGCAGATTACAGCATGTGACATTACACAAATAAATCGTATGTCCCCTTGGGGAAATATATTAATATTCCACAAAATGAGTACAAAGAAAATGCAATGTTCTTGCTATAATACAGTTGTGACTGAGTCACAAGGGAAAATGTTTTCTATGGCTGGTGGCTGCTCTTGTGAAAGTTATGGCTAGAGTCTAGCTACACAAGTAAGCATAAAATGATTCTCCCCAGCCACTAAAAATATCTATCCACAAGGAATAAGCGACTATCTCCTATAATTCAGTGTTTAAGTGAATAATCCACCTCTGACGTTATCTTACAGAAATGACAGTTAATGCCTATTCTTAACCCATGATAAGCATCAGTGGACTTATTCTACGCCTAGTGAGTGTTATTATAAGTTTAACATTTAACCCATTATAAACCAAAAACAGCTTAAACACCACTTAATAAAGGCTGAATACGGCACAACACTATCACTGAAGTAAATTACTAGGAGAAGTCCTCACATTCCTATCAGATATATATATATAAAACTCTGTAACATGAATATATCATATTATAAGATATGTCAACTCACCCCGAAAATGACTAGAGAAAGGCCTTAGCATTTTAGTTCTGTTAAAGTCTGCCTATCTCATGATGGTCCATCTCGGGCCAGGAATCTTCTACGAGTGTGTTTGACGTAGTAAAATTTCAAATCTTATAGCTTACAAACCATTCTACCCGGGACCCCTGCCTAGCCTGATTCTACAGATGTATCGGCGTAATGCGTAATACCGGGTAAGACAAAGGTTTCAGAAGCAACAACTTTGCGAAAATTCCCCCAGAGAGACAATCATAATATTATGTGCTCTTTGCTCATCTAAGGGCAAACAACCCACAAACTGACCGCGATTGTTATCTCCCCCTGAAACAGATCAAACTCGTTACCCAGGCCTCAAAGGGTATTAGCCGCTTGTGATCAAACGTTTTAAAGCGACCAGAGAAATTCCCCTGTTCGGACCACAGAGGGTACCCGCCGCTAACGAACCGTTTCTTTCACAGAAACCGTCTTTGGCTCGTTCTAACACTTAAGCGTAATAGACGTTCTTCTGATCAGGCCAGGTGTGCTGACGTACCATTATCGTTCGCTGACCACTGCAGGCTCGAACGTAAACAACCTCGGGTGGGGTTTGAGAAGGAGAAAACAATTGGGCCACACAGGTAGCAAAGCAAAGAGAAACAAAATGTATAGGAAAACAGAACATTAAAGAGTAATAACATTGAGACGAGATGGAAAAATAAATTAAGTCATTGACTACGTGACACACAGTCAGGTAAATCGGTATTCTCTCACAGTAGAGCAGTAAATAAAATATCGCTACTGGCAACTGTTCATCTTCCAGTTTATCTCACAGATTGAAATTAAATTTGATGATTTATTTAAATGTTCTTGGGCAGGCTTTCTTTCATGTAATTATGATAGCTAGGTCGCATCGGACCGCCACAAGATTAAATTTAAAAAATGTTTCATCAATATGTCTGGAAGTTTAAGAACTGAGTCTGAAACTCTCTGTATGATTTCTTTATGCTGGGATTGCAAAGGTGATCATTCTATAGAAAAAGATAGAAAACCCATGACAACATAATCATACCTCAAAAATCAAATAATATTCTAACGCGCGATAAATTTACCGTTAAGGCTATTATACACACTCGCGTATTTAATTATGTATTTAAGAAAACACGTCACGAGTCTAATGGTTAAAATACACATCTATATATATATAGGACTTAACTAAATTTATTAATTATAAATTCCTTCGCGACTTTTAAAAATTACTTTAACATTAAAGTATCTATTATTTTTGGAAATATTATAATAGATATATCATTAACTTTACCACTGGAACTTTTGGGATGAGTTTAATTTAATAGATTTAAATAAACACAAAATCCAGTGAAATAAAATGAAAGCACTAGACCACTGATCACTTTAACAAATATATTATACCGTGCACAGAAACAGAAATCACTCCAATGTAGCCACCAATTCAGATGGAAATCTAGCAGAATTTCTACTATAGCTAGTGAATCTTAAATCTCTGGCGACCGAATGATAACATGGCTTTCTACGTGGTCTGTATATATCTAGCTGAAATGTAAGATGAGTGGGGCATGAGAAAATTGACACCTTTTTAGATCTCAGGAGACTTTTGGGGATCTGACCGCCAGACTAAAGAGAGAAGCCGCCCCTGGTCTAACGTATCTCCGCTCGCTGCTTGCGCGTCGGCTTTCCCGTTCGCTCCCACTGCGATCGGTTTCGTTTTTAACACCGAGATGCGAAATACTGGCAGGAAACTTGCGTCGCTCGTTTCAGGGACCACTACTGCCTTTGATAGCGCCGATAGTCTTTCCTGAGATCCCTCAGTCTATTTGATCGTGTGCCGCTACTTTCTGTTTGATTCTGGAACCGCCCCCACTGGGCCAAGTTAATGAAAATACTGCATATGATTGCTCAAGAGATGTCCGTGGGCGTGATTTAATCTCTCCTTAAATTAATGCGATGACCAGAATGAACGGTAGATAAGCTGTTCACATATTAATCAGCAAACGTGTTGACCATCTGCGTGGAACGGTTGCATAGCTAATGAGTCCAGGTGAAAAAAATCCCGTTTGACGAAAAGTTACCACAATATTCGGGGGCACTGATGCTATACAAAGGGGTCGTTACGAAGGGTCGTACCATATCATCCAACACTTCAGGGTCGATTCAGGGTCAGCTAAGTTCGTCTGTTACAATCGTCCCCTCTTTTGAGACATGAAAACCTCTTTTCATGTTTGATTTATGACAATGAAGCTGCCCTGATCGGTAGCTCTTGGGTGATTGGTATCTTCAACTTCCTCCTCTTCCTCCGTAGTCCAGTGTCTACTCAGGAAATCCGCCCCGACATTCTGTCTTCCCGGAATGTATTCCACTTTGAAAGAATAAACGCTTAAAAGAAGGGCCCAACGCATGATCCTTGCGTTAAATTCTTTATTGGCACCAAGAAAGGCTAACGGAACGTGGTCTGTTTGCACCGTGAAAGATGTACCATAGAGAAACTCATGATGGCGTCTGATACCGTCAATCAGAGCGAGGCATTCTCTTTCGACTACGCTGTAGTTCCGTTCAGCTTTATTTAATTTCCGACTGCCATAGGCAACTGGAAATAGCATGTTCAGGTCACTGTCCTCGGCCTGAAGCAGTGTTGACCCGATGCCCTGACCTGACGCGTCGACCTGCAGTACGAAAGGTTTCTTGAGGTCAGGCAACCTCAAAATGGGGTATGCAGACAACTGTCCTTTCAAAGTGCTGTCCGCGTGTTCGCATTTTTGATCCCATATGACCTTATCAGGACAACCTTTCTTTGTGAGGTCAGTCAGAGGTGTCGTCAGTCCGTTGAAGTTCTGGATGTATTTCTGATAATACGCACATAGTTATATGAAAGAACGAGTGTCTTTCTTGGTTCGGTGCCTTTTTGCTGCCACTATTTTCTCCACGTTCTTCTTAATAGGCCAACTGCATCCGTGAGAAATAGTATGCCCCAGGAAGTCTAACTGTTCAAACCCGATGAGACATTTGCTAGGTCTGGCTGTGAGACCGGTTTCCTGTAGTCTCCTGAGGAGCATAGCAACCGTAGCAATATGTTCTTCGTAGGTTTCCGATGCAATTAATATGTCATCCATGAAATTATGGATATGGGGACTTTGCAAAGGTTCTAGAAGCTTCCTCATCATCCTGGTGAACACTCCTGGTGCGTTATGCAATCCGAATGGCATCACATTAAATGTGTAATTCCTTCACTAGTGCTGAAAGCTAACAAAGGTTTAATTTCCTCCTTGACTGGTATTTGATAATAACCTTTACTGAGGTCAATCTTGGAGAAAATCGTTGCTTTGCTGAGCTTGGTGAACAACTCAGAAACAGTTTGGAGAGGTTCGGGCTGGAATTCCGTTACAGCGTTCAGCAGCCGGTAATCTATACACAGCCGAACTTCCTTATTGGGCTTCTGCAACAGCACTACACTCGAACTGTAAATGGATGTCGACTCGCTGATAATTCCTGCCTGACGCAGCTTGTCTATTTCTCCGCGAAGTGCATCAGCTTTAGCGTACGGGAGGGGGTAAACTCTGGTTCGAACAGGGGTTTCGTTTGTTAATTTCATATCAAATTCAATGAGATTTGTTCGACCAAGTACATCCGTTAAGAAAGCACTGTACTGTTTTAGTAGAGCTCTGGTTTCTGTTTGTTGTTCTGGTGAGAGATTGTCGCCGAACTTGACATCTTTAAAGGATTCTGTGGTGGCAATGGGTACTCCATGCAACCATCATCATCTTCCTCGTCTTCCGTTGCTATGGTGACAGCCAGGAGATGCTCGGAGGATGGCACCAGTCTTTCCAAATATTTCTTAAGTAGATTTATGTGGAAGACCTTCTCCTTTCCTTTGATGGAGATCTTGTAATTGGTACGTGAGATCTTTTTAAGGACGGTAAACGGCCCTTGCCATCCGATGCGAAGTTTATTGCTTCCGGTTGGAAGTAGCAACAAAACTTTCTCCCCTGGTTGTAGTTCTCTCTCTTTTGCAGCTTTGTTGTATCTTTTAGCATGTTTAGCGCGAGCTTTCTTAAGGTTGGTAGTAGCTAGATCCCATCCTAGCTTTAACCTTTCCTTGAGCTCAGATACATACTTGCTTGCAGAGACGACTGTCTCGTCATCCTTTTGGTCTGTCAGGGACCGAAGTAGGCTTCTAGTGGCCCCTTTATAGGTCTGCCAAATAAAAGTGTAGCTGGCGGGAATCCTGTAGACGCTTGGGGTACCTCTCGGTAGACGAATAAGGCAGCCGATATATATATGTCCCAGTCTTCCGTTTTCTCCTGACCCAGCTTACGTAACATGGTGGTGAGGCTGCCATTAAAACGTTCCACGAGCCCATTTCCGGCCGGATGGTAGGGACTTGTGTGGATATGTTTGGCCCTCAAGATCTTAAAGATCTCCATTAACAGGCTACGGAATTGGGATCCATTGTCCGTCAAAACTTGTTGAGGGAATCCCAACCGTGTAAAAATTTGCACGAGGGCTTCTGCGACATGCTTGGAATCTACGCATGGTAGCGGTACAGCTTCGGCCCACATTGTGCAAGTGTCGACTAAGGTCAGGATGAACCTGTTCCTTCTTTTGGTCTTTTCTAGGGTCCAATGATGTCGACAGCAACCCGTTCAAATGGAGTCCCTACTATTGGCATTTGCCCCATGGGTACTGGGGGTGTCAAGTGCTTGGGTGCTACCCGTTGGCACTGGGCGCAGGATTTCACGTACCTGATAATGTCAGAATTCATTCTTGGCCACCAATAGTGGGTTTTTATTCGCTGAATAGTGGCGTTTTGTCCCATATGTCCGCTAAAGGGAAGAGAGTGCCCCATTTCTAAGATCTGGCTTCTTTACTGCGTCGGTACTAGGAGATGGTTATTCCCCGTGTCCGGGTTGCCCGTTCTACGATACAATACGCCTTTCTTTAGAAAAGATGTCTCCGTTGTGTCTGGGGTCCTTAGCCATGGGCAGTTTTCTAAAACAGAGCTCCAGAGTAGGGTCCTTTTGTTGCGCCTCCTTCAGTTCATTCGGCAACACATTTGGCGCAGGCTCCCTCTCCTTCTTCGTTTGCCCTCTTGTGGTTACCGCTGCCACAATCGGCTCCTTAGGTCTCCCAATAAACACGTATCTACATCCCAGGATAACTTGGCAGATCGGATCATCCATTATGGCCGCTTTAATAACACCTCTGACAAAATCAGAGTGTATTTCTACCAGTGCGATAGGAAGCGTCCTGGGTGCATCACTCCTGAAAACTCCACTAAGTTTGACGGTTTCCTCTGTCTCCTGACCTGGTTTGACTAGGTGCCTAGCGACAATACCACTAAAGCTTAGTCCAGTGTCAAAGAGACAAGTAGTTGAGGTACCATTCAAAATTACAGTTCCTCGCGTTGAGGGTCGGTCCCCCTCAGGTTGAGAATCACTGACATTGACTCTACCTTTCGAGGTTGTATGCAAACATCCGATGCGGTTTGGACCGGTTTGTTTGCCCTGATCAGACGTTCCTGGTGTAGGGGTCTTCCCTTTTCCTTGACCTTGGTGGCCGCGCTGCCACGTAGGCTTGGTGGGTTGATCAGAATTATTATTTGGGGAAAATCGGGTTTTGTAGAATTTCGATTTTTCCTGGGGAGGTCTCTGGGTATTATTTTCTCGTTGGTTATAGTTCTGAGAGGAATTAGAGGAATAGGATGACTGCTCTAGATTTTGTTTACGAGATGGCTCATCTGTGGGTTTACGTTTCGTGCTGGGAAGTTCAGCCATTGCATTGGTATAGCGTTCTGCCTTATTGAGGATGTCCTCAAGCCTGACTGCGCCCTGTTCAGCCAAAAATCTACGGGTTTCGTTTGACAAAGTTGACTTTATCTGTTCCACAAGAACAAGTTCAAGTAGTCTCTCATATGTAAGAGGTAGGTCAGATAATTCAATGCACTTTGTCAAATAGCCCGTGAGACGTAAAGAGAACTGCGGGAATGTTTCCGTGCTCTCTTTCCGGCTGTTTCTGAACATTTGCAGAAATTTTCGGGCGGTCATCTCAAACCGTTCTAGCAAGGCCTTCTTCGGCATGTCATAATCATGTTGGTTGGTTCCCAGCTTTGTGTACACGTCATACGCATTACCTTTCAACACAGTTGAGAGTTTAAGTGCCCAACGGGAATTTTCTAACCCATACAGATTTGCGAGCCTCTCGAATTTCTCTAGGAATGTGTCTATTTTTTCATTGGGGCTGGGAAAAGACTCTAAAGCAAAAGATATCGCCGTTAATTGGGCAGATTGAGTGCTGGAGAGATCCATTGACTGAGAATGGGGCGAAGACGGCTCTCCGTTATTCGAAGTAGAGGCGCCCCGACTCTCTAAAGCCTTAAGCGCCAGTTCATGCTGTCTTTCCCTGTCTCTCTCTCTCCCTGCGAGCTTCTATCTCTGCCTCAATTTTCTTCTGCTCCAATTGACGATCGTCCGCTTCTTTCTTCTCTGCTCTATCCTGTGCTTCTTTCCTCTCTGCTCTCTCTCTTTTTCTTACTTCCTCTCAGCTTCTGCTCTCTGTTGCTCCGCATCATACCTTTCAAGTTCCCTGCTGACAAACAGGTTCGCGGCTTCTCCTTCTAATCCTGAGTCCTTCGCCTCCTGTCTCAAAATGGATCTTATCCTTATTCTCTCTGACATGCCAAAGAACTGGATGCTTCTAAGACTAGAGAATAGTAAGAAAAACCAAGGAGGGAAAAAACTCAAAGCCGCTACGAGAAAAAACACAAAGTATAAATTTACTTGTGTTACCTCCTACTCTGTAATGTGCAAACTTATCACCGCTATTATTGTCACTTAAGACTCTTAACGCAAGCGACTATGCCACGTTAAAATGGTAAGTTACATTAGAAAAGAATCTACTTTTACTAACAGTAGAGAAAGATTTATATTAAACAATTTAAAAGGAAAAAAAAATTGTCCCTAAAATTTTAATTCTCCGTCAACAAAACTCCGCCCCTGAAGTCAATTTATGAGAAGAGACGTGTTAACTAGACTTAAAAAGTCAGAACAAGGCGTCTTTAGCTAAGCTCAACTCTTTTTAACTTCAAAAAACCTTTAGTGACTGTAAAAACAATCACGCAATCCCAGCAAATCTTATAAAGAAAAAATTTAATTTTCTCTGCCAGAGGATAATTTAGCTAACCGAATTTATGATTATCCGTACTTTCTACTGCTGTGGAAAGAAAACAACTTGTAAATATGCTGTGTTGACGACCCAGATACTAAAAGGTGTTGTCTAGGGGTGTAATTAATTTTTTATTATTATTTCCCTAAATCACAGAGACAGATCATTCACACTCTATCTAGTTAGACCCAGACTTAATCAGACTCAAAAATATCTTTATCCCGGCTATGCGATTGCCTCAAATGTACCACAAGATCCCAGGACCAGCCCACAAATATTGTCGTAAATTTATTTTGAGAGAACGAGTCTTAGAAATAGTGGTCCGGTTTAGAGTGGAGAATGGTGGTGAAAAGCTCAGTGATAGAAAATGTAGAGAGTAAATAGTTGCTTCACAGAGTGCTGGGGAGAGTAAAGACAGACTTATTTACGACAAATCGTTTCTTTCAATCTTCTCTTCAGACTCTCCTGGTCAAACAATTATTTGCCAGTTTCCAGACACACATCTGCGCTCACACCGATTTGGTGCTTCAAACACACAGACGCACGTGAATACAAGCTATATTAAACAAATAGGGAAAATGTTTGGGCTTTGGATATTTCCAACACAGAACTAAATAAGTTTATGATGTTTATTAACCTTAAAATCAAATCACAAACAAATATCAAGTGTTACATAAAACTATCATAAGTACAGACAATGCAAATAACAAGGTGGGGGGTGTGTGAAGAAGATTGGTATCGACTAAGCCCTTCCCGCTTGTATTAGACAAAGAAAAACCCAGTCCAAACATAGATAGTTATCAGGAACATAGGTAATGTAACCTAACAGTGAAGTTAATTACTCTGAAAGAGGGGTTACAATCTTAGGTATGGGTGGTAAAAAAATCCTGTTATTCCCAATTGTTCTTCCCTTTTCTAAGCAAATGAAGGGGGGGGGGGGGGGGGAAACAGAGTTAAACAAATATCCCAATTAAAGGAACAATGCAGGGTATACTGAAAATGTATTACCCGGTAGGCAAATTAACAAATGGTTTTTCAAACAAATTAAAATCTCCTGTCATTCATGCACGCGCGTGAGGATCCACACTCATATATTCACTCACACTTACCGATTGCAGCATCAGACAATCCATAGAATTATATAAACAGAAATTACACTCTAGACATGTGAAACTGTCTAGTACTTCTGTGGCGTTCTCCAACTTGCTCTTAGGTTTAATGATTTAATTCATGGAAGAGTGAAACATATTTGCAGTAGCCAAGTGATCATACAATAGTTCTTAATTACTTGCTACATAAACATCCGCACAAGAACTGAAGAAACGTCCAGCTTATTCACAACACGAACATGTTTATTATGGATAAAACGTATGCTCCAATGAAGTATTACTTGTAAGACCTTTTTCACTACACATCGCTAACTCCCCTGGCATAGGGAAAATGCCGGTACTGGCATATAACAGTCTGTCCGTAAATGTCGAGATCCAGTCCTGTAATCAGCTGTATCTATGAGCATACGAATATATAAGAACAGGAACATCGCCCGTCTTCAGTCTGCAAACATCACTATATCATTTCTATTCACTCCTCTACCTATCCTGTGAATGAATCAGACACTCTGTCATTCCAGGATGAACAGACTTACTTCAGAACATATCTATCAAACACACCGACATCTGAAATATCTCGGAGCAATTCACACATGCATCCTCCCTGTTCAACGACACATCTCCTAATCCCCCCTGAACCCTTCGCTCTCATTCGCCCACCTTTTGACCTCTCTTGCATACTGATTAGTGACGTCGTCTCTGCCGCAATGCGACGGACGGTAATAAAAACTAGTGGACGAAGCTATTTAATAGCTAGATATAAGAACATAATAACAGCATATAAAATGTACGTCACATCTTCCCCCCTCCCCTGTCTGAGGAGAAAAATGAAATTTTTCTTCCTCAGAGGTAGGTAAACAAAATATAAAGTGAGATTCCAGTGCCCCCAAGTAGAGAGTTCAAATATAATACGAGCGGAGACCAGGAAGTACTCCAACACCTGTGTCTGTCATGAGAAAGCCAAATTTAACACAACGTGAGGACATTGATATGAAAATATCAAAGCCTAAGTCTTACTCAAGTCGAGACAATATGACACATAAGAAGTAGATGACCTGCCTTCCAGTAACTAAGACTACGTGTTATGTGAACTCATCCATACCTGTCAATCATTTTCACTCTAATGTCACATACTTTTGGTCTAAGTCCTGTCAGGTCATAGACTGAGTGAATATTGTCACTTAATAGAATTGCAAAGTAATTATGCTACAGATGACCCTTAAGTAATTATAACCTAATATTTGAAAGTTGTAAGACACATGCAATGAAGTACATGATGTAATACCTTCATGATAAGACAATAATGTTTTCTGTTTTTCTACTTTTTTTTTCCATTCATATTATGTTTTGTTTTCTTCTCTCACATGAGTCTTTATTCACAATCTCAATGGATGATATACCATGATGATTAAGACAAGCATAATAAGTCCTAAAGACCCTGTGTAGTTTGGTAAAAGTAGTTAATGTCAATGCAAACAAGACATGCTCAGTTGGTATAAGACTTCAGTAGATGCAAGAAGTTTAGTAAAGCAGAATACAGGGACAATGCATAGAGATACTCCTTCTTAAACCCTGTGTGTCCATTAATCAAAGTCTAAGCACAAAGGTAGTAATAAAAATTAATGTGTCCAAAAAAGAATATATTAGGTAAATACCCCTATTAAGTTTGTTGAGCACAAAAATTGTGAGTGTTCATAAATCCATGCAGATAATTCAAGTTCACGATTCATGTCCATGGGTTATCAAATAAAAGGTAATAAATTATCCCTGAATAGTTTCTTTGGTTCACAATGTGTACTGAGATGTACCTGAATCCTGAGTATGATTGATGTCCCATGTAGAAAAAGTTATACACTAGGTAGTTTCCCCTGAATATCCATCTGGGGTAATTCCGTGATGTATCAAACCAGTCCTAGATGGTTGTACAGCGTGACAAGACATCTGCAAGATTGTTCTCAGAGCCCTTGATCGCCCGGATGGTGTAAGAGTATGGCTGTAGACTTAGGGCATATCTAGCTGTTCGTTGGTTTGAAAAATTAGCTTTTTGTAGATAAGCTAGCGCCCTCTGGTCTGTTTCGATGATAAATGGAGCCCCAATCAAGTATTTTTGGAGTTTTGCCACACTCCATGATACAGCTAGGAGCTCTCTTTCCAGAATGGGGTATTTCGTTTCTGTTGAAGATAACTTGCGGCTCACATACAATACTGGATGCAAAACATTGTTGTGGAGTTGCATCAAAGACGCTCCTATCGCATATTGAGATGCATCACACCTGAGAGTAAAGGAGATAAATGGGTTAGGCAGTTTCAATATTGGTGCCTGTGAAAATACAGATTTAATACGGTTTAATACATCTTGGCATGGCTGGGTCCAGACTATTTTGTTAGGACATCCCTTTTTCAGCAAAGATGACAAAATGGAAGTTAATTCCGAGAAACGAGGAATGAATTTCCTGTAAAAGTTGATTAGACCTAACAAACTCATGACTTGTTTTTTTGTTTTAGGAACCTCAAGATTAAGAATTTTTGAGACAGTGTCATCATCTGTTTTTAAGAATCCTTGAGAAATTGTATGTCCCAGAAAAGAAATTTCTTTATAACCGATCTGGACTTTTGAAGGTCTAGCAGTGAGGTGGTGCCTGCGTAGAATGTCCAATAAGGATTGAAGACCTAAGATATGGTCCTGCCAAGAATTGTGGAAGAGACAGATATCGTCGATATATGTTATGATATCAGGCCGACCAGCAAATAGTAATCTCATCATCCGGACAAACGTTGCCGGTGCGTTCACTAGCCCAAAACACATATGAGTCCACTGATATAATCCATTAAGAGTGGCAAAGGCAGTGTAAGGCTTAGATCTATCTGTTAAGGGAATCTGCCAGTAGCCTTTTGAAAGATCAAGTTTACTGAAATATGTGGCATCAGACATCTTTTCCAGTAAGGAATCAAGAACAGGCATAGGTTCTGCATCAGTAGAAGTTATGCCGTTAAGACGACGGAAGTCTATACAGATTCTAATGGACTTATCCTTTTTCCTAACAATCACTAGAGGAAATGAGTAAGGTGATTGAGATGGTTCTATAATACCCATTTTAAGCATGTTATCAATTTCCTTATCCACTTGAGCCTGAAAATGAATTGGTATGGGATATGGCTTTATCCGGATAGGTGTTTGATCTTGGAGTAGAATGTCGTGAGAGATGACATCAGTACTACCTGGGATATCAGTCAACACATCCTGATAGGACTGTAACAGAGTAGAAATTTCAGTGTGTTGATCGACTGATAGGTCTGGAGATATAGACACGTCCTTCCAAGATTCTGACGCTTGAAGCGGAGCAAAAGATAATGGCAGCGAGACATCTTCGAATGAAGACTCCTCATCATGAATCACAGCAAGTGAGGAATAGTTTGAGTCAGACGCATCAATGGCCTCGAAAATTGGTTGAAGATTACCAGGTCGAGAATGGAATTTTTGGAGCATATTGATGTGAAAAGTTCTATGTTGACCCTTTATATCCACAATATAATCAACATCAGTTAACTGTGAAACTACTTTATATGGTCCTCTCCATGCAATTAATAGTTTATTCTCTTTTGTGGGGAGAAGCACATATGCTTCATCACCAGGCCACAATAAGCGTAATTTTCTCTTCTCATTAATGAATAGTCTGGTTTTTCCTTTTGCTCTCTCTGAAGCATCCACTGCTATCTGGCATGCTTCCACAATCTTTTTTCGTAGATTTACAACATACTCATAAGAAGATTGAACCTCCTCTGACAACTCGGAGCCCACGAGAAGCTGTTTTTTAAGATTGACATGGGACCTCTAGGCTTTGCCCCGAAAATTAATTCGAATGGCGAAAACCCGGTTTTGTTCGTTTGGAATTTCCCGATAGGCGAACAAAACAGCTGGTAAAATTCTATCCCAGTCCTGTGGACACTGTGAGGTAACCTTACCCAACATCTGTTTGAGTGTCTTATTGAATCTTTCTACTGTGCCGTTCCCTTCTGGGTGATAGGCACTACTTAGAGACCTCTCAATTTGAAAATCCTTCATAACCTGTGCCATAACTTCTGATGTAAATTGTCTACCTCTGTCTGATAGTATTTCCTCCGGAAACCCCAATCTACTGAAAATGATCATGAGTGCATCAGCAACATCTCTAGTTGTGATGTTCTTAAGTGGTATTGCTTCAGGCCACCGTGTGCACATGTCAATGCACGTAAGAATGAATCTGTGACCTCTTGCTGATACTACTGGTAATGGTCCTATGATGTCAATTGCCATCTTAGCGAATGGTCTGTTAGAGATATCAAAGGCCTGTATAGGTGCTTTGTGATATGCACCTTTCGCAGCCACGCTTTGGCATGTCTTGCAAGTTCTACAAAAAGTTTTTACATCTTTGGTGACTCCAGGCCAGAAAAAATTGGACAGCACTCTTTGTTTAGTACGAGCTATCCCCAAATGGCCTGCACAGTTGACATCATGGGCATGTTGTAAAATAAAAGGTCTAAAATTAGTTGGCACCATGATCTGTTTTTCCTCAGAATTAGCATCATTAAAATTTCTAATTAGAATACCATTTTTGATGGTGTACCAGTGAATAGCCCTCTCATTGTACACAACATCATCTTTTCTAGCAACCTTGAAAAATTTTTTCAATGAGTCATCATTATGTTGCATAGTAATGAACGACTCTTTACTGACAAGTGAAACTTGTAAATTGTCATCCTCCTCATTCCCTGATGCTGTACTATCATTGGCCTCTGCCTGAGCCTGTGCCCGTGTAGTAACTGCATTAGCAGTCAATAAATGCTGGTTTTCCCAACTTTTAATATCATCATCTGAGCACTCCTTCAGCCCAGGGAGGTTACCCAGAATCAACTCGCTGACTGGATTTTCCAACATACAAGCAAGAACGTTCCCTGTGAAGTATGGTGTGTTTATGTAAACAAAGGCAGTCTGATAATATTCAACTGTGCCCCCGAAGGTAACACATTTCACCTGTTTACCTGTGTAACATGAGTTATCAACAAGCGATTGCCGCACCCCTACGGTGGTGCATCCTGTATCCCTGAGGACGGAAACAAGTCTATGATTAACAAACCCCCTGCAAAATTTAAGTGAACCTTTTCCATCATGAGAAGCCAGTACTGGTAGAGGGTGACCACAAATTAATCTGGGTACTTCATCTGTCTGAAAAAGAGTGTTGCAAGCAGAGCAATTTGCTTCATTAGAAAGATCAACACTGCATGCATTGGCATGGGACGTGGTCTCAAACCCTTGATTCCCAGCAACTGAATGGTTGTTTTGTTCAACAGCAGCATTAGACCTATGTGGGAGTCGAGAGCCTCTGTAGTGCTGATTATTCCTGTTGTTCTGGTAATTATAATCATTATTATAATTTGATCTTCCTCTGTTAGAATAGGAATTCTGAGTTCTGGTCCAGCCTCTGTTTGGTCCATTAAATTGTTGTTGAGGCATATTTTCCTGGCTATATGGTCGAAATGGTCTGTATGCAAAGTTATACCGACCCCTGAAGGTTCCGGCATTCCGGCTAAAATTTCTTCCCCAGCCTGAAGCATTATCAGGTGGTCCCTGTTTTTGATTTCTTGTATATATAGCCTTTGCTGAGGCAACTGGTAATGCCTCCTTGATGTTTGAGTTGCTTATATTCCTCCCAGGATGTGCGGTCATGAAACGTCGCCCCAAAATTTCCATTTCAGCAATGGTTTGCGGATCCCTCTCTTGGAGATAGGTCAAAAATTCTGGACTGACTGAAGAGAGAACCTTATCTCTTAGCATGAGATCCATAAGCGACTCAAAAGTATGATCGATTTGTGACAGTTCAATCCATCTCTGAAAAGTAAGCTTGATAGATGCAATGTATTCTGCAAAGTCCTTGGACGAGTCAGGCAATAGAGTTTTGAATTTTAATCTATAACCGTGAGTATCCAGCTGGAATTTTTTCAATAATAGTGCCTTTATAGAATCATAGTCACTTCTAGAGGCATCATCCAAAGTGCAGATAGCTGTAAGGGCTTCACCTGAAAATAATGACATTAATTTACTAGGCCATTCAGATTTGTCCAGTTTATGTTCCTGACAAATTGTCGGAAACCTATTCAAGTAACATGATATGTCATCGGATGGATGAAATTTAGGTAAATGAACCTTAAAAGGACACCCATGATCCCTTTTTGTTGTGCCCTGATTAGTGCTCTCCACCGGTTTGTTCTCATTCTCAAGTTTAAGCTTTTGAAGCTGAATTTCAGCCATTTTTTGCTCATGCTCAAACTGTGCTAGCTTAAGCTTTTCTTCTTTTTCATCTTGCCTCTTCTTCTCCGCTAATTCTTGTTCTAATTTTTTCTCAGCTGCTGCTGCTTCTCTGTCTTCTCGCCTTCTCGTCTCAGCTAATTCTTGTTCTAATTTTTTCTCTTCCTTAGCCACCTGTTCTAAAGCAAACTCTTTCAAGGCCTTCGCTTGAAACCCAAGTCTTTCACCCACGGTGACAAAATGTTCTAGGCGAGACATGTTGAGGTACCCTGATGTAATCAATCAGTTACAACAATAATACTCTTAAATAAAATTATATCACTTTTCAACAAATTGCCTTATACTTAATATCAGAACTGAACAATTCTGCACTATTTTCAAAGGAGACAATAATATATTTCCAAAGGAGCACCGAAGACAATACAATTTAAGGTATATATATATAGATAATAGATCAAGCCTAACAAGGACAATACTAAAATATAAAGAAAGATAAGGTATAAAAGTTTTAACAGGTAATGAAAAAAAAAAAACGTAATCAGTAGAAGATCCACCATTTAATACATGAATCAACTGAATTGATAGTCAGATTCGATAAACAGAACACGACCAATAATGACAAAAAATTAAAACAATCAACAGAATATGACCAAGACCAACATTAACAAGTACGAACAACTAAAGAAGAAAAAAAATAATAATAATTGTAATGATCTAACAGGTTATGATCACCACACAGTACCTATAGAACAATTTGTGTGTGCCCGCTTTACGGCGAGATGTATCACACAACAAGACAGCCGAGCCAACCTTGCCCGCTTATACAAGAATTACATATATTAATACATTAAAAAAGGAAAACAAACATCAGAGCTGATGGAGATCCACCCAAAATAATCATGAACACAGACCAAAAGATGTAAAAAAATCGCACTTATCTTGTATGAAAATAAAACAGTCTCCTTCCTGGCCTGAGATATGGTGCTAAGAAATGGATGTGCCGCTCTGAAGCACTCCACAACAATGTAAACCGATTCGTCACTCCTTCCCTAAACTCCGGTCTGACAAGACTCCATTTTGAATTTGATTGTAGACTCGCAGAAGTCGCTCGCTTGAAATAGTGACTGCTGGTAAATTGATATTTTCTTCTAATGAAAAAAAATTCTTCGATAACGCTGGCCCTCTTTACTTTTCCACTGCCGACACCTTGATAATAATGAACAGTTAATTCATAATATATTTCGAAAGTTATTTCAAAAATTTCCTCTCCTCCATTCATACACCGCTCTGAGCAGATGCGACCTTCACCTTGTCCGTAAGTGGGACGTCCTTACGGTAAACATTTGCTTGTAGACTTGGTTTTAAAAAAAATGTACTTTACAAGTTCAAAATCCACGATACTTGGCCCCCAAAAAGCTGTGGCGTTCTCCAACTTGCTCTTAGGTTTAATGATTTAATTCATGGAAGAGTGAAACATATTTGCAGTAGCCAAGTGATCATACAATAGTTCTTAATTACTTGCTACATAAACATCCGCACAAGAATTGAAGAAACGTCCAGCTTATTCACAACACGAACATGTTTATTATGGATAAAACGTATGCTCCAATGAAGTATTACTTGTAAGACCTTTTTCACTACACATCGCTAACTCCCCTGGCATAGGGAAAATGCCGGTACTGGCATATAACAGTCTGTCCGTAAATGTCGAGATCCAGTCCTGTAATCAGCTGTATCTATGAGCATACGAATATATAAGAACAGGAACATCGCCCGTCTTCAGTCTGCAAACATCACTATATCATTTCTATTCACTCCTCTACCTATCCTGTGAATGAATCAGACACTCTGTCATTCCAGGATGAACAGACTTACTTCAGAACATATCTACCAAACACACCGACATCTGAAATATCTCGGAGCAATTCACACATGCATCCTCCCTGTTCAACGACACATCTCCTAATCCCCCCTGAACCCTTCGCTCTCATTCGCCCACCTTTTGACCTCTCTTGCATACTGATTAGTGACGTCGTCTCTGCCGCAATGCGACGGACGGTAATAAAAACTAGTGGACGAAGCTATTTAATAGCTAGATATAAGAACATAATAACAGCATATAAAATGTACGTCACAACTTCGATGTCCCGCCCCAGATGTAGCGAGGTTTGCTGATAGCAAATATTCCCAATTATCACCGGACTTGAAGCCTAAGAGTTCTTGTGTTTTATTATATAAAAAAGGAGTCTATGGGATGGCACTGACACAGTTCGACACAGGGGTGAAAATGAAGTGGTGGTAAAATTCCTTTAAAGCGAGATGATAGCAACTGACCGGTAAAGTTTTTAATCCAGTGAGGAAAAACTAGGCTCAGCCACAGTCAGGTAAATCGGTATTCTCTCACAGTAGAGCAGTAAATAAAATATCGCTACTGGCAACTGTTCATCTTCCAGTTTATCTCACAGATTGAAATTAAATTTGATGATTTATTTAAATGCTCTTGGGTAGGCTTTCTTTCATGTAATTATGATAGCTAGGTCGCATCGGACCGCCACAAGATTAAATTTAAAAAATGTTTCATCAATATGTCTGGAAGTTTAAGAACCGAGTCTGAAACTCTCTGTATGATTTCTTTATGCTGGGATTGCAAAGGTGATCATTCTATGGAACAAAATAGAAAACACATGACAACATAATCATACCTCAAAAATCAAATAATATTCTAACGCGCGATAAATTTACCGTTAAGGCTATTATACACACTCGCGTATTTAATTATGTATTTAAGAAAACACGTCACGAGTCTAATGGTTAAAATACACATCTATATATATATAGGACTTAACTAAATTTATTAATTATAAATTCCTTCGCGACTTTTAAAAGTTACTTTAACATTAAAGTATCTATTATTTTTGGAAATATTATAATAGATATATCATTAACTTTACCACTGGAATTTTTGGGATGAGTTTAATTTAATAGATTTAAATAAACACAAAATCCAGTGAAATAAAATGAAAGCACTAGACCACTGATCACTTTAACAAATATATTATACCGTGCACAGAAACAGAAATCACTCCAATGTAGCCACCAATTAAGATGGAAATCTAGCAGAATTTCTACTATAGCTAGTGAATCTTAAATCTCTGGCGACCGAATGATAACATGGCTTTCTACGTGGTCTGTATATATCTAGCTGAAATGTAAGATGAGTGGGGCATGAGAAAATTGACACCTTTTTAGATCTCAGGAGACTTTTGGGGATCTGACCGCCAGACTAAAGAGAGAAGCCGCCCCTGGTCTGACGTATCTCCGCTCGCTGCTTGCGCGTCGGCTTTCCCGTTCGCTCCCACTGCGATCGGTTTCGTTTTTATCACCGAGATGCGAAATAACGGCAGGAAACTTGCGTCGCTCGTTTCAGGGACCACTACTGCCTTTGATAGCGCCGATAGTCTTTCCTGAGATCCCTCAGTCTATTTGATCGTGTGCCGCTACTTTCTGTTTGATTCTGGAACCGCCCCCACTGGGCCAAGTTAATGAAAATACTGCATATGATTGCTCAAGAGATGTCCGTGGGCGTGATTTAATCTCTCCTTAAATCAATGCGATGACCAGAATGAACGGTAGATAAACTGTCCACATATTAATCAGCAAACGTGTTGACCATCTGCGTGGAACGGTTGCATAGCTAATGAGTCCAGGTGAAAAAAATCCTGTTTGACGAAAAGTTACCACAATATTCGGGGGCACTGATGCTATACGAAGGGGTCGTTACGAAGGGTCGTACCATATCATCCAACACTTCAGGATCGATTCAGGGTCAGCTAAGTTCGTCTGTCACAATACTCTACGTCTATTTAATTGATCGTATATTTTCGTATCTCTGCCCTAACAGTAGGCTGCTTGATGTATAGTAAGAAAACTCTTTCTTTCAAACGACAACGTTACCCAGACCAACAGTTGATAAATGAGTTATGATGACAGCAGGCTTCATGTTAAACGTAGAACTTTATTTACATAAGCCTTCTTGACGACATCTGTTAAAAAAATATGCCCAACCCTCCACCTGAGGTTGGCAGACTTGTACAACAAGATTCAGTCGGTATAATTCAGTGTCACTCTATCTCTCTTGCTGCTTCAGTTATCATAACTGTCTCTAGTGGCTATTGAGACCACACTTTGAGAGCCACTGTTGTCATAATTTGATCTGCCATCTATCTCTTCAAATGTAAACACTCGTTTCTCTTATGCTCTGACATATTCTTATGTTTCTGCCTTGGTGTATCTTAATGAAACTGGCCTCACCGCCAAGGGTGTAAATTTACCAAGTCTATCTTCTACATTCAATATTGTCGCTGTCTACTGTTCTTTTCATTTACCTAAAAGTTCATCAACAGGTTTGGTGTAAACTCTACATACCTTGTATCTCGAAATACACACATTTCTCTCAACTGGACATCTCGTCCTCGGAATAAATAAAACTGTCATACACAAACGTGGCAAATATCTCCGCGTCATTTTATTACTGCTTTTATTTCTTCATATGTAGCCCTGACTTATGTTTAGTTCTTTCTTCCCCTTCTTTCATAAGTCTATCCGTTTTCTCATTTCCATGTATCATGCAGTGGGCTGGTATCCATTGTACTTTCATTGTCTTGAATTCATAGCGGGTTTCCATTATTGGGATCTCTGATGAGATACATGGAAGATCAAGACTACCGCTCCCTTCGGTATGCAGTAAAAAAAAAGGGGGGGGGTGGTAAACGATCCAGTTACACGCCTATTGAGGCATATTGGGAATACGGTTTTAGGTCCGTATTTTTTTGACCATCGGCACACTAGGTGTGATGTGGTCAGCATTACGACGGCCGCCTTAACCTTCCCAGAGTTGTTCTGGTACCCAATTCATGAGACTGGGTCGACCCCCGGAGCCGTTTATGGTCTAAACATTCCACCTCAACTGGAAATCGAACCATGGACCACCGAGCTGGAAAGCCAGTGCACTAACCACTGCGCCAACCGCGGCTCCCTATGCCGTACAAGGCGACTAATTTGAGGTTGTGCGCATTAGGCCAGACAACATGTCAAGTAACACAAATTGTTACAGAAACCACCGCCGTAAAGGGACTAGTTACAATGGTACCTCTATGTTCCATAAGGAGTAAAACTGATGATGATGATGAAATGTGGGAATAGTTAAATTTAGAACGCTCAGTTCGTTCTTTAACAAAACACGATATGAAAGTCTGAAACAAAACAAAACGTTTAATTAAATACAGTATGTTCCCACTATTCGAGCAACTTTGTAGATACCTTGGACACAAAAGAGACACACGGGAATCACCAACATCAACTTCCTCAATCAAACAAACATTCTGGTATTGACGATATTGTTAGCAAATATGATATCATACCAGTCAACACGCATTAATTCTTGTTCTAATGCCTCTCGTAGCTCTGCGCTATATTTGTGTGATCCGTGGTGATGAGGTATCGGTGTATTTAAACTGATGAGCTGTGTAATTTGTATGTCGTATATTTAATATTATCTCTAGTTGCTGTCAATGGTATGATGCGTACACTGCGTAATCATTATTTTCACTCACACCGATAATGCCTCCCGTGCACGTTTATATGTTAAGTCATGGGTCGGCTATCCGTCGATGGCAATCTACCAGAAGGGCAAATGGGGTTACTTGGTAGATCTCTAGGTGACTGAGACGGGAAAGAGAGAACACTTAAAATATATGCCTCTCCCACAGGCAGTTAAAAGCGCGGTATTCCAGGATTAAAGGTGCTTTGTCCTAAGTCTCACTCTAAGAGCTAGCTTACAAAAACCTGTGTTAATCAAGAACTGCATTAGACAGAAACGCGATCTTTTCTTTGAAGTGAAGTTAACATTCGATAAAATTTTGACTGAATTTTCCACCGCTCTGTTGATGGAATTACAGGAAGCGGGCCTTATGGCAGAGATAAAAGTTACATGTAAGCAGTAGCTTTTCCAGTTTCCATGTGCTCTACAACACGAAGACAGAAAATAATATTATCAAGGTATTTTTTTAGATAGTCGAGTGCTTCTAAAGTAGATAACCACATATCGTGGGTTTCCCGCTGCTGTGTTAAATACTTTATTTCTTTTTTTTTCCAGCTGCCATTACGACTGGCGTATGCCCAAAATGATTCGCCCTAATTTCCTGTCTCAAGCTCCGTTTATCACTTCTGCTGTGGCTTATTGTCAGTGTCAAGGTGTTGAACTGCCATGTATCTTCTGTCTCTGTTGCACGCACTCTGTGTCTTTTCTAGCCAATGTTACCTGCTGCTATAGTGCAAGGGATTCCCAACCTCGGGTCCCCGTGTCCCAAGCGGTAGAAGATATATTTTATAAATAACTGTATTATGGAATTGTAATATTTCAAAAAACAAAAAAATCCGTTTATACTTATCTCTATGAATCAGGATTCTCGATTTTGTTTTCCATGCAATCCAAAGCAAGAAACAAACTGTACCAAGAATAAATCGTTGATGGACAAGAAACAGAATTATGAGTCTCACTAATTTGTTTGACCTGTGTTCTGATAAGCATTCTGTGGCGTGAGGTTTTTATTGGCTCTAAGATCAGTATAGTACTGACAATTACAGAAACAGAATTTCTGCAGAAAATGGTGAAGTCCCAGTGTCTGAGAGAACTACTGGTATCACAAATTAGTTACGGCTGTGAATGTTCTGATCTCGAAAAATTAGTAGAGAGGAGACCAACATAAATTGCCACCTCCGCTGTGTAACTAACTGTGATATTAAAAAACAAGGAAACAGATTTTACTTAACAATGATAAAATTGACAAGTCTTCAAATACAATTTCCGTATTATTTATTTAGTATATACACTATCTACTCTTGTGCTGAAGGGTGGATGTTGAAACAATGGAATGTAATGGATTTGTAAGTTTACAAATGATTCACATATATTTATATATATATTACAAGTCTTCCAATTATAGGAAACAAATTTATATCAGCTGGGCTGTTAATCACTTATAGTAAATGTATTAGTTGTGCTGTTAATTACGTATATATATATATATATATATATATATATATATATATATATATATATATATATATATATATATATATATATATATATATATATATATATATTATCAGCTATGATCTTATTATTGTCTCTTGCTACGCTAACTCGCTTTCTCGTCACTGACAGTTACTTTGCTCACAATGCTGACAGAAATGGTACTAATGTGTACTCATCTCTCAAAAGTTATATCCTTCTTAGTTTCTTGCACCCAGCACCCGCTGATGGTCGTTTTGTTAGCCCACCCAAGACTGAGGGGGACTAAAGAGGTAGATCCTGCGCAATCACTGTGCTCCTGCGACGTTCCAGGCAGCTGGATTGACACGACATACGACCTCAGGTTTGATGACACGAATAAAACCCTCCAAGATTTAAACAGGGCAGGTTTTGATCCGACTATTGAAGCAGGCTGCAGGTCAATGCACTCAGGTAAGCAATAAATCAAGGTTGACAGCTTCTCCTCTTCAGTCGGTCGGTATCTGGCTTCGTGTTGGTGTTGCGTGTTTTTGCATAAAATCTCGCCCGATTATATAGGCAGGTGAAGTAACCTCTACTGCTTAAGGAAAGCGTTTGGTTGGTTCCTGGCGGGGCAAGCTGATTGGTTGTCTGCAGTTAAGTACCATACCTCGTACAGCCTAATTTTATTCTGTTTTTCCGCCATATTGGGTGACAAGATGGCCGCGACCCACATCCGAAAAAAACAGGGCTTAAGTTTAATTTTATTCTGTCTCAGAGACTGGTGAACGTTGTTCGTTGATTGGTTGAAGCAAATTTGTATCTCGACATAGTGATTTAACAAAGTAGTGGGTTTACACACTCGTTTCACGACACATTCAAAAACTTTATGATATTAAAAATATTATGTACCGAATACGGATTCTTTATAAAAAAATTATTAATGTGATTGTTCATTTTATGTTATCGATATGCAAGGTAAAGTCTAGCATTTGTGTTTTTTCATATTGAGTAGGGGGTGAGAGATTATTGACTAAAATCTAAGAGGGCACGGAAACAGATAAAGATTAGGAAATTCTGCTGTAAGTGAATTCAATGAAATAAATAAAGAGGGAATCCCGAGGCCTGTAAAGCAGTAAATTAAAAATACACACAAAGGGGTATGTTACAGGCACTTATCTTCTTTATTTCTTACGAGTGCCTGCATTATACTCCTTTATATGTATTATGTGTTTATAGTGTATTCAAGCATATATTCCCCATAACGTGTCGAAAAATAAACGGGGACAGCATCGTTCTGATCTGTGTAATTAGCTTCACGCGCTCATTGTCCTGTTTCGTGACATCTTGGTTTGGGTTTTTAAGTGTTCCATAACATTCTCTAATTCTCTTCTGCACAACCACATTTTTATTGCCCCCAGAGACCTTTATATTTGATTATAAATGGTTTGTGAATCTCTTCCGAATGACAGGAGCGACCCTGCATAACATCAAGGAACGTTATTACATTCATTGTCAACGTTTTTATTGCTTAGAATTCTTTTCATGTTCTGGAATGATGTCTTTGTTTGGGCGTTTGAGTCGCGTATCCATCTGATGTTATTTGTGTGTTAACATATATTATATGCACGACCTTGTTTCAGAGCTACAAAAGAGTGCCACTTTCTTTCATGATGAATGCTACTGACTATCACTTCGGACAGTTCTGTATTTCTGTACTTAAGGCTAAGGCTTTCATTGTTTAATGTCTCCCACTGTCTTATCAATTATTTTCAGTAACTCTTTCTCACGGTTCTGTTAGAACAGTATCATTAACACAATGCAGGTTGTTTATATAACGTCTACCAACTGATATTAATGTCAAGTCAGTCCTTTTGTATGGCACTGAAACATGGAGAACATCAATCAAGGAGTTACTGGCTTTCAACGATGCGTACTGGTGTAGAATAGAAGGATTGAGATGGCATGACAAGGTCACCGATGTGAAACTGATGACAAGAACCAGACAAGTGTATGTGGAACAAGAGATGAGAAGAAGACGCTGGTGATGGATTGGACACATACTGAGGAAACCTTCTGATAGCATTACCAAGCAGTCCTTTTTCTTAAATCCGCAAGGCACGAGAAGTAGATGTAGATAGAAAAACCCGCGGAGATGCGAACTGGAGGCAAATGGAAATGGTGTCTATGCTCTATTTACCCCACTTCTCGAAGCTGGACATAGTATAGTGAAATCTCAAACACTTCACTAACCTACGACAGTATCTTCTATGGAACTACCTTTTTCTTTAATCTATGGAACGTATTAAGTTTTCACTGTTCCGGTATAACAGACTATTGATACTACCTGATCCTGCTTAATTTACCATGGTTTATGTTCCTAATATTCTGCCAATTCATGCAAAAGCACTGAGTGTGTGTAGGTGTGTTATATATATATATATATATATATATATATATATATATATATATATATATATATATATATATATATATATATATATAGAGAGAGAGAGAGAGAGAGAGAGAGAGAGAGAGAGAGAAAGAGAGAGAGAGAGAGATGAATCAGTTGAAATGTATCGAAATGGACGCATCGTGGGCTGCTAATACTAATAAAACAAATTTTAAAAGTGTTAAATCCATTTACCTATTTTTAAAAAATATAAATAATAGATTGATCTAATAATTTAGAACAGTTTGTTGTTGTCCGTGCGTGCTGGTGTGTGTGTGTGTTGTCTGTGTGTAAATGGTGTGTATGCTTTTAAACGTATTTAGTTTATAAGATGGGAAGAAAAAATAGTTGAGTACACTTATCAGACAAGAAAGGAGAGTTCTTTCACTTGAGGAATACGAGATTGTATAGAAGAATTAAAAAGAAAATGTTAACACCAGACGACAAGATCTTTTTTACTGTATTTAAACTCGCGCCCTAATATAACTGTCACAGATGGAAATAGTGCAGCAGTGATCATCCACTTTTGCCCCTCCCTATCTAGTTTATTTTTTGCTACAGGAACGCCGGATTCACAAGTGCAATTAGCACGTGAGCCGTTTGGCAATTAAGCACGGTGGAACACACAGAATGTGAATGTGCTAGTAGTGCACATCCACACATCCAGGAAAAAACGGATAGACTTAATACGTTTAGCCAGCAACTGGGCTTGAGCATCAATTTAAAGAAGTCTGAGGTCATGACGCTCAATGTGAGCAACCCTGAGCCCATATCAGTAAGGAATCAGCAACTGGTACAGACAGATACCTTCACATACCTAGGAAGCATAGTAACACCAGACGGTGGGGCAGGCAAAGACATCAGCATCAGAATGAATAAGGCAAGAACAGCCTTCTTTAGCCTAAACAACACCTGGAAGTCCTCCCAATACAGTACAAGCACAACATTAAGATTATATCAGAGCTGTGTGCTTTCTGTGCTTCTCTATGGTGCGGAATGCTGGAGAGTTACAGAGAAGGAAATGTCAAAATTGTCCTCTTTTCACACAACATGCCTAAGAAAAATTCACCGAATCTTTTGGCCGAATACCATCACCAACCAAGATCTGCTTACTCGTAGCAAGCAAGAGGACATGCACATCATCATAGCTGGCAGACGCTGGAGCTGGGTTGGTCATGTCCTCAGAAGAGACCCCGATGCCATCACAAGAACAGCTATGCTTTGGACCCCTGAAGGAAAACGAAAGAGAGGACGACCAAAAACAACTTGGCGGAGGACTGTGGAGGCTGAGATGCAAAGAATGAACCAGAGTTTGGGCACTGTACGAAGGATGGCCACCGACCGAGCAAAGTGGAATCAATTTGTTGTTGCCCTACAAGACGCCACTAGGCGTGATGGCCACTGACTGCTTTGACGGTCGGTGGTTAAGGATCTAAGAAGAAGAAGAAGAACACACAGAGGGAGCGCGGAGCATGGCGTAATAGATTCTTTGATCAGGGGCGATGTTAAGTCTGAGACGGACCTTGGATTGTAAAACTTTCAGGGGAATTAATTGCGTAGCTGATATTCGGCAAGGCAGAGATGATGAAAGTCAAGCCAGAGAGGTTGTCGGCGGCAGAGGCGGTAAAATTACCTTTGATTCAAGAATCGAACGGCAAATGGGCTCGGGTCTGGCAGTAGGTGTGACTTTCGCATTAAAGAGCGAAAGAACGGAATTTACGGATATATACCATGTCTCTCCGATAGCCATGATCAGTTGTTCAGAAATCTATCTGAAATTCACTAGCTCGATATCTTAGATTTCTCGTACAGAGTGAAAATTATTAGATGGAGCGTTTCATTTTTCTGATTGCGGTAATTTTTATACTAGCATTTAAGTGATTTAGTGTGTTTAAAGTTTTCATTATATTTTACTAAGATTTTTCTGTGCTAATTAAATAACTTATAGCTAAATCTTTTTCAGCCGTAAAGTGAATTTAATTACTCGCTATTTCCCAGTAAGATATGTTTTAAATTGACTAGTACATACATTAAATAACTGTCTACTGACGGTATATATTATTTACTTCTATCCATTTTATGTAATTTTTTTTAATGACTAGTGTTCATATCACGCGTTAAAAACGATAGGATAAGCTAGACACGTGTGTTTTAAATCTAATTTATAACGGAGTGGTGAAGAGGTCCTATGTTAACACGTATTAGATATGATATTGATAATCTGGTTAAATGTTTATATTTACTTTCCTAAATTCTAGGCTGATCAACCTGAGTACTAGCGGTTTTTTTAATGGCAGTATGAACTTATGATCATACGAACTTATAATATTATAAGCATCCATGGATATTTAATATTGATGAGCTTCTTGCTGTGACCTGTGTGGTCCAATTTACCTCATTTTCATGAGAGAAACCAGAATAAAACCATTAAATTATAATATTAACTGGACCACAACTATTACCAGATTTACTTATATCAATGTCATCAGCTAGCTGTGGCGTAATGTATTGTCAGCAACATTTGTGTAACTTAACCTAGCGTCTCAGCCACCTGAGGCTAAACAACATAGGAACTATATATATGTTCTATTCATCCTACGTCGGCGATCACCACGCATGAACCTTACTCCAACCAACTGAAGGCATAGATAACTTATTGTATCCATGACAAATTAAATCACCGACTCTAGCGACTCCCGTGAAATTTGCAGTCCGCAAGTACGGCGAATCTGGGGCTGAATTTGGCAAAACTTAAATTTGACACTAAATAGTCTTATTACTTATTAGGGTATTTCCTTGGAATGCCTGCGACAACTACTGGGGTAAGCAAAAGTCTGAAAGTGGCTACTGAATGGGTGTGAATTGAATGAAAGGAGAAAGGAACCTATGTCTTTTGTTAACATCATATACTTATGTGGTTTCTTCTTTCTTTCTTTATCTCACTAATCTGAGTAGTCACGGGATAGATTACGTTAGGAACCTATTCTTTTCCCATTCTGACTATTTCATAACCTATTGTTAACTTTTGATCTTTTGGGTTAATTAACCTCTGTTTGGATCGTCTTTTCTTTTCCTTTACCAGAGGGGGAGAACCTATTAGATTAATTTCTTCTTTTGCAATTTTGTCTGTAAACCATGATCTAGTGATGCATATGCTTATTGTTGTGATCTTCTATTGATAATAAACTTTATTAAACCTTTAGTTATCGTGTCGGTCAACCCCTATCCATTATATGTTATTCATAGTTTGTTTTCACGTTCGTGCGTATTTGTCACAGAATTGTGTGCATTTGAGTGTAGTGTAACTTGTATTTCGTACAAGGAGAGAAAGTGCGTCTGATTTAAATATCGTCGTCCAGATAGGCTGGATTAGATAAATTATTCTATCCAGAGACTGTCCTTTCTCTTACACGATCACCTCGTGATAAAACTATTTCTTACCCCTTACTTTCACATTGTCATCACTATCACCTCTGCTCAGACAGGACTGTAAACATCTATTACCTATCTGATAAAATCTACGACAATAACCGACACCCCTTGCGTTTAGGTAAATCGAAAGCCTCTTGACAAAACAGGCAAAACTTCTAATTCGTAAAAGAAGAAGAAGAAGGAAACAAAAAATTCAAAACAGTGACAAAGGTCCCTTTAGAAATCGAAAAAGAATCAATTACTACGTTACACGCATATATTGCGTTTACTATGCTTAAAAATGTTTACATTAACTGTTTGTTTCAAAGACCTATCAAACTCATTAACTTCGTCTTTTTTTTTTTTAATTAACTTAAAAGCGGAATGGTCTCTTATCTCTTCTTGTGTGTCTCGCGTGTGTCTCGCGTGTTTCTCGTCCGCACAAGTAGTGCCCTCAAAATACTGTAACAAGTTAAACAATTTTGATCAATCAATTTCTTTAGCGATGAATCGATTAATTAATAGTTAACTTTTGCAGCCCTGGACAAAATCTCTGTATGGTTGATAATGCTGTCAGTCTATAATTAACTAATTCCCCGTAGTAATTGGTGCAAATCGTTGTTGTCCTTTCAAACCACTCTTACTAAATTAGCTCTACAACGCAACACTGAAAATTACTGAGCATCCATGAATGCTCGTCTCGTGCGTGAACTCGCAAGTTATGTTATTTTTATTATGATCGGCTCGGCCTCAGGCAACAGCGTTTTCTCTTCGGCGATAATTACCGGACTGTATCGAAGTAGGCGCATTAGCTTTCTTCCTGATGTTCCATTAATGCCGATAAAGTTACCATTTGTGAGACAGATTCACACACGAGGCATACATTCTTAGGATATGCAATATCCACTTATCGTAAATAAGACTGCTAGTGTTCAGCCGATTTTGATTTACGTTAATGTATAACGTAAATCTCAGTAATTTTGGGACAACGATTAAAAAAAAAAATGTATGGTTATCGAAAACTGCTTCGAGGCAGCTTTTAGAAGGATCCGAAGCAAGGCAATTTATGATATGATTAGGCTATCGTCTTAAGTGCCGGCAAACCAAAAAAATCGTTTAAATGATTTCTATTATGGACGTCGTAATGAAATGAGGTAATCTAAGGACACTGTCGTTCTTAACCTATTATATGCCATGGAACCCTCTGATTAAACGGTGAAGGCTACGGATCTTTTATTTTTTAAATCATCTCCTGCGCTGAAATGCCTTTCATAAAAAAAAAAAACGTGTTCAGTGGTTGAGCTTCTGGTTGGCCAAGATCTGCGCTTACAGGAAGATACTAAAAACCACATGACTTTTCATATCTTTTTGTGTTGTGTTTTTGTTACTGCATAATCTTGAAATGCCCGTGACTGCTGATAAACATAATTAACATTAATGGGAAAACCCCTACTATATTTCTCATTGCTTTAATAAAATAATAAAAAAGAGATACTTTATAACCATACCTCAAGGACTTTTAAATTTGGGCATGCGCCCTAATATAACCGACGGACCCTGTGTCTAGGTTGAACGAAGATCGCCAAAACGAGGCAAAATAAAACGATACAAACATAAAAACGAGACACTGTGTAAATTCTGTCAATAGAAAATTAACTGAAAAGACTTTTTTGATTTTAAGTACTTTTTCAGGATGCTCAGGAAGATACGCCCCAATTTAAAAAGCTGATTTACGATCTAATAATAATTTTAAAAAGCTCACGTCGACATGGGTATGGTTCTCAGTAATTACTATGTTACAACAGCTGTAATCTCAAGAAAAAAGCAATTATTAGAAACTGTATACAAGTGGACAGGAAACATCATGAGATTGACTAAAAATAATCTATTAGAATGCACCACTAAAAATAGTCTACTACTACTGAAGAAATATATTTCTCTCTTCCCCTGAAGATGTCGTTACTGTTTGATGCTTATCACTGGACGTTACTGACCAAGGTAAGTTATGTGGTTATACTGGTCAACTTCCCAACCTTACACAGCGTTGAATCTACAGGTCATGTTGACATAGAGTGAAGGTGTAAAGTGTCAGTTTCGCGAATGGTGGAATGTTCGGTGAAGTTGACAACTTAGTAATGGTACATTCATACACTCGTCTGCAAGTCAATGATGTTTGAACTGCTGTTGACCATTTCATATGTTTAATAAGGTGACACACATTCCGACAGCATGGATACAGTCATAGGTACATGTTGACACAGCAAATCATTAGGTATATGAATAGTAGGTGGCAACATCAGACATATTTCATGTAGCATATAAATACAATGGGCGATATAAGTCAAGCATTCATCATACATGGGCAAAGAACCAAAGCAAGACACCAACGTCCTTCTCAGGACGCCACTATTCGAGACAAGATCCCATTTTCATCAAAATGACCCGAAATAAACATCATGCCAAAAGGAGGAAGGTCTACACCAGCCCGCAAGCGCTGAACAGCCATGGGAATAACAAAGCTTCAAACAACAAAGACAGACAGCCAGAGAGCAAGACTGCCCCAAGTTAGCTGCGACGTGTGTCGACCCGACTGAGAGGCTGAGGGGCCCGACTCCTTGCGAGACAGAGGAGAGGGCAGATGCAGGCGTCCCTGGCCTAGATGATGTAGATCCAGAGGATGAGGAAACGAGGAAACTGCTACACCAGCTGGAGAAGATGAGGGGATGGTTGGAAAGAAGAGAGAAAAGGGCAGCTGCAAACGTCCATGGCCTAGACCCTGAGCGTGAGAGGGTGAAGAGACTGATACAGGGGATAGAACAGACACTGGAAAGGAAAGAGAAAAGAAAACAGGAGCCTAAAGCCGAGGGACCACCACCACACGAACCAAGATCGTCAGCAGAAACCCTTTCTACCACAGAGAAGCTACGACAAACACCGAAGACACCAACACACGATGCCGGCGACACAGATGCGATAGAGAGGTGCGTTAAGATCACGCAGATGTCGGGAGGTGAGGCTTTACTCAGGGCCCTACCAGATGACAAAGTGATATGCATCCTCGAGTCAATAACTGGCAGGAGAGGCATCTCTAAAGTACGGAGGCACGAAAAGGGAGTCGTGCTATCGCTCAACAGCAATACAACAACCACTTCACTGATGACCGAACTGGAATCTAGCCCAAAAGAAGTCCAGTTGCCCCACCAAATAAAAGTGGTGGTGGAAATGTACAAAACAACAAAGAAGTTGGTCATCAGAGGGGTGGATACCAGATGTTCCGAAGCCGAGGTCCACAGACACCTTCAGGCTGAAAACGGAAATCTAAAAATCACACAGGTCGAAAGGCTAAAAACCTGGGCAAAGAAAGATACCAATCTGATGATAGTTACGGTAGAAGGATCAACAAGACCTGAGAGACTGACGCTCCAAGCAACAACAAAAAAGACAGAAGCCTACATCCCTCCGGTGATGCAGTGCTCTAACTGCCAGCAGTTTTCACACACCAAGAAAACATGCAAGAGGGACGCAGTCTGCCGATATTGTGCGGGTGGCCACCTATATCGCGACTGCCCAAAGGCGAAGGAGGACCCCAACTACAAAGCAATAAACTCAAACCGCACCTGTGCAAACTTCCTCGGAAACCACGGGGCTAGATACCGAGGCTGCCCGATGTTCCAGGAAACAAAGAGCATCCTGAAGGAAGCGGTCTCCAAAAACATCCCCAAAAGGAGGCAAAACACAGAGTGGCTGCGGATGTTGCAGAAAAACAACGCACGATTGACAGACGACAGGTACACCAGCTGACCGCTGAAGTCAAACAATTGAAAAATAAACTCCAGGTCGAAAACAGAAGCAAGCAAGCTCCCGAAGACGAAAAGGACAGCGGTGAAGACGTAATAAAAATACAAAACATCAGAGAAATGATGAAAGACATGAAAAGCATTAAGCAGCAAATAGAAGCAGATGTAAAGAGGCTGACAGAACTGACGGAAGAAAACTCAAAAATCCTCAAGAGAATCGAAACAGAGCGAAGAGCCATTGAGGAAATGACATCAAACACAAGAGCGACCAAAACAAACGAACAATCAGACGAAGAAGTCATCGAAGAAACACTTGAAAAACTTCTACCAGCAATAATAGAAAAAGCACTACTACAGATACAGGAAAGCAGGAAGACAAGAGAAGCAGGAAGACAAGAGAAACAGAAACTAGGAAAGCAAAAACTAACAAAACGACACAAGACAGATAGGAAGGCAGGAAATGAACACCATGAACACGCCACGACAGACAAGCAACGAAGAGATAACCAGACAGCCAGCTAGCGGTCCTTTTTTAGGACCAGTCCTTTTCAGGACTAGGAAAGTGATACCAGCGAAGATACCAACACACTATATACCCCAATATAACCGTTTGTAACCCTTCAGTGGGTTTTGGTTGAACAGGGTATTACAGCAATCTAGTAGACGAAAACAACAACAACGTCAAGCATTCACTGTACTGGTGGGCTATCGCCTCATACTTCAGCTGACTGAACGCGTCAGTGGAAATGAATATGTAAACATCAATAATGGTTCACTGATCGAACCTTTTCTTGGCTAAGTTTTCTTAAGTTGTACATTCATCGAAAGTTCATAGCAACCATGTTCAACCACAGTAGTGGGTTCTCCATAATAGGAAGATCTCTGCATCATCGTCCGATAATAAGAGTTGTTTTCTGTTCTCTTGACAATGACCCGTTGTGGTAACGGGAATTCAAAATGGCTACCTCCTTGAGTTTCACTCACCCCGGAGGATAAATGATGAGCCGAAATTAATTCAAAATCTGAACATAAAAGTTCTCGCTGGGTTTCCATACAGTTCTGAAATCTATAAGGTTGCTTCATGAAAATACCTTAGAGCTGTTGGATAACCTGTCATCTTCATCAGCATTCAACCAATCCTAGCTGTACGAAGATAAGCTTGCCATCTAGGCCTAGCAAAACAGAGTTCATCAAAACAAAGGGTCTGGTATTACCTTGATTTAGGAATAAACACAATATAGAACATTAGGAAAATCTCTGACCATATGATCTTGCAGAGGCACTATCTCCTTCCTAAAAATCATTCACAGAGATCACTTGTCAACATCCCTAAAGGACCAGCCCAGAAACACACCGCCATGACATCAGGCAGTTTTCGTCGACCCTTTCGACGCATGCGTAGAAAAGCCTATTCACCCCTTAGCGTCAGACCGAGAAATAGGCCGACATAAAAATACAGAAATATACGATATAAGACGGAATCTTCTTAACTAGACACGGAATACATATATGTCCCGGCCATAAACATTATAAGCAAGACCAATTTGTTTTCTGGCCATAACAAATGAGAAATGACATAGACCTAGCATTCATACGCTAGATCGATATTCAAGAGAGATCACCCATACAACAAAAGTATAAATTAATCATGGGTAGTCTAACTTTGACCGAGAGAGTAATTCTTTTCATATCAAATAGTCATATTGGGAGCCGCGCTAGCGTAGTGGTTACAACACCGCTCTGGCGACCGGGTGATACAGGATCAAACCCGGGCGACGGCATTTGAGGATTTTTCGTCGACCGGGATTTGGACTGGATTAACTCGAGACCTGGCGAGGACATTTGAAGGAGTGTCGTCGACCAGGGACTGGCGGCTCCTGAGCCGACCCAGCTGCAATGGGTACCTCCGAAATCGGCGAGTATTTGCCTGAATGGCGAGGGACACCTGTCTCTGTACAAGAAAAAAAGGGATACTCACGTAAAATCAATGTCAGGTTAGACATAAATAATAACCTGAGATTTCGCCTCGAGTATTAGCGGGCGTACGCAAAAAAAAATAAAAAAATAAAAAATAGTCATACTGTTTCCTACGTTCCTACCTACAGTAATCCGTGCGTCGCATAATTCCATACATAAGAATATGTGCGCAACAACTACTAGCCGCCTTCAGTCATAATTAACTATAGGAATGCGCCCCTGAGGTGATAGTCCTCAGTTGTGTGTGTTTGTTTTGTTGTGTTTTTTCCTGGTGGCCCTTTTGGCATGTTCTTTTTCTCTTCTGCTTAATTGTGAGAGCTTTTTTTCGCCCAATCTTAGGTGGCGCCGTAGGGAACATCGCCACTTGGTGCGATCGGCAGCTTCGCCCTCCCAGGTTGGTGGATTTATGTCCAGGGCCTTCATATCTCTCTTGCACATGTCTCTGAACCTGAGCTGCGGCCGCCCGACTACTCTTTTGTCTTCTGCCAGTTGTCCGTAGAAAATATCTTTGGCAATGCGACCATTTTCCGTGCGGCGGAGATGACCAAGCCAGCGTAAAAAAAAAAGACTTATGAGTGTACCATCCTCGGTAGGAGACACATAATGTCGGAGATTCACCACCACCAACCTTCCACGAGGAAATGGTACTCGATCTAGTCTGAGAAGAAAGCATTTCACAATCATTAAGAAATAACAGGGTTAAGCAACGAAGAATTTTAAGAAGTAAGCTAACGGAGTGAAGCAGCCAATCGGAGCTGCAAAAAAAAAAACCAAATCTCTGATGCACATATCACTTCCTCTCGACTGCTTATAGATATTCACAAGTGTGTATTGGCCTAAAGTTTACGGAAGTCTAGGATGAAAAATGGCGACAAAGTTTGATGCCAGCTGGTGTCACCTATAGGTAGACAAGAGTTATCTATGTCCTGCAGGATGTTAGAAACCACGTGCTGACATAATCACGCGGGCATTTTATAAATTAGATTAAAATGTACTTGAAAATAGCCACCTGGTCCTCTCCACTCCCTATTTTTTAACAGCGATTAAATTGTTAACAGTGTTTATTTTCACGAGTTCAAGAGCAAAACTGATCTAATTTATATTCATTTATATACACCTTTCATTTTAAAATATTAATTTTTGTTAAGCAGCTTCCGTTGCTGTTTGAGTGTGCTTTTAAAAAACAAATATATATATATTTTTTTTTTGCTTTTCCGGCTAAAACTATAAACATCATGATTAATAAGGGTCGTGGGTTTACCTAAATGCATTGAAAACCTGTTTTGTGATTAACGTTAAAACTTTCAAACATGAAAGCCACAAGTCACAGCCAGCGTCAAATGAATGCAATCCAACAAGGATAATAACTGCCCAACATGAAGTTTTTGCGATCCATATTTAATTATTCATAGTTCATTTATAAATCATTCCCCGGTGGGAAGCGGGGGGGGGGGGGGGGGGGGGGGGGGGGTGTCTGTGATGAGACAAAGAAAGGATAGGTCTAATGCTGGCTCAGGCATGTCGTATGAGGCGACTATTATGAGGTTGTACATGGGACTGTTTGTTTTACGTAACGACGCTGACAGCCAGCCCTAGGGTAAAGTAGTCCCACAGGGCATAGCAGATATTGCCATAGGGGAGGACAGTGTTAAAGACCACTATACTAGGTCCACCATCGACAGGTGGGATGACCTTGTACCCTTCCCTGCTACCTTCTCCTTGTCCAACTCAAGAGCAAAGTCGGGTACCTATTTACAGCAGGGTAAACTGGAGCATGCTTATATCGTGAATGAAACCCGGCACCTCAGCCGCGAGAGACCAGCATTCTAACCACTCTGTCAATCGGACGCTCGTAGCCCTATGGACTATCGCATATTTGTCGCCTCTTAAGATACGCATGAGGGACCAGTAGTCCTATTCCTAGTCTCCTCAGAGACCTGCTGGAACTACAAGGGACCATTAACACAGCTACCAACCATAGAACCATCGCACCAAGTGGCGATGCTCCCTACTGCTCCACCTCAGTACAGAAATGAACACACCGAAAGGAAGACCAAGCAAAAGAGCTGAGGACTATCACTTCAAGGACTACCACCTCAAGGACTATCACCTCAAGGACCATCACCTCAAGGACAATCACCTCAAGGACTATCACCCGGCACCTTTGCTCTAACCAGTCGGACGCTCAGGGCTACAGTGGTAGCCACACATTTCCACCACAACCATCTTACACAACCATCGTACACAACCATCGTACACAACCATCGTACACTACCATCGTACACAACCATCGTACACAACCATCGTACACAACTATCACGACTACCACATAGCTCTAAATTACCTAATTTGACCAGCAACTGTCACACAATAGCCCCGTATCATCACGCAGGATCTATAGGCCTAATGTTTCCTCAGGCATGTCGTATAAGGCGACTAATATGAGGTTGTGTATGGGGCGGGCAACCTCATTATGTAAAACAAATTGTTACACAAACTACCGCAGCAAGAGTATGTGAATGCAGTAGTGGCTTCATGCTCACGAGGTAGACACAATGAAAATGACGATGAAGATCACACAAATCGTGACCACCAATCAACCAAAATCGCCATGACCACCAAATATTCCAGTCTGCACGACCATCTACTTTCTCAACCGCAGCAATTACTACCAACATCAACAACTAAACTGGAAAAAAACATATAGACAAGCTGCCTGAGAGCTGCAGAGGACTCACTAATATGATGAGATACCTAAAAGGCAGTGGATGGGGAGAAAGCATCAAGTCACTTCTCATGTTCTACAGGTCATTTGTAAGGGGGAAAATGGATTATGCAAGCATAGTATATGACTCTGCAGCTCACAGCAATAAGAAAAAAATTGACAAAATACAGCACCAGGCACTATGTACAATAGCTGGAACCTCAAGATGAACATCACTTGAAGCACTTGAGGTAGCACTAGGAATAATACCCCTCAAGCTAAGAAGAAAAGAACTTAGACTGAATTACGTGGGCAAAGTCCTAATTGACAAAAACCACCCAGCCCATGCAATGTTTGTGAAGAATTTCCCTATGACCTGGGATACCCCTCTGGGATCCACAAGATACCCAATGGGATGAAAGTGCATGGAGGAAATAGAAAAAACAGTATTATAACAAATACAATAAAATGTAGTAATAAAAATACACCAGTGATTCCTCCTTGGGAGCTCAAGAAACCAAATATTGACTCATCTTTCAGATATAATAAATAAAAAAGCAGGAAAAGACGACATTAAAATCATAGCCAGAGAATATATAGAACATATAACTTAAGGGTAGCTTGAAAGTATACACTGATGGATCTAAGATAGAAAATGAAGAACTTGGAATATGAATACACATACCAGCCTGGAAGCTGAAGAAAAGTTTTAGTTTAACTGAAAACGCATTAATATTCACGGCAGAAATGGTGGCAATAGCAAAAGCACTTGAAATAATTACTGACAAGACCCCCAAAAAGCTAACAATCCTAACTGACTCACTGTCAGCTCTTCAAGCACTAAGAAACCCACATGAATGTAGCCGACTAGACATTGCAGAAGAAGTGTTGCAACTTTGTACACACCTAAATAATAGGGGCTGCTCAGTATTATTAGCATGGATACCCTGTCACGTGGGAAAGGAAGGAAACGAGGTGGCCGACAGAGAAGCAAAAGCAGGAAGAAGCAGCCTAATCCACATAAACTAAGAGTTAGGCACAACAGAGATCAAAAGTATAATTAGAAATATTATAACAAAGGAATTGAAAGAAAACTAGAAGGAGAGCCAGAAAGGCAGACACGCCTATAAACTGATAAAAGATCCAACCCGGACATGTCAGATATCTAGAGAACCAAAACTACCATGCAACAGAAGAACTGAATAGACTTCAACTAGGAATAGGCTATTTTATGGTGGAGGAACCCTACTGTGCAACATGTCTGGAGAAAAACACCATAGCACATTATGTGTTAACATGCAAAAAATACGAACAGCACAGAAAACCACTAATGAAATACTTGAGAACCCAAAACTCGACATCACTGTCACTGGAAAATGTACTGAAAGTTGACCTACCCAGGGAGCTACACAACATAATAACATTTTATATAACCAAAACAAGAACCAACATATAACATCTTGAACAAATTAGAATGACAAGGAAAAACAAAACAAACAAACAAACAAACCAAAAAGTCCAATCAATATCAGCTGAAGAATTAAATAAAACAAAAACAAAATAAAAAACAAACAAACAAAAATCACTAATCCAAAACCAATAAAAGCCCAGCAGATAAAAATATGTCAACAGCGAGAGAGAGCAATATGGTATCATGGAAGAAGAAACATTACAAACACCATAGACGTTAAACATTGCCACAACAAACGGCAGATAAATTATAGCCTGGAAGAGCTAACACACAGGAAAAACAACAAAGCAATACACTATATGGAATGATGAACACTACATACCCAAATTATAACCCACATGGGGTTGAACCGGGTATCCCTTGCACACAAAAAACACCAGTTTTCAAGTGCGGATTTCAAAAACCAAACAAAATACCACCCCCATCATTACCCTCTACAATCATCAATGAGTATTCCAACCGAAATCCTACACCTCACACCTTTGCCACACGTTACAATATTTAATAAACACGTTACTTCTTTCCCTTCTACCACCACAGCCACTGATATCCCATTAACGCCCTGTTCTCAACACCACCAAAAGCATTTGCATGTAGTCTGCCTGTTGTATGCCAAAACAAGCTTGACTTTGGACAATAACTTGCGGAGCACCCCATCCGATACGGACAACACGTATTATGTCTGTTAAAAAAAAAATTGCTAGCAATACACACGGTAATTATTATTTGGTACGAAGCGCACAGGGAGAAATATTTCACGGGCTGTTTGTATATTTGAACGCATAATACAAGTTCAACTGATCGAGTTATGGAAATTACACATCTCGATACTGAGACATCTGAAAATTATGTTCATATTTGCACTGTGTGGTATACTCATGATCACACTTTCAAACAGTATGTGCTTTGTGTGATTTATACTTTTTTCTGCGTTTAAACATAATTATATGTGATTAATATGATTATTTCTTTTCAAATTCATGCCGTATTTCCACTACTATATAGCGTCGAGTGGCGGTGTGGTTACAGCGCTAGCTTCTCGAGGCTAGTATCTGGTTCGAAACCAGGTAGCGCTCAGGACCCGGTGTAGGAGGCAAGAAGGACGTACCCGGCAACACGCACTGTACAGCGCTTCCTACCGTTAGGTTGGGAACACTGGACAAGTGATTCTTGCCTAGGTAGCAGGCACTTAACTCAGGCAGGAAGCACTGTACAGCAGGAGGTAAGAAGGACGTACCCGGCAACACGCACTGTACAGTAATTCTTGCCTGAAAAAAATAAATTGGTATATCGCACTGCGTTGTAGCTATTATAATCCATTAGGCAGATATTTCCACCTTTCCTTCCTTTATAGGACAAAAGACTGGAGAGATAAAAAGTAAAGATGTTTTTATGTTTGCTTCATATGTTATTCATTTATAGTGTGTAAACAAATTTTATGAAATTTTTCTAATTTCGTCTAAAATGTATGGTAGGAAATTATTATTTCAATATTCATTCCAAAAGGTATCGGTATGGTGCGTGTAGTGCGGTATGGTTCGTGTAGTGGGATCATAATTTGGGCAGTGAATAATAAATATAAGGTAATGGTGGTCCCATTGCAGATGCTGCCGTGGTGGAGTGAAGTATTAGCGACTTCACTATACTGGGTCCAGCATCCAGAGGTGAGGTGACCAGTTCCCCTTTTCGCTACCTTTGCCTTCCCTACTCACGAGGAAAGCCAGGTACCCATTTACAGCTGGGCAGACTGGAGCGTGATGTTACCGTGAATCGAACCCAGCACCTTTGCCAAGAGAGACCAGTGCTTGTCGTAGATTTTTGATAGGGGAATTAAGACTTGGGTTGGTCCCTTCTGAATAGATTAGAATGGGTGATAGCCACAGTGAGAGATAATAGTAGAAATAGATTTCCACGAGTGGGATGGTAGACTGTGATAGAGGTGGTCTCTGAAATCGAGAAATCTTCTCTCTTTCACCTATCTTCTACGACAGATTTAGAGGAGTCAGACAGTCTAAACATATATATATATATTACATATATATATTCTATCCACTCACATGTGCACGCACATACAAGACGACAGTTAGACGTACAGACGTGGGAAAACTATAACAAATGATTATATAGATATTCTAGAACGAGCTGACCAACACGCTGATTAAGTTTAAAGGGCAGTTTAATTATCATCTAAAATCCCATCACAACACATAAAATTACATCAAAGCATATACAAATAGTCATAAAAAATCAAGGAATTTCCACAAGAAATGATAGACCTACAGTTATGATCTTCCCTCGATGTTTAGCCCACAGTCCCGTTAGGAGAACGATGATAGCTCAAAGAGTCACAGATACATATGATTTGGGTCTAATATTTTCCCCTTTTGAAGGTATGAACTGACTTTGATAGCTGTATCTATTCTAAGGAAAAATATATAGTTTAGCAACAAAACTTGCATAAGGAAAGTTACAAAATGAGTGAATCAAACGAAGAACATCCTTCAGTCTACTTTCACTCGGTTCTTTCATCAGGGCCCTGATTCACACAACCTTACCTACAATCGTGCTGTCGTTCGCCGTCTGGCGCAAGCCTTAGTGTACACCGTTTAATCTGTCTATCTGTGGATGAAGTGGATACCCAGTTCTGCAGATATTGGTTTCATTCACCGTGTCCGGGGAGCGTCCTCTTCATGGCGATCGTTCTTTCTTTACAGATTTAAGTTAATGTCACTTATGCACGAGGTAAGATTTAGGGTTTCAGCGGGCACACAGTGTCAGAACACGAGGTTTCCCTTAATTAGGAAGATGACCGGTGGACAACTTCTCTCAAAAGATAATCTTGGTTCACCACACACTTGGTCAAATAATGTCGGAAAAGTTAATGCTTTTTTCTGTAATTATTTCTCGCCACAATGCAGCATGTACATTAGAGTTTGTTAAAAAATATGATCTGGCTCAAAGGCCCAGTATAAGCATTTATTCTTTAAAAAAAACCCGTTAGTGGGATTGATATTCTGTCTATCTCTGAAGGCACACGCCCTGTCAGACAGGTGTTACTTGAAAAACCCACGTGGTTAAAGATATAAAATGTTTATGTTTCTCACAGGTTTGTCTCTGTACTAAACGCCGGCAAAGTTTGCGTTACCCCAGTATTCACTCAACACAGAACTACAGGCGATCGCACAAACTAGAATTATACGCTGATATATATATTTGAAGTCTAGAAACTCGGCAAATTTCCGAGCGAACTAAGAGCTTCGCTATACAGCTCTTCTATTCACGAACAACCTGTCTACTGCGAATTTAGGAGAATGAATGAAAATCTAGTTTCAAACTCCGGTTAATATCTATGAAACAAACAAAGGCTCCAACTATTTCCAAAAACCCGATCTCTCTCCTCTCCTAACACCTACGTTAACTTAGACGCATGCCGTAACTGACACTTCTCGTCTTCACACCTCACGCTGACCAGGGCCAACAGTGAGTGCCGTGTCAGATGGAATTGCCAGACAAATGTCTCATACTGCGCCGTGGAGATGTCGGTTATCGCGCCTCACCTGAGCGCTCAGCCGAAGAAAACGCTCGTGTCAGCTGAATGTGCAGACAAACGTCTGCTCGTATGTCTGAGATAGATGCATATTCACAATTTCTTATCTACCTAAGTGGCTGACGTCTTACATAATAGAAATGCGTATCACAGTATGAGAAAGAAAGCGGAAAAGTAAGAATGGGAAAGAAAATATTTTTCGCAAACGAACGAATGCGAAAATACAGGAAAAGGTAAAGAGTGATAATAAAATAGAGGGCATGGGTAGAAAAAGAAGAGCATATAGAAAATTTATTGATCATAAAACTCTCCGTTATAGAACGTCCCCCCTTTAAGATATGGAAGCACTCCATGTCTACGTTATGGAAATAAATTTCCTATATACGTAGCTTCGGGGTGTCTGTCTTCTTCCCTCTCATCTCCCCCTCCATCTCTCTCCAATTCCTACTCAAGTCTACTCCCAAAGTTTCCTTTCTCTGGAATGTCTCCCATGCGCACTTGAAAGAGCGTCGTCGCTTTTGACATTTTTGAAAGATTTCGTGTGTGTGCAGTGGAATTTCCCTGCCACTATCGTCATCTTCGTCAGTTTTGGCGATCGCCAGGAGATGTTCGGAGGTCGGCACGGGTCTTTCCACGAATTTCTTTAGCAGATTTAAATGGAAAACCTTTTCCTTTCCTTGAATAGAGATCTTGTTGTTAACTTTACAAATCTTTTTCAGGACGGTAAACGGCCCTTGCCATCCGATCCTCAGTTGGTTGTTCCCGGTAGGGAGTAACACCAAAACTTTCTCTCCTGCTTCCAGTTCTCTTTCTTTCGCGACTTTCCTGTATCGGTTAGCGTGCTTTGTGCGTGCTTGCTTAAAGTTAGTCGTTGCTAGGTCCCATCCTAGTTTCAACCTTCCTTTTAAATCCGACACGTATTTACTGGCTGAGACAACTGTCTCATCTGCCTTCTGGTCTGTCAACGACCAAAGTAAGGCTTCAAGCGGTCCCTTGATAGGTCTGCCAAATAAAAGCGTAGCTGGTGGAAATCCTGTGGAAGTATGAGGAGATTCTCTGTAGCCAAATAAAGCTGCAGGAATACAAAGATCCCAATCTTCAGGTTTCACTTGTGCCAGTTTACTTAACATCATGTTGAGGTTTCCATTAACACGTTCCACGAGCCCATTTCCAGCCGGAGTATAAGGCTTTGTGTAGATGTGTTCGGTCCTCAATATCTTCACGATCTCATTAATCAACAGGTTTCGGTATGGGGATGCGTTATCCTTCAACACTTGCTGAGGGAATCCTAACAGAATGAAAATCTGCACGAGGGATTCTGCGACATGCTTGGCATCTGCGCATGTTAGCGGTATAGCTTCTGCACATAAAGTGCATGTGTCGACTAAGGTCAGGATAAACCTGTTCCTTCTTTTAGTCCTTTCTAAGGGTCCTAAAATGTCGATCACAACCCGTTCGAATGGTGTTCCCACTATTGGCATTTCACCCAAAGAGACTGGGGGTGCCCGTTGCTTGGGTGGCACACGTTGGCACTGGGCACAGGATTTGACATACCTGATAATCTCAGTATTTACTCCTGGCCACCAATATCAATAATTTCCTGAGTCCAGTTTCTCTGTGGTTATTCTGTTCTCCCTTTGCCACCTTGTCCTTTCTGCTTTTTTTTGGGCGCTGCGCTGCCATGAAAAAAGCGGTCGGGTTGATCTGAATGGTTAATTAAACATGAGAAGATTGGTCTAGATTATTCTTTCGAAAATGCTCTTCTGTCGGTTTACGTTTTGTGGCCGGTAGTTCAGCCAGCGCATTGTGATATCGCTCAGACTTTTCTAAGATGTCTTCAAACTTTTCTGCACCTTGCTCAGCCAGAAATCTCCGGGTATCTGCAGACAAAGTGTTCTTTATTTGTTCTGTTAAAAAAAATCCTCTAGACCTTCATAGGTAGAGGGGAGCTGTGAAAGCTCAAGGCACTTTGTCAGGTATCCCTTTAAACGAGATGAGAACTGCTGAAAAGTTTCAGAGATCTCCTTCCTGCTGTTGCGAAACAGTTGCAAAAATTTGCGAGCATTCATTTCAAAACGCTCAAGCAAAGCTTCCTTCAACATGTCGAAATTGTCTTGTTGGCTGCTTTCAAGTTTGGCGTAAACATCATACGCACTACTTTTAAAAGACTGAAAAAGCTTCATATTCCAACGCGACCTCTCTAACCCGTACAGAGTTGCAATTTTCTCAAATTTTTCTAGATACATGTCAATTTTCTCATTTGGACAAGGGAAAGATTCTAGAGCGAAAGACATAGCGTTGAGATGAGTAGATTGAGTATTAGAAGGATCAGTTAAGGAAGAATGAGGAGAAGACTCTCCATTGCTGGAGGTAGAGGCAGCACCACGACTTTCGAATTCTAAAGTTTTAAGAGCCAACTCATGCTGTCTCTCTTTCTATCTTTCCTCATGCTGTCTCTCCTTCTCCTTCTCTCTTTCCTCGTGCTGTCTCTCCTTCTCTCTTTCCTCCCTCTCCTTCTCTCTTTCCTCACGCTCCTCCCTCCCCTTCTCATGCTGTCTCTCCTTCTCTCGTTCTCTCTCTTGCGGATTTCCATTTCCTCATCCATCTTCTTCTGCTCTCTAGCTTCAGCTGCTTTCCTCTCTGCATCATATCTTTCCAGTTCGTCCCTGACAAAAGCTTTCGCTTCTTCTCCGTCCAAACCTTCTTCTCTCGCTTCGTCCCTGAGCATCTGTCTAAGTTTCGCCCTTTCGGCCATAGTAACTCAGTGGCTGAGACTTAGTTCGAGAAAGAAAAGAAGAAAGGATACACTGGTTCCTACCACTTACGAGAAATTACCAAAGTCAAAAGATGATATACTTCACCCTAGGATACCTCCTCCAAAATATAGTGTCTAACTATCGCTGCTATTAATCGGCAATTAAGCACCTAATGCAGACGACTACGCCAAATAAATGGTAGTTAAGATTACTCACTGAAAAATAAGTTGCTACAGTGGAAACAAAATAATTATTGCAAAAATTTTTAAGGAAGAAAAATAAATCCCCTTAATTTATAATCCACTTTCAAGTTTACCCCTGAAGACAGTTAGGGTAAGGGAGGCAATTGGCAGGGCGTAATTGTCTGAACGCACTCCTTAGCTTAGCTCAAACACCTACTTCTTCAGCACTCTCTGTGAATGTTATACACTCACGAACTTTACCAGCGTTAGTATTACAAAATCACTAATTAACATATATTCCGACAAAATCAACCTGTAACTCAAATGTATATATGCTCAAAAATGCTGTGGAAAAACAATCATTAATTGTGTGGTCAGCACGCCCATAAACAGATCGTTCGTCTAGGGGAAAAGTTATTTTTAAAGATATACAAAACCACGAGACAATCACACTCTTACTCTATATCAGAATAAAGAAAATTAATCCTGCAAACGAGCCGATATTCGTATTTGCTCAGGACTAGAGTTCAATTCCCGGAAAACGAGCCACCATTCTGTCGTAGATTTTTGATAGGGGAATTAAGACTTGGGTTGGTCCCTTCTGAATAGATTAGAATGGGTGATAGCCACAGTGAGAGATAATAGTAGAAATAGATTTCCACGAGTGAGATGGTAGACTGTGATAGAGGTGGTCTCTGAAATCGAGAAATCTTCTCTCTTTCACCTATCTTCTACGACAGATTTAGAGGAGTCAGACAGTCTAAACACACACACACACACACACATATATATATATATATATATATATATATATATATATATATATATATATATATATATATATATATTCTATCCACTCACGTGCACGCACATACAAGACGACAGTTAGACGTACAGACGTGGGAAAACTATAACAAATGATTATATAGATATTCTAGAACGAGCTGACCAACACGCTGATTAAGTTTAAAGGGCAGTTTAATTATCATCTAAAATCCCATCACAACACATAAAATTACATCAAAGCATATACAAATAGTCATAAAAAATCAAGGAATTTCCACAAGAAATGATAGACCCACAGTTATGATCTTCCCTCGATGTTTAGCTCACAGTCCCGTTAGGAGAACGATGATAGCCCAAAGAGTCACAGATACATATGATTTGGGTCTAATATTTTCCCCTTTTGAAGGTATGAACTGACTTTGATAGCTGTATCTATTCTAAGGAAAAATATATAGTTTAGCAACAAAACTTGCATAAGGAAAGTTACAAAGTGAGTGAATCAAACGAAGAACATCCTTCAGTCTACTTTCACTCGGTTCTTTCATCAGGGCCCTGATTCACACAACCTTACTTACAATCGTGCTGTCGTTCGCCGTCTGGCGCAAGCCTTAGTGTACACTTCGTTTAATCTGTCTATCTGTGGATGAAGTGGATAGCCTGCAGCATTCTGCAGATCGTTCTTTCTTTATTAAGTTAATGTCATTTTTGCACGAAGTAAGATTTAGGGTTTCAGCGGGCACACAGTGTCAAAACACGAGGTTTCCCTTAATTAGGAAGATGACCCCAATATTCACTCAACACAGAACTACAGGCGATCGCACAAACTAGAATTATACGCTGATATATATATTTGAAGTCTAGAAACTCGGCAAATTTCCGAGCGAACTAAGAGCTTCGCTATACAGCTCTTCTATTCACGAACAACCTGTCTACTGCGAATTTAGGAGAATGAATGAAAATCTAGTTTCAAACTCCGGTTAATATCTATGAAACAAACAAAGGCTCCAACTATTTCCAAAAACCCGATCTCTCTCCTCTCCTAACACCTACGTTAACTTAGACGCATGCCGTAACTGACACTTCTTGTCTTCACACCTCACGCTGACCAGGGCCAACAGTGAGTGCCGTGTCAGATGGAATTGCCAGACAAATGTCTCATACTGCGCCGTGGAGATGTCGGTTATCGCGCCTCACCTGAGCGCTCAGCCGAAGAAAACGCTCGTGTCAGCTGAATGTGCAGACAAACGTCTGCTCGTATGTCTGAGATAGAAGCATATTCACAATTTCTCGTCTACCTAAGTGGCTGACGTCTTACATAATAGAAATGCGTATCACAGTATGAGAAAGAAAGCGGAAAAGTGAGAATGGGAAAGAAAATATTTTTCGCAAACGAACGAATGCGAAAATACAGGAAAAGGTAAAGAGTGATAATAAAATAGAGGACACGGGTAGAAAAAGAAGAGTATATAGAAAATTTATTGATCATAAAACTCTCCGTGACAGTGCTGTAACCACCCTTTCAATCGGTCGCTCAAAAAAAAAAAAAAAAAAATAATACTGCAATTGTCCTTCCGAATAATTTTTATTAATTAAAATTGTTAAACTAAAAAAAATATGAAAGAAAGATCTTGGTTGTTATATCACACTGTGTATACAAACAGACTTTCCGTTAAGGAAAAGACGTGAAATAAGCTTCATTTAATTATTTACAGGTATCATATACTGAGAAGACGTGTCAAGAGTGGCTGACGTTCAATCTTAGTATACGTGTTCAAACCCCACATTTTTACGAGCTAATCTTAGGGAGTACATTTGAGACATGACAACAGTTTCTGGTTTTACATGAAATAATTTATCTATAATGATAACATACAGTGTTATATATTAAAATGTGAAGAAATAACAGCGCTATGACTGGTACTTATTTGAATGGTCAGTGATTTTAAACATGCATGCAATAGCGACTTCCGTGAATGCTGAAGGGTATGCGATACATTTAACTATTCTTAGTATCTAATTGTAAATCCAACAGACTGATTAATTAGTTTTCGATCTAGTCAATGGCGTCTATTTGTGCTCATGATGGCAGTAGGGACACGGGAAAGGACAAATGTGTGAGACGCAGTAGATGTAATAGGAGACGACCCTCGATTTAAGCCATCTTGTCGCTGGCTGACACCAGAGATACACGCCTTGGAAGAGCACAAAACCGTGAGAGGTGTGACTCGGGCAGCAGATATCGTGGGAATGTTACCACTAGTGGGCGGACCTTGAGTTGTGGGCGATTAGGAAGATAGTCCTTACTAAAATGTGATTTCATGTCATCAAAACTGAGCAGAAGACTCCTGATTTGCTCCCTAGAGTGAATTTTGTGAGAGAAATATTGGCGAATCAGATGTAAAAATTGTCAACATTAAACGAAAAATGATTTTTGCACAAAGCTTTCATAAAGATTCGTGTGTGTTTTTTTTTTAATGTGCTCTTGTATCGTAATTCTTCTTCTTCTTCGTTCACCCTCAGATGTCAACTTGAATAAGTTCAAAGGTCGCAGTGGTCAGCCTGAGGCTGTTGATATCTCCGTAGATTTTCTCCAGGAATGGTACTGGTGATGGCCATATGCGTCTTCTCTGTTCCTCATATGTTGGGCACCTTTGAAGCAGGTGTTCGGCAGTCATTTTACCAGTGCCACAGTCACACTCATCCGTAGTTCCTATCTTTAATTTGTTGAACAGATGGTATCTCAATCTGTTATGACCAGTGCGAAGTCTGAAGATTACCACTTGTTCACTTCTGCTGAGCTGGTAATACGGATCATTTTTTGTGTGGCCTGGATGCTCTTCTTCCCACTTGTGCCTGTATCTGCGCTTGATAAAACTCTTGGACTCCTCATAGGTTATATTTGTGTCCAGCTGAGGAAGTTTTCCCCCTTCCTTTGCCAATCTGTCAGCCTCTTCATTTCCAGGGATGTTGCAGTGAGAAGGGATCCACTGTATCACAACTCTTTTGTATTGCTGACATAGTCTGTGAAGTGTTACTCTTAGGTCATCCAGTTCAGCATTTATTTGACTTTTCAGTGTTGTAATCACTGACAGCGCATCTGAGAAGATAACTACTGGTCTCTCTGAGCTTTTTTCTGTCATTAGAATTTCTGATGCAGTTTTTATGGCCTCTGCCTCTGCTCTGAAGTTAGTTGAAAATTTCCCTGTTGCGACTGCTATCTTTTTTTTGTGTGCCATTGCTTAAGCTCAGGAAGACTCCTCCACCCCCATCTTCTGTTGCATTAGTTGCTGATCCATCTGTGTACGCATGGATCCAGGTGTTGCTTGGGTAATGTTTCTCTATATATTTTGTGGTTAGGACTCTCCTTTCTGTTTCAGTTTGACTGTTCTTTCTCTCAATACCAGGAACATTTTCTATCATTTCAGGGAAGCACTGTTGTTTCCAAATTGGTAGCTTGAGTGCAGTACATATTGGCGTAGCTGTTGATATTGCATTTATGGGGTCTGCTCTCATCTTTTTTTTTACTGTCTCTACAAAGTTGCTTCGCTTCAGTCTTCCCCTTCCAAGTCCATTTATCCTCTGGTGCATTGGGTGATCTATCAGCCTCCTGAATTTCTCGGCTTGTTGCTGGGCTCTGCTATCTCTTCTATCCTCCATAGGCTGGAGGTGAGTAATCTTTTCCAACTCTTTTATTGGTGTTGATTTCATGCCCCCAGTTATGATTCTCATTGCTTGGTTTTGGGTTCTGTTTATTTTGTCAAAGTTCGACTTAGCGGCTGTTGACCATGCTGCAATGCCATATTCTAAGACTCGTCTCACTCGCCCAGTATATAGATTCTTTAGTACTCTCTCGTCTGCTCCCCAAACCGTGCCAGCAAGTTTTTTCATGATTGCCATTCTCTGCCTTGCTCTTGTCCTGTTTTTCTCAATCTGGGTTTTCCAAGTCAAGCGGCGATCAAAGGTAATGCCTAGGTAGTTTGGGTTTTCATCCAGATGTAGATTTTTCCCATTTAGCACCAATTTGGAGATCTGTGGTTTGTTAGAGAGAGAAAACACTGTGAATGATGTTTTCTCCTCATTTATCTTTACTAGCCATGCCTTGGCCCACTCCTCCAGTGATGTTAGGGCTTGCTGCATCCGAATGCTTGCCGTAGAGATATATTCCTCTGAGATCCACAGGGCTAAGTCGTCTGCAAAGGAGGCATTGTGGGTTCTTCTTGGAATATTCTCTGATATGTCATTTATATATGTGAGAAACAATGTGGGTGACAGGACTCCCCCTTGGGGAACACCCTGCTCCAATACCATCTTCCTACTGGTCTGTCCTTGTAGTTGGACTCTGGCCGTTCTATTTTCAAGATAGTGGCTGATCCATTTGAACATTCTCCCACACACTTCACTTCTTTGCAGCTTGACTTTCAGTCCATCTTTCCACACTTTGTCAAATGCTTTTTCTAGGTCCACCCAAACCACCAGTGTGTGCTTTTTTTCTTGGAAAGCATCCTCAATTTTCTGAGTTATATAAGTGATCTGGTCTTCAGTGGATCTGTGTTTCCTGAATCCTGCTTGCTGTGGGGCTAAGAGATGTTTTTCCTCTAGATGCCACATAAGTCGAGTTTTTATTATGCGCTCCATCAATTTTCCAACACAACTAAGTAGACTGATAGGTCTGTAGCCATTTCGTTCTGTCTGAGTATCGTAATTCAAAAACAGCTAGTTATCTATAACAACTTAACTCGATTACAATTAAACTTATTACGGACAAAAAAAATAATCTTCGTTGCCCGCTCCAATATAAGTGTTCTGGACACACAAGACCATTGTATGGACATGAGGTAAAGCATTCATATGGGCGTGAGATGGCAGGGATAGCAAACCCGTAACGACTTCGTGCTGAAATCGAATGTGTCGAGCCGAAATGCGCAGATATAGCAGCTCAGCTGTAAACTACGACACAACGTAAGCCTACATACCGCTTAGAAAAGGCCAGCATGTAAGAGTGAGATATGGTCGAGCGAACGCAAACAACAACAACACATTTCACAATGCGAGCAGATGACGTTATAAATTATTTGACTTTTTATGTTAAGGTAAAAAATAGTTTTTAATGCTCTTTTGGTAATAGTAGTTACTAACTAAGCAATATACATATGTTTAACAGATTTTTAACTGACGCATACTGATTTTCGTTGGTTAGATCTATATGTCGAAGGAATGTCATCTATCAAGTTTTACTTTATTAATTTTCTTTATTTATACAATGTCAAGTAGAAAAAAAAGGAATTATCATGTTTTATGGCTTTGGTTTTACTGGCACATCCATTTCTCAATACATAAAATACAGCATTAATTATATTTATGTACGGATTTCCTATTTGTTTTGTTTTTTTTACCTTTAAAATGATGTCCTACTGTTGAAGTCAAATGTTGAGTGTCTTTTTGTTGTACGCCATAATTGTTGAAGGCGATGAAGACATAGTATGGTATCTGTGGTCTGGTTTGTGTATATAGGATGCAGATGTGTATTCAAACAGTGAGCATTACAAGCAAGGCAATCCACACAAGGACGTCACGTTAACTCACGATGAGAAAAGTCAATGATGCTTGCAACAGCTAGTGACGGTTTTTGTATAATTTATTATAGACGCCACAATGACGAAGTGTGTAGACATAAACAAGCCGGTACATCATAGGTACGGTCAAACAGTCATTATTACATATGTAGTCAATTCAACAGGCACAGCAGACAGCATCATAATAATGTACATTATATGCCTTTTAGGATATCGGACTCAGCTGTACATGTAGTCAGGTAGTAAACTTCCCCTTTCCATAAGAGCTAGTAGATATCAACTAGGAGATTAAATCTGGTCTCCTATTTTTGACCTCAACAAGACAGGCATGTCTTTTGAGCGTCACATTATCGTCCTCTATGTTCCTTATACAGCAAAGGTATCAAACCTAGATCCATCAATAAAGGTCAGGAAGCAAATAGTCCGTAGGACAGGCATCAATCGATGCGTGACAATATAAGTGGATCGTGAGCTGAGCAAACTTGTCATATCACAGACTTTATAATAAGGCAGGCTAAGCAAAAGTCAACATCACAAGATGGCGATAAAGTTACTCAGCGAAAAAGGATTCAGTTACCTGTCATCAGGAATTAAATCACATAAATCACATATGCCTCCAGGTATTTGGAATAATATAGAGATATATCATCTCAAAAAAGGAACAACAATGATGAGGACTCCTTCCTGAATAAACTAAGCGAAGACTAGCACATCGCTATGTCTCGCCTTACCAGCATCTCTGCTCAGACTCACCTGGGCGGAAATCATTTTAAAGAATGCCACAAACAGAGACATGCGCAGAAAACGCGAATCGAATACTTCTTCTTCTTCTTCTTCGTTCGCCCTGAAAAGGACGGTGGTTGCGTTGTGTCTGTTTACAACGTAGCTGTGATATCTGCACCTTTCGGTCGACACATCTGACTTCTGCACTGCATTTTTTAGGACCGGGTTTGCCTTCCCATTGCGATCCGTGCTCGCTCAGCCAGCCTGCATTGCTGCATACTGTTTCCAGGACCACCACGTGGAGGTGGAGCACGGTCTTGACCAGCTCTGGTTCGCTGGTCCTGACGCAGGCAGTCAAGCTATGAGTCGCTGACTGCGGTCTCTATTGCTGCGTCTTGAGGTCCCGAATCGAATACAACTCAGCTAAACTTACGAAACGAAGAATGTTCTACGATGTTCGACTGAAGACTCAAACCTTAAAAGGAAATGAATCTTGAAACATTGCGATTGCCAACTGTTTTCAAAGAACTGGCGATCTGAGCGTTCCATATATGGACATGACTCAAAATCGTTCACACAACTATCAACAACCCTAGCTATCAAGATAAGACAACTTCTTGACGACAGCTATCAAGATTAGACGACTGTAGAAATAGAAGTGACTACCATTCCATGAGTTACTTCCCTTGCATTAAAAAATTAACTATAGTCAAAATGCATGGTCAGAATAAGTTGCGACAAGTTTAGCGCAACATTACCGCCACCTCCCGATAAAAAAAAATGTGCAACATTTTTTTTTTAAAAATATCCAAGAGTAAAACCAAAAGCGGTTTAACAACGCACGAATTATGCGGGGATAACTAATTACACTGCCTAATATGAGGCTACATTGACACATAAAGTGTCTGGTGAGAATATTTCTCAACAGATAAAAAATCTTATTCAAAAAATATATATATCGGGGAGGTGCCATCAACACACATTACGCTTGCATGAAAATACAATATAAATGCAAGTTCATATCATTATAATCAAATAGCAGTGTCATACTCTAATACCGCTTAGAATGGATGTACACATCTGATATAAAATGTTAAATAGTACATTATCTAAATGTTTAATTAATACCATTACATAATGAAATTAAACATAAATGACGATGCAGGACACATCTCCTGTCGTTCCAAGGAAAGTGTACAATGTGGAACTCTCCATGTTTGACAACAGAAAGGTAGCTTCTCTGATCAACAATAACATGCTGAGAAAAAACAACCAATATAATTATATTTAATAGCCATTAAGTTTCATACTATACAATACATTATTATTAACAATTGTGACCGAGTGAACTTTCGGCCCTTATATTAACTACTCAGTCTTCTTCTTATATTAAAGATGGGAACAGAAGAAGAAGATGATAACAAAGCACAATAGTATGTGTTCACATAAAGTGAGGACAGATGTGCTAATGTATTGTAGTAATATAGGTGTGTTATGGCTCTGTCGTATATCTAGAAATAGAATAGAAGTATTAGTTGGAATCATGTGGGCATCTAGACAGAATGTCAGCCATCACATTATCCGACCCACGGATAGCTCGTACCGTGAAGTGAAAAGGTTGAAGAGCAATAGCATATCGAGTGGATCTCGAACTCTTCAAGTTCTTAGTCTGAATAGCTGTAAGAGCTTTCTGATCAGTTTCTAGAATGAAATGTGCGCCCAGGAGGAATCTTTGTAGTTTGAGAATAGACCAAACCATAGCCAACAATTCACAGTCTAAAACCGAGTAGTTCCTCTCTGCCGCATTTAGTTTTCTAGAAATGTACATGACAGGATGCAGAGTTTCAGCATATTCCTGCATAAGTGCTGCTCCGATCCCAGTGGATGAAGCATCACTTCGAAGAACAAAAGTTCTATCAAGAGTAGGTAATCTTAGGATGGGAGGAGAAGAAAATATACTTTTAATCTGGTCTAAGGAAGATTGACATTCCTGAGACCAACGAATCAGATTAGGCGACCCTTTCTTCAACAACGTTGACAGAGGTGCCATTATCGAAGATAGATTCGGAATAAATCTCCCATAGAATTGAATTAACCCCAAGAGACTCCGGACTTGTTTCTTCGTCTTAGGTACAGAGATGTTCAATATTTTCGAAGTATTATGGTCTTCTGTCTTCAAGAGACCATGACCAACACGATGACCCAAGAAAGAAATTTCACCAAAACCAATATAAGCTTTAGAAGGTTTTGCTGTCAGATTATACTCACGTAGAGTAGACAGTACCAACGGGCTGATCACCCGTTTGCCAGTCACTTCGATTACGGAAACAACAGCAAATGGATTGATTTGCCGTTGCCCTAAAGACGCCAAAAGGCGTGATGGGAAACAATGGCAAAGAAAACCTATCTGCTGTTGCCCTAAGACGCCACTAGGCGTAATGGCCACTGACTGCTTTGACGGTCGGTGGCTAAGGACGGAAGAAGAAGAAGAAGAAGAGTAGACAGTAGGTCATATAAACCCAGATAGTGATCTTCCCAAGAATCACTGAAGAGACAGATATCATCTAAGTATGCGATGACATCTGAACGATGAGAAAGAATTCGACGCATCATGCGAACGAAAGTAGCAGGGGCGTTCATAAGACCAAAGGGCATTACATTCCATTGAAATAAACCCCTAGGTGTAGAGAAAGCAGTCAGAGGTTTGGCATGATCTGCTAAAGGCACTTGCCAATAACCTTTTGACAAGTCAAGTTTAGTGAAGAATCTAGAATTAGAAAGTCTAATAAGTAGATCTTCTAGTAAAGGCATAGGTTCAGCATCGAACTTTGTGACTTGATTTAATTTGCGATAATCAACGCAAATTCGTATGTTCTTATCTTTCTTCCGAACAATAACCATGGAAGAAGAATATGGAGAAGTCGATGGTTCAATTATGTTTAATTGGATCATTTCATCCAATTCCTTTTCCACTTGTGACTGAAAGTGTATAGGGATAGGATACGGCCTAACCCTAATAGGATTATTGTCGGTAAGAATTATGTCATGTTCTATGACCTGCGTGTGACCAGGGATGTCGGTTAGAACATCCTTAAATGTCTGTAACATCGACGAGACTTGACGATGTTCATCAACAGAAAGATTAGGAGAAATGGAGACATCTTTCCAAGATTCCATAGAATGTAGTGGAACCACTGGAAGAGGAAGATCGACATCAGAAAAAACAGATTCCTCATCCTGTATGACAGACAGGGATGAGTAATGACCATGAGGTACAGAAGATTCGTCCGTTGCCTGAAAAAAAGCAGCAAATAGTCTGGACGCTCATGAAATTCCGTCAGCATGTTGATATGGAAAGTCTTATGCTTTCCATCTATATCGACCACATAGTCAACATCGGAAATACGTGAGACTATTGCATATGGACCTTTCCATGCAATCAGAAGTCTATTTTCCCTACTGGGGAGTAGGACGAATGCTTTGTCACCTGGACAAAGTTGTCGTAGACATCTGTTCTTGTTAGCAAACTGCCTTGCTTTTTCTTTAGCAATTTCTGACGAAGCAGTCGCTAGTTTGCATGCCTCAATGATCTTTTGCCTAAGAGCAATGACATACTCATATGAAGATTGAGTGTCATCACTAATATCATCGGCAGTGATGAGATCGTGTAATAAAGACATAGGGCCGCGCGGACGCGCGCCGAAGACAAGTTCAAAGGGAGAAAATCCTGTGTGCTCATTTGGGACCTCTCTATAGGCAAAGAGAGCCGCGGGTAAAACCCTGTCCCAATCTTGAGGATGATCTTCAGTTATCTTACCAAGTAAAGTCTTGAGCGTTCTATTCAGACGCTCAACTAACCCATTAGACATAGGATGATAAATGCTACTGAGAGATCTTTTAATGTGTAAGGTAGACATTACTTGACACATAGTATCAGATATGAGTTGAGTGCCATGGTCTGACAGTATTTCTCTGGGGAACCCCAAGCGAGAAAATATCAACCAAAGAGCATCTGCGATATCTGTAGTAGATATGCTCTTTAGAGGGATCGCCTCTGGCCAACGTGTGCACATATCGACACATGTAAGGATAAACTGATGTCCTCTGGCTGACTTTATCTTAAAAGGGCCAATAATATCTATGGCCATTTTCTGAAATGGCCGAATAGGGATGTCAGCAGCCTGGATAGGCGCAGCATGTCGTGGTCCTCTAGATTTGACCTCCTGACATACCTGACATGATCTGCAGTATATACGAATGTCCTTGTTAACAAAGGGCCAAAAGAAAGCCGCAAGGACTCTCGACTTTGTACGGGAAAATCCCATGTGTCCAGCACATTGCGAGTCATGAGCATGTTGCAATATTTGCACTCTCATACTCTTGGGAACAAGAATTTGCGAATGTGCTGACGTAGCCGAGTCTTGTACCATACGTACAAGTACGCCGTTTTTCATTTCTATCCAAGATTTTCTTTGTGTATCCTTATTTGGATCACCTTTCTTCGCAAGAATGAAGAATTTTTTTTAGCGTAGGATCTTCTTCTTGTAATTTTATGAACGAGTCACGAGAAATAACCAAGGTACTATCTTGGCTATGAACTTCATTATTATTATCCAACGAAGTTTGTGGTGTTTGTAGAGCTTGTGCTCTTGTAACCACTGCATTGGTAGCTTGCATATTATCATCTTCCCAAGCAGCAATCTGCTGTGGGGTACATTCCCTAACTCCGTGTATACGACCAATAATAAGGTCCGCAATTGGATTAGGTAAGAGACAGGCATGCACATCTCCCGTAAAGAAAGGAGTGGCAATGTGAATTACAGCAGTAGGATATTTCTCTAGAGTGCCGCCAAATGTGACACATTTGATAACCCTTCCTGTCGCACAGGATGGATCTACAAGCGATTGTCTAACACCAATAGTGGTGCATCCGGAATCGAAAAGTAGTGAGACCGGAGTATTATTAACAAGACCCTTATGTAGGATTAGAGAACCTCTCCCGTCATGTGCAACCGAAGCAGGAAGAGCGGGGAGAGGGTGACCACAACTCAAAGTCGATATTGTAGTTGGTTCGAACAAAGTACTGCATTGGGGGCACTTGTTTGCTCTCCCAAAGTCAAAAGAAGAACAAGTGACAGCGTCACAGTTTTTATTATCAGAAACCTGATTACAGGCTCCCTGAGATTCTTGTTGAACCGAGTTAGCCTGCTGATATCTCTTTTTTTGTATTGAGATCTACCGCGACTACCATTACCTCTGAAGTTATCACTGTTGTTATTATCTCTGTAGTTATTATTGTCTCTATTATAACTGTTATCCTGTTTCGAATAACAGTTTCCATGATTATTATCATGTCCACATTGATGTGAACATCTATTTGTTTGGTTTTGAGGTCTACGCGAGGAAAAGCCTCTGTTACCATATCCTCTTCTGAAATGCCTAAAATTATTAGGTTGGAAGTAACGAGGACTGTCAGCTCGTCTCCAATTCTTCGAAGAAGAATCACCCTGAAATTGATTTCCATAATTTTGACCGTAACTACGGTTACTTTTCCTATCAAAATTTTGTTGGAATCTATGACTAGAGTTTTGACCATAAGGTGCTGCCGAAGCAACTGGCAGACCTTCTTTTACTTTAGAGTTACCAATGGTTACGTGAGGATGCGCAGTTATATACTGGCTACAGAAATCTTCCATTTCTTTTATTGTTTTAGGTTTACGTTCATGAAGGAAAGCAAGGAAAGACTCATTGACAGAAGACATGACTTTGTCTCTAAGTATTAAGTCCATAAGTCCTTCATAAGTTTTTTCTGTCTTAGACAGCTCCACCCAACGTAAAAAAGTAAGACGTGTCTTTGAAATAAATTCAGAGAATTGCACACCAGTTTCTGGCAACATATTTTTAAATTGAAGACGATAGCCGTCTTCGTCAAGTTGGTATTTTTTTAACAATATAGCCCTGACAACCTCATAGTTGTTCTTGTCAGGCTCATCTACCATGCTTAACATACTCAAAGCATCACCTCTAAGTATTTTGGACAAATGATAAACCTGCAGTGATTTATCTATGTTATGTACTTTACATGAAGTTTCAAATCTGTCCAAATAGAATGTTATATCGTCGATGGAAGCATTGAATAGTGGTAGATTAAGCTTGAAAGTGCTTGCATTAGTCTTATCTGAGACCTTATTTGCATCATTAGCATTACCCATGTTCATCACCCTTAATTTCTCAACTTCCAAAGCTAAGAGTTTTTCTTCATGCTCCATTTTTGCTTTTCTCTCTTCAGACTCTCTTTGTAACTTCCTTTCTTCAGCTTCGGCTTGTTTTTCTAATCTTTTATTTTCAGCCTCTATTTCAAGTCTTTTATTTTCAGCCTCTATTTCAAGTCTTTTATTTTCAGCCTCTGCTTCTCTTTCTTGTTTTTCCATTTCCATCTGGAATCTTTTTTCATCCACCTGCATCTGCAGTTTCTTTTGTTCAGCTTCCATTTTTAATGCTTTATCTTATTGAGTAGTTGCAAATTCTTCTAACTTATCACCAGTCTTCCCAAGCAATTTACCCTGCTCAATAAAGTGCTCAAATGTAGCCATGATGAGTAATAATATGAGTCCACAACCTGAAATAATTAATTATCTTATTTCAAATTTAATTATAACAAGTCTTAAATGAAGCACTTGTTTACTCACAACCTATATTATCATCCCAATCTCTGTGGGATCCAAGAACTTGTGTATAGACCTTTTTGAAATATCATCAATCAACTCTTGATCATAGGTGCACTTCCCATTCAATAGTGCACAATACTATTCATCATTTATTAATCATCAGTGTAGTAGTAATGCATAAGCATAACCCACTATTAAATGTGAATTAACTATTATAAGTGTAACCAATGACTATGTAAACACAATCACAATGTAAACAATAACAATGTAAACATTACACTGTAAACAATACAATGTAAACAATACAATGTAAACAATAACAAAGATTTAGCAACAATACGAAAACATTCGTAGAAATCAACAAAAAATAAAGCGAAAATTAAAGAAATATTACAAAAATGTGATGATATCTACGAGAAGATAACACAAATACAAGACACCACAGTGTATAAACAAAAATGGTATATGAAACTAAACTATAGAAAAGAGTAGGCTAGCAAATACAAACAAATCAAAACAGAACTTAAGAATGCAGAAAAATAACGAAAACAATACTAACACATGTCACCACAACTAACAAAAAATAGCAACAGAAGTCGCTTTGCAAATTCCAGTATCGGAAATTTGCACACCCTACAGAAAACGCTCACGATAGACGACCTCTATGACGTGGTATGATCTAAGGGAGACACCGCCCAACCGAAAACCCGCAGAAACATAGACATATAAATATAAATATACAAATAACATATAAACATATAACATGTAAACAAAAGAATGAGATGAAACACAGAAGACTCAGTAGAAGTATAAGGGCACAGTTCACAAACAAACAGGCCACTTAACTTATGGGTATCCAAACGTCAGCCACAGCAGAAAAAACAGATGACAATCAGCGTCCTAAGGAATGAAGATCCAACGATAATGGTACATCTGGACTGCTCCAACTGCCATGACGATGGTACTTGAGCTTCTAAACTGATAAGTAAATAACGGCACTTGACCTTCTTATTCAACCGTAAATTGCTTGAAATCGGTACTTGACCTTCACAAACGACAGCAACTTGATACCTTGACAGCAGCGACTGGCTTCACTTGAGTTAAACAGCAACAGTCTGTGATATCCGGCAATATATAACAACGCCGGGTACTGTCAAATTTCTTGCATCTGGCAAAAAGTTACAATTTCGACCTTTTCCGGGCAACGCAGAGTACTTTCATAATTCTTTATGTAGATGTAGAATGTCTTGAAAAATCGCTGTATGTTGATTTCTTGAACGATGCAGTTTGTTGAATTCTTGTTGAATGAAGTGGGTAAGGGACCCCGTGTATGCTGGTACCAGACCAAACCAGCTTATGGCCACCAAATGTTGAGTGTTGGTGGGCTTATCGAATGCCTTTGGACTGGCCACCAAATGTTGAAGTCAAATGTTGAGTGTCTTTTTGTTGTACGCCATAATTGTTGAAGGCGATGAAGACATAGTATGGTATCTGTGGTCTGGTTTGTGTATATAGGATGCAGATGTGTATTCAAACAGTGAGCATTACAAGCAAGGCAATCCACACAAGGACGTCACGTTAACTCACGATGAGAAAAGTCAATGATGCTTGCAACAGCTAGTGACGGTTTTTGTATAATTTATTATAGACGCCACAATGACGAACTGTGTAGACATAAACAAGCCGGTACATCATAGGTACGGTCAAACAGTCATTATTACATATGTAGTCAATTCAACAGGCACAGCAGACAGCATCATAATAATGTACATTATATGCCTTTTAGGATATCGGACTCAGCTGTACATGTAGTCAGGTAGTAAACCTCCCCTTTCCATAAGAGCTAGTAGATATCAACTAGGAGATTAAATCTGGTCTCCTATTTTTGACCTCAACAAGACAGGCATGTCTTTTGAGCGTCACATTATCGTCCTCTATGTTCCTTATACAGCAAAGGTATCAAACCTAGATCCATCAATAAAGGTCAGGAAGCAAATAGTCCGTAGGACAGGCATCAATCGATGCGTGACAATATAAGTGGATCGTGAGCTGAGCAAACTTGTCATATCACAGACTTTATAATAAGGCAGGCTAAGCAAAAGTCAACATCACAAGATGGCGATAAAGTTACTCAGCGAAAAAGGATTCAGTTACCTGTCATCAGGAATTAAATCACATAAATCACATATGCCTCCAGGCATTTGGAATAATATAGAGATATATCATCTCAAAAAAGGAACAACAATGATGAGGACTCCTTCCTGAATAAACTAAGCGAAGACTAGCACATCGCTATGTCTCGCCTTACCAGCATCTCTGCTCAGACTCACCTGGGCGGAAATCATTTTAAACAATGCCACAAACAGAGACATGCGCAGAAAACGCGAATCGAATACAACTCAGCTAAACTTACGAAACGAAGAATGTTCTACGATGTTCGTTTTAAGACTCAAACCTTAAAAGGAAATGAATCTTGAAACATTGCGATTGCCAACTGTTTTCAAAGAACTGGCGATCTGAGCGCTCCATATATGGACATGACTCAAAATCGTTCACACAACTATCAACAACCGTAGCTATCAAGATAAGACAACTTCTTGACGACAGCTATCAAGATTAGACGACTGTAGAAATAGAAGTGACTACAATTCCATGAGTTACTTCCCATGCATTAAAAAATTAACTATAGTCAAAATGCATGGTCAGAATAAGTTGCGACAAGTTTAGCGCAACACCTACCTACCCAAGTTGAGTGATTCCTACCTAGCAGGCAAGGTGCACTGTACCGTGGGCGGTACCTAGGTAAAGCTCACTGTACAGTGTCCGCTACCGTCAGGTAGGAGGCACTGTACAGTCTTCCCTACCGTACAGTCCTTCCTACCTCCTACACCGGCTGTAAATGGGCACCACCACTATTCTTGAGTTGTAAGATAACGAAGACGACTGCGGTAAGACAGTGGTGAAAGGTGGGAGTGTAGTTAGAATTTAAAACAAGGTACACGTCTTACCAGGACAAAAGGTATGAACTCATCGGCCACATGGCCTTCGTCAGGGACAAGCGAACAAAAATAGAAGGGAAAGAAAACAAGAATTAAGTTTAAAAAAATTTAAAGTAAATACGAATAACATCGTTGATACATGACAAATGGCTGCTACGTCCGGGCACAAAGAGTTAAAACTAAGGAGGGGCACCCCCCCCCCCCCCCCCCCAAAAAAAAAAAAAAACTAACTGAGGAGAAATAAACAGAAACAAGAGAGAAACAAGGCAGAGAGAGAGAGAGAAAGAGAGAGAGAGAGAGAGAGAGAGAGAGAGAGAGAGAGAGAGAGAGAGAGAGAGAGAGAGAGAGAGAGAGAGAGAGAGAGAGAGAGAGAGAGAGAACAAAATACATGTTTTTTTTAAGGAAAAAAAAATAAACTGCAAAAAAAAACAAGAGAGCGAGGACGCTGTTGGTAAGAAGAGAGGCCAGTAGCGAAGAAAAGAAATGGTGATAGAACTCGATAAATAACACATAAGGGGAGAAGGTCATATCAGACAAAAGGATGTTTGGTGATCAAACTGTTTGGATTAAGACACCCCATGAGGTGGATGAGACTTAAGGCCAGACCGATTTTTAGCATCACAGGAACATGATACGATCTCCATGACCTGGGTGTGCGTAGCACCATGGTCGTCAGGGCCTTTGAAGTGGATGGCTATAGGTATGGAAGCCATCCGAGAGATGTCGACAAAGCGTCGGAGAATCAGTCCCCAAGTCGTTTGCCCGTTTGGCTAATATACGTTATTCTGCAGCGTTTGCATATGATGGTGCAAATGACGGACACATCTTTTCATCCTTGGCCTTACCGTGACTTGTCGCCGTTCTCCGTGCGCAATACTTATTCTTTTCTTTAATCCCTGACTCTTTTCTTAGATACTTTATTATTTCACAACTTTACGTCTTCTTGAGCGTACGATTGAGAGATTGCTTAGAGCGCCGGGTTTCTCGCGGCGAAGGTACAGGGTTTTCTTTGCTGCTGCTACGTAGTTCGTGTACTGTGGTGATGCACAGTGGGTTTTTTAAATACTTTTGAATAAGTAAAATTGCCGTTAGGTATTGGTGCTTTTTAATTTAATTCCCGTCTTATGACAGGCTTTTACACTAGTCAAATATAAAATCCCAGGTTTTTCTGTCACTAACGCTAAAGGATGCAACTTTGGTTGAAAGTTAGACATTAAATTGTATTGTTTCCCTTATATGTACTCTCTCGAAAATAGTAACACTCGACAAAGAAAAGTGCGCAAATGATGGTGGGCACAACAATATTTCTAGAACTGTGGTGATTCACAGTGGTTTAAAAAAAAAATACTTTTGAATAAGTAAAATTGCCGTTAGGTATCGGTGCTTTTGAAGTTAATTCCCGTCTTATGACGGGCTTTTACACTAGTATTATTAATAATTGCAAACAGCAGCAATCGACTTAAACTGGGTATATTATGAAGTTAGGAAAGTTATATTTTGTGACTGACGAAAACCTTGCCAGAACACGATTTAAAAAATAAAAATAGAACAAAAATATCCAGTTCAACCCCTAACGCATTATAACTAAGACATACGAGTAAGTCACTCGTCAAAGCATGGCGGGAAAATAATTATGCTGTGCTTTTCCTGCTGAATGCCCTGAAGCCTAAATTCTCATGTGGTCATTACTTACATTCACTTCCGTTTTGTTTCAGAAATACGAAAGAATGTGGCACGAAAGCATAGAAACGTTATCTGTGATGCGCAATGAGTCTTCACTGCTATATATGGTGGAGACATTTATTCAGTACTCGAGCTGTGTAATATAAATATTGGAAAGGGAGTGTTACAATTTTGTAACCGAAAAGCTACTAAGACAGGAATATTTCATTAAAACACATTCGGCGCCATATAGTATACTGGGAACAAATTGCGCGTTATTTCAACAGGCGCACAATTCAGTTACCCCAGCTGGAACATGCCGTAAAATGAGATTGCAACTTTGATGGGGAAAGATGGGACTAATAATGAGACGGAGGGAACTGCAGATATTATATTCATGTACTGGCATTAACTTACTAACAACACGTTTCTTAAATCATTTATTCCATATTATAAACATCAATAGATTCCTTACAACTCACAATGCTCTAGCAGCGACGGTTTCTATGGCAATTTATTTTACATACTGTGGTTGCCAGTCCCATGTACAACCTCATATTAGTCGCCTGGTACGACACGCCTGAAAGAGCAGTAATCCTAGTTTTTATTTGTCTCACTTAAGACCCCCGAGAACTGCACGGGGCTTAAATTACACATAAGGTACATTATTTTAATATATAGCATAAGTAGGCGGTAAGGCCGCTGCCCCTGGCAAAATTTAAAAAATTAGAAACCTACCCACCGCAAAAATATTTATAGAATGTGTGATTTCTTTATACACAGAATGGGATTCTTGCCGGTGCTACGGAGTTCGTGCACTGTGCTGAGATCCTCTTGGTGTAATTTAAGAAAGAAGATTGGAGCACTGACGGAACTGTACGTGATTGGAGCACTGACGGAACTGTACGTGATAGGAGCACTGACGGAACTGTACGTGATTGGAGCACTGACGGAACTGTACGTGACTGGAGCACTGACGGAACTGTACGTGTGCAATGAAGATAGTCCTTAAAACCAAATCAAATAGATAGCACGTGATATAAATTTGTTATAATAAAGAATATTATACTACACAAGTATTATTACCGTCATCATCTGCATCAGCATCATCACTGCCCGGCAGCACCCCAAGCAGCATAGGAAACGCAGGAGTATTCATTAGGCCCACTAGACACAGGCCTCGGGCCCTATGCTTACAGGGGCGCCGCGGAAAAAAGCAACGGAGTCATAACGCACAGAGAAAACAGAAACGGCACGTGCGCGATAGTGCGCTGGTGCGTGCAGGGTAATAGTATCTGTACAACAGTTAGTTTATTAGTTACTTCCATCACCGCTTTTTAATCTTTTTTTAATTGTATCTTCTTTGCAGGGGCCCCACTATTTCTAACAAATTCTAGGGGCTGTAGCGAACACTTATTTTTCTTCTTATTTTGTTTAAATATTATTATATATTAATAAAAACATTTATCTGAAATCCATTAGTTTTTTTTTTCTTTCTAGTTTTACCTTTTAGAAGATTGGAGAGGGGTCCCAAAATAACTTAATAGCCTAGGGCCTCCAGAGTTCTTAATCCAACCTTGAACATAAGCCTTTATCAAACTCATGCCAAGTCCTCATGCCAATGTAAACGCAAACTTGGAACATCTAGTTCCTTGAGCGGTGTAGGCTTCTTCTCAGAAATACGGTCAAAGTAATTTGTTTGTTTTAAAATAGAAAGAAAATACAACCAACAACGAAACCAATTTGGAACGTAATGTATCAGTGAAACAGCCAGACATCTCTCGGCGCAGTCAAGGTCCATAGCTTGGGGCTTATCTTTCCTTCATGTGATGTATTAGTCGAAGGAAATCAAAGATAATAACAGACTTCATCGTCTGATTTATTCAGCAAAACTAGGAATCTTTCAGAGTGATTAAGAAAATATAAAGTTTTTGTGTGTGAAGAAAAATACAGAAAGGCTGATAAAGAAAGACAGAAAAAAATGCAGAAAGAAAGACAGACAGAAAGACAGATAGAAGACGGAATTAAAGACAGATATATAGAAGAAAAAAGACAGAAGAAAACAGGAGGACAAACGAAAACAGAAATACAGAAAGATAGAAAGAAGGACAGAAAGAAAGACAGAAAAGCAGAAGACAGAAAGAATGAAAGGCAGAAGAAAAAGACGGAAAGAAGACAGAAAGAAGACAGAAAAAAAGACAGAAAGTAAGACAGAATGAAAGACAGAAAAAAAGGAAGATTGGTAAAGAAAGGCTCGTAAAGAAAGACTGATAAAGAAAGATTGGTAAAGAAAGATTGAGAAAGAAAGACTGGTAAAGAAAGACTGGTAAAGAAAGACTGATAAAGAAAGACTGATAAAGAAAGACAGAAAGAAAGAAAGACTGATAAAGAAAGACTGGTAAAGAGAGACTACTAAAAAAAAGAGTGATAAAGAAAGACTGGTAAAGAAAGACTGATAAAGAAAGACTGTTAAAGAAAGACTGATAAAGAAAGACTGAAAGAAAGACTGGAAGAAAGAAAGGCTGGTGAAGAAAGACTGGTAAAGGAAGGCTGAAAGGACATAAAGAATGACTTGTGAAGAAAAACAGGTAAAGAAAGATTGAAAGAAAGAAACAAACAAACAAAGAAATACTGGTAAAGAAAGACAGACAGAAAGACATAAAGAAAGAAAGACGGGTAAAGAAAAACTAAAAAAAGACTGATAAAGAAAGACTGAAAGAAAGACTGAAAGAAATAAGGAAAGAAAGACAGCAGGAAAAAAAGAAATAAAGACAAAAAGAAAGGCAGACAGACAGCTAGCCAGTCAGACAGAAAACTAGCCATATAACCAGACAGCCAGCTAGACAGGCAGCCAGCTAGACAGACAACCAGCCAGGCAGACAACCAGATAGACATTTAGCTAGCAAGATAGTCAGCTAGTCAGTCAGACAGACAGCCAGCCAGTCAGACAGACAGCCAGTCAGACAGATAGCCAGTCAGTCAGACAGACAGTCAGTCAGACAGACAGCCTGCCAGACACACAGAAACACAGCCAGATAGACAGACGGACATACAGACAACTGGACGCAGTCAGCCAGACAGACAGTCAGTCAGACAACCAGGCATATAAACAGGCAGCCAGGTAGACAGACAAGCGGTCAGACTGACAACCAGCCAGGCAGACAACCAGATAGACAGACAGCCAGCCAGATAGTCAGCCAGTCAGACAGACAGCCAGTCAGACAGACAGACAAACAGCCAGATAGACAGACAGACATACAGCCAGACAGATAAACAGCCAGCCAGACAGTCAGCCAGACAGACAGCCAGCCAGACAGCCTGACAGACAGAAACCAGACTGACATACAGCCAGCCAGAAAAACAGACAGACAGCTAGTCAGGCAGCTAGAAAGCCAGCCAGACACACACGCACGCACACACACACTCACACATACATAATATATATACATGCATGCACTTTTACTGTACGAATATAGTTTTTTTTTTAATGGAAGTAGAAATTAGAGATAAGGGACACTTAATTTTTTGCACAGCTATTTCATATTCATTTTCGCACATTATCTGCAACCTGGCTATTTCAAAATGACAGATACAGCTGAGGAGCACGTTATAAAATATACTGGCTTATTATAAAGTGTGAGCATCAAGTGTTATCATGGACTTCTATCACCAGCTGACGCGGCATGTATTGATAGATGATAAAGCATCATCTGAAGTCACATTTACCAGCATGTTGCTAAATGAAGATTTCAAATCACTTTGAATTTGCGAAGCTCTATATGGCTGTATATTTAGACTTGATATTTAACTCAGAGGTAAGTTCAGATTCTTAAGACAGTAATCATCTTTTCAGTTCCCAAAGTAGAATTCATCATCATCAGCAGCAGCAGCTGTAATCCCCATCATCATCATCATTTTCCATTCCAAGAATCATGGAACCATCGCAGAAGCTGGTCACCTCTCTGAAGTCTGCTCTTACAGTGGTAGTTTCTATAGCACTGTGTTTTACTTGATGAGGCTGCAAACTGCACCAACAACTGCATATTTGTCGCCTCTTACGACATGCCTGAGGGAGAATTCGTAATATTCTTTCTTTGTCTCCACAGAAACCCCCGTGAACTATACCGGGCCAATGCAGTATTGCTCCCTGTAAGCAAAAAATTCATTATCTTGCATCAAAAAACATCCGTTACTATTTATAATGCAATGTAACGAAAATGACAATCTTGTAGACAAGCGGTAGTGTCACGGGTTGCCTCCCCTTTGCTCTGCAGTAGTGGTTCAACAGTGACCAAAACCTTGAGTATCTAATGTGGGTCTTGCATAAGATTACTCTTGGCAGATTTGTAACTAGAAGGATAATGATGTTTCTACCTCGAGGGAGTGTCCCCACAAGATATTTCAGATGTCAAGAACAATGCTGAATGAGTCTGAGCACGTTAACTTTTTATCTGACCCGCCGCCTTTTGTGAAGGCGAATATTGTATGATTTAGCTCGTTCAAGCCCCCAGCTGATTTAATTCAGCGAAATTCCTCTGATTAACTCGATATCTTTGCAGCGAGAGATCAGAGCTCTAACTACTCTGTCAGCTTGATGCTCGTATAATAATGTACTTTGATAAAATTATGTCAATTTTCAGGTTTTAAAGTATTTGGGATTTAGAATAAGTACAGCCGTTAGGTAACTCTTGTCTCTTCAAGGCCATTTTTTGCATTTCAATATATAGAGCTGTGGAAAATTTTACGGAATGTTAAAACAAAGTGTTTCCGTTGTTTTTCATAGCCCAGTGTATCTCAACGTGGGCCATATGCCCACTTCCCCCCCCCCCTCCCAGTGGGCCATGCCATATCTCTAGGGGCCACAGTAAAATGGTACAGTACATTTTTTCTAGCTAACAGCTACTATGGGGGGGGGGGGGAAACCACAGAGGTAAATGAGGCTCAGAAGGGGGATATTAGCAAATAAAAAGGTTGAGAACCCCTGTCCATAGTCTGCTCGTATACGATTTATCGATCGTCACATCATTAGGATAAGCAGAGTTACGCTCAAGCATACACAAATACAGAAAATTAACTTTTTGTTTTAAGCAACTGTAATTCGCATGAAGATTTGTTTTCTATCCTGTTCCTCTTCTTTTCTCTTTCTTCTTCGTACACTCTCAGACGTCCACTTTAATGTTTTCAAAGAAAGCAGTAGTCAGTTTGAGGCTACTTGAATCTTCGTAAAGCTTTTCCACGAATGGTACTGGTGTCGGCCATATGTGCTTTCTCTGTTCCGCATAATTGGGCAACTCTGAAGCAGAAGTTCAGCAGCCATTTTATCACTGCCACAGTTACAATGATCGGTAATTCCAATATTTAGCTTGTTAAATAGATGGTATTTTGCGATATATGTTGCGATCTCCTTCCGCATTCCCATGCGGAATGCTGAGTGTTTCTTGCCCTTTGCCCTCTGTGTAGCCCAGTGGAACTCTACGGAAGTAGTGACATTTTGATTACTATGTAATGACGTCATCATCAAGCGGCGTGATTCGCTTGCATAGCTAGGCGGGGTTGTAGCACGGAAGGTCCAGGGTTCGAATCCTAGGTAAGCCACTCATGTCTGTAGTTTTTCTGTTGTCTAGTGTTCTACTTCTTTATTTCCTACGAGTGCCTGATAACATACCTTTATGTTTGTCTCATATTAATTTACTATTTACAGGCCACGGGTTTCCCTTCCTTATGTGTTATAAATGTTTATACAATACCAAACCTACTGTTACGTTGGGTTTTTTTTAGTTTTAGATATGTGGTATAATCGTGATTAATAATGGTGCAAAATACATCATGTTGACCCCAGATAGAATTGTTACCGCGTAGCTTAAACTGCTAACAAAACTAAGCGTGGTCAACATGTAAAATACATTATAATCTTCTTTAACACCTATCCTCTGTCTTATTCTTACTGTTCTAAGTCTACTATCATTTACTGGACACAGTATTAAGGTCTTTGTCTTGTTGGACTGGCCTATACTGCATAATAGGGGAACAACAGAAGTGATTGCGTCATTAATAGGCTGAACTGCCCATGGTAAACTTCCGGTGTTATGTCTTGCGGTTCGCACTAATGACCTGTCATCGAAGCATCATTTTTTGGTGATGCGTAGATGGCAGGAAGGATAGTGTGACTCGCTTGCATTGCTAGACGGGGTTGTCTCACGCAAGGTCCATCGTTCGAATCCTGGGTAAGCCACTCATGTCTGTTGTGTTTCTGTTGTCTAGTGTTCTACTTCTTTATTTCCTACGAGTGCCAGATAACATACCTTTATGTTTGTCTCATATTAATTTACTGTTTACAGGCCTCGGGTTTCCCTTCCTTATGTGTTATAAATGTTTATACAATACCAAACCTACCCTCTGTCCTGTTCTTACTGTTCTAAGTCTACTATCATTTACTGGACACAGTATTAAGGTCTTTGTTTTGTTGGACTGGCCTATACTGTATAATAGAGGAACAACAGAAGTGATTGCGTCATTAATAGGCTGAACTGCCCATGGTAAACTTCCGGTGTTATTTCTTGCGGTTCGCACTAATGACCTGTCATCGAAGCATCATTTTTTGGTGATGCATAGATGGTAGGGAGGAAAGTGTGATTCGCTTCCATAGCTAGGCGGGGTTGTCGCACGGAAGGTCCAGGGTTCGAATCCTGGGTAAGCCACTCATGTCTGTTGTTTTTCTGTTGTCTAGTGTTCTACTTCTTTATTTCTTACGAGTGCCTGATAACATACCTTTATTTTTGCCTCATATTAATTGGCGTACGTTGCTTGCACTATTTCGTTAGGCCTGTTGCCCAGTGCATCCGATTTCAACGGGCATTTATGTCGGGTTGCGTTCTTTAGCCTTTGACTGTCCCCAGCCAAACTGCAAGGCAGCAGTGGGGTCTCTCTGTTTGACAGATTTCTAAAAAAACATGAAGAAAATCGTTTCCGTCAGAAGTTAAGTTGCCACATTGGCAAGGGAAGATCACTCTTTCGTTCGATCACGGCGAGGATGCATAAAAGTAGGAGATTTTGTGTGTTCATTTTTTTCCCCGCTCATCGTGCGATCACGTGGTTTGAAAATAAAAACGATTTTGTTTTGTTTTCTTCGCTTTTGTTTATCTATGTGTACTTCGTTACTCCGACACTGGTGGCTTTCAACTAAACGCGTCTAGCTAAAATTAAACCACAATGTCTTTTATATCTTGACATGCGCCATAATTTAACCGATGGATCTTGAGTCTAGGTTAAACACGGCGCGCCTTGCCAGAACGAGGCAAAAGTCCTTCAAAAAAATGCAAAGATGTGTCATTCAAGGTTGCCAATTTGGCTTTTTTGACGCCAAATTCCACTAATCTGGCTTTTTTCAATTGATTGGCGTCAAAAATTCGTGTGGCTTTTTTGTGGAGATATTTGACCTTTTACACAATTTTCATCTGGCAGTCCTGGTGTCATTCGGATGTATCATGATGTGTTTCTATACTGCGCGAATTTGGTTGCCTGCTAATAATGTTTTATATTTGTTCTCATTACAGCTTTGCTTCCGGTAGTTCCCGGGGTGGGGGGGGGGGGGAAGGGGGGCCTCAGATGAGACAAAGAAACAATAGGAATACTGCTATCTCACACATGTCGTACAAGGCTACTAATATGAAGTTATGCATGCAGCTGGCAACTTCATAATGCAAAACAAATTTGTCACAAATGCCACCGCTGCAAGAGCATATGAATGTTTGGTGCATGTTTCCTGCAAGGGTACCAGCTGCATTGGTGATTCCATGCTCCATAAGCAGCGACAAGGAAAATAATGATGGTGATTATGGGGATGTATGATGATGATGGAAGGTGACAACGACAAGGAAAATAATGATGGTGATGTATGATGATGATGAAGGTGACGGCGACAAGGAAAATAATGATGGTGATTATGGTGATGTATGATGATGATGAAGGTGACGGCGACAAGGAAAATAATGATGGTGATTATGGGGATGTATGATGATGATGACGGTGACGGCGACAAGGAAAATAATGATGGTGATTATGGTGATATATGATGATGATGAAGGTGACGGCGACAAGGAAAATAATGATGGTGATGTAAGATGATGATGAAGGTGACGGCGACAAGGAAAATAATGATGGTGATTATGGTGATATATGATGATGATGAAGGTGACGGCGACAAGGAAAATAATGATGGTGATGTATGATGATGATGAAGGTGACGGCGACAAGGAAAATAATGATGGTGATTATGGTGATATATGATGATGATGAAGGTGACGGCGACAAGGAAAATAATGATGGTGATGTATGATGATGATGAAGGTGACGGCGACAAGGAAAATAATGATGGTGATTATGGTGATGTATGATGATGATGAAGGTGACGGCGACAAGGAAAATAATGATGGTGATTATGGTGATTGTAGCGAGATTTTGTACCTCTTGCTTTGTTGTGGAACAAAAAAATGTGTAACGCGACGCACACATACACAGCGCAGTAATAATACTCGGCGGATCTTGCTTTGAAGTTTGAAGACAGCGGAAATGTGAATTACGTTTAGCTGGAACGGTATTGCAAGAATGAGGAAATAGCTGATAGGAATGTATGGCGGACTTTCAAAGTTTGCATTTACTGGACATTAAATTATTAACTACAAGAGACCGCCTGGTTGGAATACAATTAAGTAATAATAGTTCACTAAAGGAGATGGACTATGAATTATATCCAAAAGGATATTATTCCAATATAAATAGTTTTAAAGATAATTAATATTTTTCACCTTCATCACATCGGCTAAAAGCTAGCTAATAATCTTTAAAAATGTATTATAACTACATGCCTAAACGGATTTAAATATAAATTGGATAGAATGAAAGCCTCATATGGGGAAAATGAAATGATGCATAGGAAGGAAGGATGGATATAAGTGTGTAAGTGAACTGAAGAGAAAACAAGTACAGGAAAAGCACAGATTGCTTAAAATCGCCTCAAACCAGGAGATGAAACGAAAATCTTTTGGGACTTTTAGAGGTGCTTTCTCGTACGGGCGAGAGACTGAAATATAAGGACAGAGGGGCGCGTTGAAAATCACACACACCAAATCCAGAAGCCAGAGTGAGAAACTGGAAGACAGTATCTGCAAGAAAAGTTTTTTTTTCACGTTGCATGCATGGCAGATTAACTTCAACCAAAATAGTCTCACCGTGTGCTTATAAATCCTAAGAGGGTATGTAAGTTTATTAAAGATATATGTATGAATAATATCATTTTATTTCAGATTTTATTTACGATTTTATTGTATCAGAAATAATAAAAAGGGAATGGCGCTAACCAGAGATAACCTTCACCGGCATTGTCAGGAAGCATAACCATTAATTGGTTAGCCAAATATATCATGGCTAGTTCTTGCCTGGAAGCTTACGACATACCAGCAAGTACATAAGTGACTTGACATCCATAAGTGGAAGGCAAAGGTTATATCGTACCCATGTATCATAACATGTGATTTATTCATGTATTTTGTTAATTCTGCACAGTAGACATTATCTTATCATGCTATCTCTGTAACATACTACCATGATTCATTCATTTATATACAAACACTGAAGACATGGTCGTATCATGAACAGCAGTGGGTGGTGAGATTGTTGGAACACCATGGCCACCTATTACCTTTTGTTCCAGGTTTTATGATCAATGTTTATGATCATTCCTGATCCAGAAACTAAAGACTTGAAGACCGTTGATCCTGCTAACTGAAGCCTAGAGATCAGCCAATCTTCAACACCTTAGTCTCCCGTAGTTATAGGGCGGGCTGAAGGAAAGTCTTCCGGATTCAAGTGTGTCTCAGGAACCTCGAACTAATTTCAGATGAGTTATGTATATACAATCCACCAAATCCTGTGAGCAGTTTCTAAAACGACTGTTTAATGATGACAACTAGATGGCAATAGATAATGTGACAAACTTGTTTTATAATTTCAGTGGAAGATAAATCCAAGACTTTTTCGCTTGTTTATTTGATTTGTAACTGTAAATAATCATACATTTTACCATCTTCCAACACCCATTTCTCATTACAAGAATATAAAGATGTACATAATAAATTATGAAATTGTACTCATTAGACTTGTTAAATTTTTAACTGTTAAATTTTGAGTTACCTTTTAAAATTTAATTATATTATCACATAGGGTTACTATAGCGAAAGTAGCAACTTATACTTCTGAAGCCTAAATCTATTGTCCAGCTCAGAGTATTCACAGCTGTAACTCACTTGTGATACCAGTGTACTTCTCGGGCACTGGAACTTCATCCTTTCTGGAGAGAGATTCTACTTCTTCTCTACCACTATTATCATACTAGAAAAACCTTTCGCTACAGTGATGTATGATGATGATGGCGGTGACGGTGACAAGGAAAATAATGATGGCGATTATGGTGATGTATGATGATGATGAAGGTGACGGCGACAAGGAAAATAATGATGGTGATGTATGATAATGATGAAGATAACGACGACAAGGAAGATGATTATGATGATAAGAATTATTTCCTCACTTCTGTTGCTAGAGACTTGTCAGTACGTACATCTTGAACATGCAACGAGAATAAGCGAACTTCTAACTCAGAAAGCAGCCTTCTGTGAGATAGCATACATTCATCATTCACAAAAGACACAGCGGCAAAACTTGATAGTGCATTTGCACAAGCCCCAAAAGTAACTGTAAACTGTAACACAAAATAACAATCTATTGCAGCACAGAACTCCCATAGCAATGTAACGATACAGACGTGTTTTCGCTCAATGGTTGGAAGTTCAAGCAGCGTTGCTCGGATACTAGCACATCTGTCTCAATAACGTTTGTGTGTATATATTTGTAGATGTGTGTGAATTATACTGAGAATGAGGTATTAGGAACCGATAAGATAATTTATTGACACGCTAATGCCAAAATCCTTGATCTCATGTAAACTGCAGAGCAACGTGTGGAATGTCTGCATATGCACATGTTAATTTTTTTAAAATTTAAACTGGAGTGTTTACAGTATAAAGCAAACTAAAAGATTTACTCCATACCCGTAGGTCTGTGACAGTAAATAGTGTTTATTTTTAACTTGTTATTATCAGCTCTCAGTGATTTCCTTAAATCAGAGTCTACGCTAAAGATATATTTGTACCCCTGTAGTGGTTTTTGATGTTATTGCGTGGTTGCTATGTTACCTAGTGTACTGGATGAGGTCAGCTGTGAAGGCTCCTGAAGATAACAGTTTATGTGAGTTACAGAATGCCTTTCTGCTACCACTTATGACCTCAAACAGACTTATTCTGCTATTATGTATGTTAGCTACGTTTAATGTCTAGGGTAATGAAATGTGACGTGTAGGTAATTAAATACACAGACACACACATGTAAACACAAAGTCTTATAATAATAAGCTCTATGATCAAATCAACTAACACTGGCTTTAGAATTTAAATTTTTACAATTTTTTGAGAATTTATTTAGTCCTGAACCAAATTTTCTTCTGGTCAGGACGTATGAAACAATATGTATTTATCAATAAAAGTGCATATATATTGAATAATCAAAATGAAAATGTTTGTACATAGATATATTGTTACATTGGTTAATATTAACACCAACTACAGTGTCTTTGGAAAACTAGCACTGGATGTCTAGTCGAGGTGGTGTCATCATACCCGATCTCTGTTTACAATAGTCATTGTCTTTGAAATATGGAACTGAGGTATAGTTTTTATACACCAGGATTTTGTTTATTTTATTGTGGAAAAATTTGATGAATCCACAGCATGCCAAGTTTTCAACTTATCTGGCCTGTGACGATGTAGTAAAGACTTCAAGTGGCCCACTCCTCATAGTTGCTGGAGTAAAATGGTAGGCTTCTTAATCATTCACTCTTGGACCTCTTCAAAGCATCTGGCACTAGCGCAGTGCCAGACCAGAAACTCTGAAACCAAAATTTGCGCCATGTGTCAACACACTGCCTACTTCACCAATTTTACAAACAACAAAGCAAACAAATTACAAAGACCGGGTCAGATCTCTCTGACCGACTCAACACATCTCACCCAGGCGGTATCAAATAGCACTAGTTTCCCATTCCTTTATTAACTGCACTGCATCTGAAATATTTTCATTAATCTCTTTTTTCCTATAGAATAAGGTGGGTGATATGTTCCCACTGATTTCCTGAAATAAAGAGCTGTCTTTTACATTCTTGGTTATGTTTTTTCATTTGGTTCATTGCCTCTAGGCCCTGGACTGCCGCTGGGGACCTAGAATAAGTACTCACTTGTCGTAATCATTTTTCATTATATGGCAGTATCAATCACTCATTAAATGTTAAATAAAAGGGTTAATGAATTTTTCTCCTTACCACAATTCAAAATTGAAAACACAGTTACGTTGTACTAGCAAAACTCAGCTGAGCTGCTGGCTAGATTATGGCGTCCCACTGATAATATATAATATCTCCTGGAAATCACTCTTCTAGCATTAACGAACTGTGTCTATGGACAGTTTTCAACAAAATGGCACTTGCCTCTACTTTTTTTTTCTATAATATGGACGCTTCCGTCCAATCAGCGGACTTCCCCTCTACCGTTCAAATATTTAAACTACAATGTCCAATTTAGGTCCAGTTTCAGTCTAGTGTGTAGTATTTTTCTGTCGGTCTGTCCGTACGAACTTGGTTTTTCCCAAAATTACACTTGGTTTTAGACGAAACTACAAAAAAACTACACAATTTTTTCCCCATTTACTTATACGATTTCTATGCTAAGTTATTTTTAGCTTCTACCCTCCCCTGATTGCCCCTTGTCCACATGCAGTTTGTTTTTTCTGCGTTTGGCTCAAGGACGCGTCAAAAGTGATTTTTGTGAGAAGTATGCACAAATAACTGTCGGCTAGTCTGTATTGAACAATACAGTCTTTCGTCAATATCTTCCGTGTTATCTGTCCGTCTGTGTAATTAAAAGTATATTATTTCTCAGGTAAAGATGGGCTATCAAACTAGCTAGTTTTTATTTTCCTAAGCTTATTATTAAGAAAAAACCTACTTTTTCAAGGTTAGTTTTGAAATTTGTTTTTGTACCTTCGTTCACGGCGTTTTGCAGCTATATTCAAACTAAAACGACTAATTACCGTTGAACGTCCAAGATACGTCTGTTTCTGACAAGAGCTAAGGTCGTTTTTCGTCCAATTTCTTACATTGTGTCAACTAGTGGCGTAATTTTTTCTTTTAAAACTACAAATTGCGTCTTCTAGCCTTTAGATTTAAACACGTGTTCAGACCGCCACATTTTTTTTTCTTTTATCTCCGTTTCTACCCCGTCTAAAAGGATAGGCCGTTAGTCTGCATGTTATAACTAGTTAGTTTTCAATGGCGCTAGAAAACGCTGGCGTGGGCGAGAATGTATCAGTGTATCTTTATCAGTATATTTTTATCCCTACATGTTATTTTGCCTATTATCTTTATAAATGGAGGAATTTTAACGTTGCATCACTGTAATTTCACCACACATCTCCCCACCTGAGAACATGCACTAATTCAAGTTCCAAAACCAGTGATACACATAGATAAAATTAACTCCTCACGCCTGCCAACTACTCTAAATTTGATCACAGGGGTGCCTACTGAGGAAATCTGCACCGACATTCTGTGATCCCGGGATATATTCAATATTAAACTGGTATGGTTGCAACAATAAAGACCATCTTAACAATCTTGCATTTTCATGCTTGGCCTGAGATAAGAACACGAGAGGCTGGTGATCTGTCTGGACCACAAAAGTCCTACCATACAGATAGATTTGGAACTTTTTTATTGCCCAGATTAACGCTAAACACTCTTTTTCGTTTGTGGAATATCCTTGTTCCGCTTTGTTCAACTTGCGGCTTGCATAAGCGACTGGGTTCAGTTCCCCATTGGGTGAAAAGGACCTTTGCAACAGAGTAGCCCCCAGGCCTACATTGATTGCGTCTGTTCTCACCACAAAGTACTGAGTCAAATCAGGCAATTTGAGAATAGGCTTGCTAGTGAGTTTTTCCTTTAACTCTTGGAATGCCAATTCACATTGCGCTGACCAAACAATTTTATCTGGATTTCCCTTGCGAGTCAGATCAGTCAGAGGAGCACATATAGAGTTAAAATTTTTGATATATTTTTGGTAAAACCCACATAACGACACGAATGATCGCACGTCTTTTTTTTGTTTGCGGTCTAGGTGCTCTCTGCAGTTTTTCCAAGTTCTTTGGGTCAGGGGTCATGTTACCCTGATATACAGTATGTCCCAAGAATTCCAACTCTTTGCATCCAATACAACATTTTGTTGGTCTAGCAGTTAAGTTCGCTTCTCTGAGCCTATCAAATAGCATATTCAGAGAGTTAATGTGTTCTTCAAATGTTTCTGTGGCGATGAGAATATCATCCATGAAATTTGTGATACATGGATTATTCAAGGGATCCAACCATTTGCGCATCATCCTAGAAAATACACTCGGAGCATTTTTCAATCCGAATGATAGCATGTTGAATTCATAATGTCCTTCCGAGGTGCTAAAAGCTAAATAAGGTCTAACTTCAGGCTTCACTGGAATCTGGTAATAGCCTTTTCTAAGATCCACCTTCGAAAAGTATTTTGCCTTGTTCAATCTGGCAAATAACTGTTTTGTATCCGGTAATGGATCCACCTGACCTTCTGTGACAGCATTCAGTTTCCTGTAATCTATGCACAGTCTATGTTCCCCAGACGGTTTCCTCAACAAAACTACACTGGAGCTAAAAGAAGATTCACTGTGAGAAATAATCCCTTCTTTCAACAAATAATCTATCTCCTCTTTCAATGCCTTCTCCTTAGCGAACGGAACAGAATAGGCTCTCATACAGATTGATGTTGAGTCTACCAGCTTCATGTCATACTGTAGCAAATTAGTATGCCCCGGTTTGTCTGTTAACACATCCGTATGTTCCTCCAGAACCTGTTGAACTCTCTCCCTCTGATTTTTAGTCAGGTGCTTACTGACTTTTACCTGTGCGGCTGTCTCACAGGGGTGTAATAGGTATTCATGTGAGGTGAGTGGTTCCTTTTTCATTTCAGTTGCGATAGCCAAGGTCAGTAAGGGGGTGCTTTCCTGGATTGGTCTGTCCAGATACTTCTTTAAAAGGTTCACATGATATATTTTCTCCTTCCCCTTTTTGTCAATTTTATAGTTTGTTCTAGACACCTTCTCTAGAACCGTATATGGACCTTGCCATCCAATTTGCAACTTATTCTGGCTGCCGGGTAGTAGAAGAAGCACTTTCTCTCCCACAGCTAATTCTCTGTCCTTTGCTTTCCTATTAAAATAAGCTGCATGTTTCATCCTGGCTTGTCTCAAATTATCATTTGCCAGTTTCCATCCAGCTTTCAGACGAGTGGTCAGCTCGTTCACATATTGATATGATGAGGTAACAGCTCTTCTGCTTGCTCATCTGTCCAGGTCCTTAACAATGCTTCTAATGGACCTTTTATTGGCCTCCCAAATAACAGGGTTGCGGGTGCCATCCCGGTTGAACTATGTGGTACCTCCCGATACGCAAACAACGCAGCGGGCAGAAATTGATCCCACATATCAGGTTTTTCATGTGCCAGCTTCCTCAGGATAGAAGTGAGAGTCCCATTGAACCTCTCTACCTGGCCGTTCCCTTGTGGATGGTACGGACTACAATGAAAGTGTCTGGCTTGAAATAGCTTAAAAACTTCTTCCGTTAGTTTCCCCTTGAACTGTGAGCCATTATCAGTCAAGATTTGATGCGGGAATCCTAATCTTGTGAATATTGTAAGTAGTGCTTCTGCCACATGTTTCGAATCAATTGATGGCAGGGCTACCGCCTCTCCCCACATAGAACAAGTGTCCACCAGAGTAAGGATGTAACTGTTCCTCCTCTTGGTCCGAGTGAGAGGTCCCACAATATCCACTGCAACCCTCTCAAAAGGTGTTCCCACTATGGGCATTTCCCCTAGAGTTGCAGGAGCAGTCCAATGCTTTGGAGCTACCCTTTGACATTCTGGACAGGCTTTGACATATCTTTTTATATCCTCCGTTATCCCTGGCCAGAAGTAATGACAAGCTATACGCTGTCCTGTGGCGCTGATCCCCATGTGAGCACTGAAGGGAATCGCATGCCCGAGTTCCATCACTTTCTCCCTATATGAAGTGGGAAGAACCAGCTGGTTGTGACCATTTGTTCCAGTTCCGGCCTACCTGTATAGCAATTTGTTCTTCATAAAATACTCTCCCTTGCTTTTAGGTATGTGGCATTTGGGCAATTTTTGAAAACATGGCTTGAGTGTCCTATCCTCAGCCTGCGCCTTCCTCATCTCTTCTGGATGAGCATTTATAGGTTCACCTTCTTCCTCCTTTGACTGTGACCTGGTCTGCACTGTCGCCATGATCACAGGTCTCTCGGGATTCCCCAAAGAAGACGTATCTACACCCCAATATCAGAGGGTAGATTGGTTCATCTATCACTGCTGCTCTGATTTCTCCTTCCACATAGCGAGTTTTCACCGTTATCCTTGCGATGAGAAGTGTCATGAGTGGTATGTCCTTAGTCGCCCCTTGTATTTCCACTGTTTCTGTGGTATACTGACTTGGGTCTACTAGGCTAGCTTTCACAACTGAATCATAATTCAAACCTGTATCATATAGGCACCTTATGGTGACCCCATTACAAACAACATCCTCACAAACTGGGGGGGGTGATAAGGTTCCTGCTGTCCAATAGGTTTAACCTTTAATCTCTGGTTCCCCGATTTCATTGCAGCAATGTTTGAAGGTTTCCTTTTACAAAATTCGGTGTTATGGTTGTCCTTCTTACACCATTTGCACCATCTCTTTCCTTGGTTAAAAGGTTTTCTTTCATTATATTTTTGGTCATTGAACTGTGAGTTTCTATCACGATAATCATTTCGTGGCCTATCAAAGTTTGTCCTACCTTTATTACCTTGTTCTCTGGTATCAAATTTATTAAAGTGCTGTGGGGCTTTAAAATTTTCTATATGTTTCTTTTTAGAGCCAACTACCTCTGCCTGGGCTGCTTGATACCTCTCAGCGACATTCAAAACCTCCCCCAACCTCTCTGCACCTTGTTCCATGAGAAATTTTCTCAGGTCTGGAGCCATGGACTCTCTTAATTGCTCTATCATGATCATTTCTTTGAGATCTTGGGTCTTCCCCAGAGCAGTCCATTTCTCCAAATAGGTTTCCAGTCTGGCAGAGAATTGGTGGTATGTCTCCCCAGACAAAAGTTTGGCATTTCTATACTTCTTACGATAAAATTCACCATTTTTTTCATATCTCAATAACAGAGCCTGCTTTAGCATGTCATAATTGTCTTGGTCGTCTCTATTTATTTTAGCAAAAACTTCATAAGAAGTACCTCTAAGCCCCTGGGATAACTTAAGACTCCACCTCTCTCTCTCTAACCCATACGTAGTAGCCAATAGTTCAAATCTACTTAGGTACCCCTCTATGTCATCGTCTTTCTCAACAAAATGGTCTAAATGAAACCCCATAGCTGAGGTTGAGGCTCCCTGACTAGGCGTGGCATCTGAGGCAAAGGGGCTGGCACCATTTTCAGGAGTATGGCCTTGTAATTCCAACTCCCTTAGTCGTAACTTGTGCTCCCTTTGCAATCTCCTATCTTCTGCTTCCCTTTCGGCAGTCAATCTCTTTTTTTCTGCCTTCCTTTCGGCAGTCAGTCTCTTTTCCTCTCTTTCTGTAGCTAATCTTCTTTTTTCTGCTTCCCTTTCAGCCTTTTTTTCTTCTAATTGGAGCCTTTTTATTTCAGCCTCCCTATCTGCCTCCAATGCCCTAGCCTCCCTGTCAGCCTCAATTTGCAGCCTTTTAAGTTCTTTGTCAGCCTCAATTTGTAACCTCTTCTCTTCAGCTAACCTCCTATCTTCCCTTTCAATATACTTGTCACATTCTGAAGTTACATACTTGTTTAAAACCTGACCATCCATGTTCATTTCCTTAGCCGTCAGCACAGCAGCCGATCTGAATTTGGTTAGATCTGCCATACTATATCACACAATTTAACAATGACTAAGGTAAATTACAAAATCTAATTACTAAGGTAATATACTAATTAATTAATTACCACTGGCTGTGAAGATTCATCAACTTTTACTTTCCACTTTTAATTTTAGGGACACTGTTAAATTTATACAACTTATGCCCCCAATAGTTTAATTCCTGGACCAGGAGACCCTAATATCTTTGATAAACCTAAATCCCGGACAAGAGCTACCCAATATTTGTAGTGGTTTTTGATGTTATTGCGTGGTTGCTATGTTACCTAGTGTACTGGATGAGGTCAGCTGTGAAGGCTCCTGAAGATAACAGTTTATGTGAGTTACAGAATGCCTTTCTGCTACCACTTATGACCTCAAACAGACTTATTCTGCTATTATGTATGTTAGCTACGTTTAATGTCTAGGGTAATGAAATGTGATGTGTAGGTAATTAAATACACAGACACACACATGTAAACACTAAGTCTAATAATAATAAGCTCTATGATCAAATCAACTAACACTGGCTTTAGAATTTAAATTTTTACAATTTTTTGAGAATTTATTTAGTCCTGAATCAAATTTTCTTCTGGTCAGGACGTATGAAACAATATGTATTTATCAATAAAAGTGCATATATATTGAATAATCAAAATGAAAATTTTTGTACATAGATAGATTGTTACATTGGTTAATATTAACACCAACTACAGTGTCTTTGGAAAACTAGCACTGGATGTCTAGTTGGGGTGGTGTCATCATACCCGATCTCTGTTTACAATAGTCATTGTCTTTGAAATATGGAACTGAGGTATAGTTTTTATACACCAGGATTGGGTTTATTTTATTGTGGAAAAATTTGATGAATCCACAGCAGGCCAGGTTTTCAACTTATCTGGCCTGTGACGATGTAGTAAAGACTTCAAGTGGCCCACTCCTCACAATTGCTGGAGTAAAATGGTAGGCTTCTTAATCATCCACTCTTGGACCTCTTCAAAGCATCTGGCACTAGCGCAGTGCCAGACCAGAAACTCTTACTACTTACTTACTTAGTCGTTCCCCTTCTACCGTGAGGTGTAGAGGTTTGGAAGAGAGAGCGCCAGACCATTCTATCAGCTGTCTTCTTCCTGGCCTGGTTCCATTCTAGTCCTCGGTCCTTCAAAGATTGTCTAATGTTGTCCTCCCAGCGGACTCTGGGTCGTCCTGGGGGTCTGGATCCCTGGCTCTTTGTTTCCCATGCTTGTCGTGGTAGCCGATCTTCTCCCATTCTGCAGACATGGCCAAAACCATCTTAGTTGGGACTGTTCTACTTGGGTCTGCAGCGGATGGGATTTTAGGCCTTGACGGATCGTCTGGTTGCGGACCATGTCTCTTCTTGTTACTTCAACCACTTTCCTCAGATACCTCATTTCTGAGGTTTGGATCTGGCTTTTGTGGGTTGTATTCATTGCCCACGACTCGCATCCATATGTCAAGACTGGGACATAGGTGGAGCGGTATACAGCCATCTTCGTTTTCTTACCAACCTCTTTCTTGCTGAGGAATCCACGATTTATGGCCTGAAAAAGTCTCCCAGCCGCTGCTTTTCGAGTGGCCAACTCTTCTTTGATGCCTCCCTTTCGGTCTATAATAGCTCCGAGATATTTAAAGTGGTCGACCTGCTCCAGGACCTGTTCTCCCAACTTAATCTGATGTTTTCTTTCTTCTCGTGATATCACCATGGATTTTGTTTTAGAGCTGCTTATGACCATCCCTCTCTTCTCCAGCTCTTCCTTCCAGACTTGCAGGTTGGATTGGAGATGTGCCTCTGATTTAGCAATCAGGGCAACATCATCAGCAAATGCCAGCTCCGAAATATAGACCTGTCTCATCTTCCAGTACCCCACTGAACACTTTCTTGTTCTCTCCTTACATGCCTTGATGACATCGTCCATAAGGAGTATGAAGAGGTAAGGTGATAGGATATCACCTTGTCTTACACCAGTGGTGGTCCTGAACTCTTCTGACTTATGGTTTGCTGTCCTCACATAATTTCTGCAAGACTTGTAGAAGCTCTGTATAGCATGAATCAGAGGTGCTGGAATATTCTTCCTTGCCAAACAGTCCCAAAGTTTGCTCCAGGGGACCCTGTCAAACGCCTTTTCCAGATCTATGAAACAAAGATGGATCTCACTCTTATACTCAAGGGCCTTTTCACTCAGCTGTCTGAGTGTGAAGATTAGGTCTTGAGTACTTCGGTTTGCTCGGAATCCGCACTGGACCTCATCCAATTGTGGCTCAGCTAGGCGTCGGAGTCTCTGCTCTAGGATTCTAGAGTAGATTTTACCAGGGACACTGAGAAGGGATATGCCTCTATGGTTTCCACATTGTCGATTGTCACCCTTTTTGAAAATTGGTGTTATGATGGCAATCTCCCAATCCTTTGGTATGGTCTTGTTGCACCATGCTGCCTGTAGGACCTTTAAGAGTAATAGGTCACCTGATGCTCCCATGTACTTAACCATTTCTGGTGTTATACCATCATGCCCTGCTGCTTTGCCCATCTTGATTTTCTCTAGTGCTGCCCTCAGTTCTTCCATCTTTATGGCATCTTCATCAGTATGGGTTTCCTCTTCTGTGTCAGTGGTTATCATTTCTGATGCTTCATCATGCTCACCATCCAGGAGTTCTGAGAAATATTCTTTCCATCTTTCCATTACTTCCTTTGGGGCAGTAAGCAATTTGCCTTGCTTGTCCTTTATAAATTTGAGAGGGCATTGTTTTTCTTTCCTCATGTTCTTTAGGGTCTTATAGAACAATTTCTGGTTTTCTTGTGCATCTTTTTTCTAGCTTTTCTCCAAATTCTTCCCAGGACTTCTGTTTTGCTGCTAGCACTTTGTTCTTTGCTTCTGTTCTGAGTGTCACATATTCTCTATATTTTTCCATTTGTCCTGTTGTGTTTTTAGCTCCTAAGTATTGTTTCCATGCCATTTTCTTCTCTCTTATTTTCTCTTTGACTTCCTCTGTCCACCAAGGTGTCCTCTTTCTCTGGTTCCCAAGTCGGACTTCACCGCATGCTTCTGCAGCAGCTGTCTTTATGAGATCCTTGAATTTATTCCAGAGGGTTTCCAAGTCATCAGGTCGTTCTTCTGTGTTGCTCACTGCTGTAGCAATAAGCCCCTGATATCTGGTCTTAATTTCTGGCTCTCTCAGCTTGTAGGTCCTAATGCTCATTTCTCCTGCTCGTTTACTTGGTTTCTTGCGTGATGTTGGGCAGTTCCTAGGCTGAGCAACTCTTTCAGTTGTTCGTTTGATTGTTAGCAGGTAGTGATCACTTCCAATCTCTGGCCCCCTCCAGACTCTTGCATCTCGGACATATCTGAATGAGCTTCTCCGAACAATGGCATAGTCGATCACTGACTTCTCATTCTTGGTTGGTTCACATCTAGTGTATGCATGTATGCGCTTATGGGGGAACTTTGTGTTTGTAATGATCAGATTCTGCTCACTGCAGAATCTAAGGAGTCGCTTTCCATTGTCATTGAGAGTATCTTCTCCATATCTTCCGATAACTCCACCCCATCTAGCATGGTCATTTCCAACTCTGGCATTAAAATCTCCGAGCATAATAACTTCATCTAGGCAGTCATCCACTGTCCTTTGAAGCAGCTCGAAGAATTCCTCCTTGACCTCTGCTCTCTCATCCTCATTTGGCCCATACACTATGACCAGGTGCCAGACCAGAAACTCTGAAACCAAAATTTTTGCCATGTGTCAACACGCTGCCTACTTCACCATTTTTACACACAACAAAGCAAACAAATTACAAAGACCGGGTCAGATCTCTCTGACCGACTCAACACATCTCACCCAGGCGGTATCAAATAGCACTAGTTTCCCATTCCTTTATTAACTGCACTGCATCTGAAATATTTTCATTAATCTCTTTTTTTCCTATAGAATAAGGTGGGTGATATGTTCCCACTGATTTCCTGAAATAAAGAGCTGTCTTTTACATTCTTGGTTATGTTTTTTCATTTGATTCATTGCCTCTAGGCCCTGGACTGTCGCTGGGGACCTAGAATAAGTACTCACTTGTCGTAATCATTTTTCATTATATGGCAGTATCAATCACTCATTAAATGTTAAATAAAAGGGTTAATGAATTTTTCTCCTTACCACAATTCAAAATTGAAAACACAGTTACGTTGTACTAGCAAAACTCAGCTGAGCTGCTGGCTAGATTATGGCGTCCCACTGATAATATATAATATCTCCTGGAAATCACTCTTCTAGCATTAACGAACTGTGTCTATGGACAGTTTTCAACAAAATGGCACTTGCCTCTACTTTTTTTTTCTATAATATGGACGCTTCCGTCCAATCAGCGGACTTCCCCTCTACCGTTCAAATATTTAAACTACAATGTCCAATTTAGGTCCAGTTTCAGTCTAGTGTGTAGTATTTTTCTGTCGGTCTGTCCGTACGAACTTGGTTTTTCCCAAAATTACACTTGGTTTTAGACGAAACTACAAAAAAACTACACAATTTTTTCCCCACTTACTTATACGATTTCTATGCTAAGTTATTTTTAGCTTCTACCCTCCCCTGATTGCCCATTGTCCACATGCAGTTTGTTTTTTCTGCGTTTGGCTCAAGGACGCGTCAAAAGTGATTTTTGTGAGAAGTATGCACAAATAACTGTCGGTTAGTCTGTATTGAAGAATACAGTCTTTCGTCAATATCTTCCGTGTTATCTGTCCGTCTGTGTAATTAAAAGTATATTATTTCTCAGGTAAAGATGGGCTATCAAACTAGCTAGTTTCTATTTTCCTAAGCTTATTATTAAGAAAAAACCTACTTTTTCAAGTTTAGTTTTGAAATTTGTTTTTGTACCTTCGTCCAAGGCGTTTTGCCGCTATATTCAAACTAAAACGACTAATTACCGTTGAACGTCCAAGATACGTCTGTTTCTGACAAGAGCTAAGGTCGTTTTTCGTCCAATTCCTTACATTGTGTCAACGAGTGGCGTAATTTTTTCTTTTAAAACTACAAATTGCGTCTTCTAGCCTTTAGATTTAAAGACGTGTTCAGACAGCCACATTTTTTTTCTTTTATCTCCGTTTCTACCCCGTCTAAAAGGATAGGCCGTTAGTCTGCATGTTATAACTAGTTAGTTTTCAATGGCGCTAGAAAACGCTGGCGTGGGCGAGAATGTATCAGTGTATCTTTATCAGTATATTTTTATCCCTACATGTTATTTTACCTATTATCTTTATAAATGGAGGAATTTTAACGTTGCATCACTGTAATTTCACCACAACCCTACCCTTCGCTCGCTGAGTGCAGATCATCTCAAACCACTGCTGATTGTGATGGTACTTAGAGTAAAAACATAACGGTATATCATCATCATAACCCTCTGTCACGTGACCGATAATCTATTTTACCATCTTGTCCATAATTTGATTACTTTTTAAATGTCCTGGTTTTCCTCGTCATTTTGTATTTTCTTTTTCTTTCATTTTCTACCTTCGTGGCCAAACTTTTTCACCTTCTCAAACCCGACCCGAGGTTTGGTTACGTTCCAGCCTGTAGCGGTCAGCGAACGATAATATTATCTAAGCCGCACCTGGTCTGACCAGTGGAATATCTCTTACGTTTAAAGCCTTTGATCACGAGCGAAAGGGTCCCTGTGTTTGGCTTCCAGAACGCTGCTTCGGATCATAATATTATGCATCCTGGAAACAGGGGGGAGACAAACCCGCGGTCAGTCTTTGGGTTTTCGCCCCTTAGACAAGATAGAGCATAATGTTATGCATTTCTCTACCTGGGGAACTTTCGCACGATTTCTTTTGTCTTACTCTAGATTACGTCTTTCGCCGAACTTCTGTAGAAATATGCAGGCCAGGTGTCCGGGGGGAGCGTCCCTTGTGATCTATAAGAGTAGACTGGTTTTAATAGACAAAGACATTCGTAAATTTTCCTGGCCCGTAGATGACCATCATGAGATAAGGCAAACTTTAACACAGTACTAGAATGTGTTTGCCTATGTTCTAGTCATTTTCGGATGAGTTGGCATATCTTATAATTATAATATTAGATTCATGTTAGCTTTTATATATATCTGTTAGGGAAGTGAATTTATTTCTGAGGACTTCTCCTAGTAATTTATTCAGTGATAAGGTAGCGCTGTCTACGGCCTATTAAGTGGTGCTTAAACTGTTACGGTTTATCATGGGTTAAATGTTAAACTTACAATAACAGATATTAGGCGTAGAATCAGTTCACGAATGCTTACCATTGAGCTAAGAGTCAGCAAAAATTAACTGTCATTTCTGTAAGATAATGTCAGGTGTGGATTGTTCACTTTAAAACTGAATAGTGAGATGCAGGTAATAACTCTGGATTATAGGAGATAGTCACTTATTCCTTTTTGATAGATATTTCTAGTGGCAAGGGAGGATCATTTTATGCTTACTTGTGTGGCTAGGCACTAGTCTATAACTTTCACTGAAAGCAGTCACCAGGCATAGATATAATTATATCTTATGATTTAGCCACAACTGTATTATTATAGCAAGAACATTGCATTTTCTTTGTACTCATTTTGTGGAATGCTAATATATTTTCCAAGGGGTCATACGATTTATTTGTGTAATGTCAAATGCTGTAATCTGTTTATGTAAATTCATTTAATGTTGTAAGATGAATAAGCATATTCTTTTAACTGTAACTACAAGTTAGGTTTCCTGTATGTTGAGATTGGGAGAAGAGGAGGAGATTTTGCTGTCAGAACATTTAATGACAGTTACATGGGTGTACAAAAGATATTAAGCCTATGCGGGCGCGTGTTGATAATTGATATTTTTAAGGAACAGGAGACATGGTTAAAGACAGCCCTAAACTATCATAGCAATAACTACAATAAATGTAATCCCATAGTGGAGCGAAACTTTCTGTATAAAGTTAGTGTGATTTATTATTTGCTTGAGGTAAAAGGTTTTTTTTTTGGGGTCTCAGTTTCAGGGAGACCGAATCGCTAGAGCAGATTCCAGTCAGGCGAAGAACGAAATATTCTCTTCGATCCAGAGGGTCTCTGAATACCGCTAGCGTCACGAATCGTCAACCCCGTTCCTGAATCAAAACCCCTTTTTGTCAACGCCAAGTTAAGCTCACACAGTGCAACGGAGCCAACGCAAAATCTGGAATCGCCAAATGCAGTAGTAGCTCTCTACTCGCCTATTGGATTACCAGCCAGAGCATCGCGGCTTCCAGAATATCAAACCCGCCCAGCATGCCTATAGCAGAATTCCATATCACCCGCCTTTTTGTGCCTAAACGGGGCACTCAGCAAACCACAGCCAAACCAGTTTAAACAGGATTTACAGCCAAGCAGAGCCTAGCGCCGGATAAGCGCGCCTGGGACTCTTTGTCCTCAAGTGACTTCTTCTGGCGTATTTTCTGGATACTTAAAACCTCGCACGTATGAGCAGCCATCTATGGACAGAGTTCCAGCCCCCCTCTCGCGAGTAGCGGTCACCAACGTTTAGCACCTTTGGTCCCACGAAAAAAGCGGACAGGCTGTCGCTCAGTTCGTTTATTTGGTCAGCAGGAGATAAACAACGTCTTCCAGTGTTCCCTCGCGCAATTAGGGGTCACCAACGTTTAGCCCGGCAAGGAAAGTTCGGTATTTCACTTCAGTCATCTTGAAGGATATTTATCGGTAAGACACTTCCTGGAGCTAGCGCCTTTGGTCCCCGAAAGCGGACCCTCTGTCGGACAGCTTAGTTATTTTCTCCGTGTTCTACAGGTTTTATGAGTGTTGGTGGTGTGTGTGTTTGTGGGTGTGTATTTGCATTATTGTTGGTGTATATGATTATTGATGACTATTGATGAATATTTGATTATTGATGTAATTTATGTTGTTGTGATGATATGCATTAATTCCATGCTTTTTCTTCTTTAATAAAGTTTACACCTTTATTAATACGCTGTTCACGACCTTTCCATCCATATTTGTATTTTTAGCTCTTTACTAGAATCTCTATGTTTGATAAGAGAAAAGAGTGAGAGCAGGAGATGCTTAGACAGACATAAGTGAGTTGAGGCTTGGAGAGAGAGATCATTTGAATAAATCTTCTTCCAGGTTGTCTCAAGTCCATCTCCTATTTACACCTTATCTAAAGTGTAATCTATAACTCTGTCAGTCCACTATCCCTTGTCGATTTCACTACTGTTGTCCAACTCGACAAATACTCTACACTCAAACTCAACCACGACACCCTCCACTCCCAGAGGAGCATAGGCCTTCAACAAACACATGCCAAGTCCTCCTGTCACGTGCCATCATCTCAAGTTCTTTCCACGTTCTACTCATCATTTTCACTTCTGTTTCCAGCTCTCTTCTCCATGTGCTTCTTGGTCTACCTCTGCCTCTCTTGCCCTGGGGGTTCCAGAACAAGGACTGCCTTGTAATGCTATCAACAGGTTTCCTCAGTGTGTGTCCTATCCATCGCCATCGTCTTCTTCTCATCTCTTGTTCCACTGGCACTTGTCTAGTTCTTGTCCTCAGTTCCACGTTGGTAACCTTGTCATACCATTTTAATCCCTCTATTCTACGCAAGCACCCATTTATGAAAGTAAATGAATGTAAATGAAAGTAAATAACGGTATATAGTTGTAAATAATCTCAGTTTTAGCTACGTTCCGATACAGGAGGGTATCTGAGGAGACAACAAGATATAATAGACTCACTGGTCCGTCAGGCATGTCACAAAAGGCTGAGGGGCCGATTAACAGAAATGATTAGAGCACTGGTCTTGATCGGCAAAGGTGCAGGGTTCGACTCGCGGTATTGATACGCTTCAGTCTACACAGCTGTAAATAGGTACTTGACTTTTGCCTCTGAGTTACAGAAAGAAATGCAGCAAAGGGAAAAGAACTGGTCACCTCACCTCCCAATTCTGGACCGAGTATAGTGAGGTCTCTAACACTTCACTCCCTTAGGCAGTATCTAATGTGTGAATACTTTTACCTTCTTTTTTAAACATGAGGTTGTGTAAGAGGCTGGCAACCTCATCATGTAAATCAAGTTGCTATAGAATGTAAAACATACTGGGTACAGAAACAACAGCTGTCTAGAGCAGTGGTCCTGAATGACCTCTCTGCACTTCACTGTTTATTTTTATCTCCGATAATCATCATCATCATCATCATCTCCGTTTTCGCTCTTATATCAAAATGAGAAACCTTTCTTTAGCCTTTCTTGTGTCACCTATTTCTCTTGCTCTGTGGATTCCAGAAAAGAAATTGCCTTGTAATTCTATAATAATGTTTCCTCAATGTGTGTTTTATCCCTCTAGCGCCAGTTTCTCACCTCTGTTTCCACCGGTATTTGTCTAATACATTCCATCAGAACCCCAAAGGTGATCTTCTCGTATTATTTCAATCTTTTCTGCTCTAGCACCCATTGGTGAAAGCCTGTAGCTTCTAGGTTGTCATTTTTGTTGTTCTCCATTTTTTCAGAGCCAATCATTAAATGTTTTGGCATTTGAATGAAGATTCTTAACTTTTGTTTTGATTTCCATGTATTTCTCAATGAAACGATAGCTCTTCTTGCCTTTCGTGTTCAATGTTCTCCATTTTGAGAGTCATACATTAAAACTACATTTGAGTTGAAGGTTCTTACTTTTATTTTGATTTCCATGTATGTCTCAATGAAATGACAGCTCTTCTTGCTTTTCGTATTCAAAGTTCTCCATTTTCAGAGTCATGCATTAAAACTAATTTGATATTTGAGTTGAAGATTTACTTTTGTTTCGATTCCCATCGTATTTCTCAATGAAATGACAGCCATTCTTGCATTTCGTATTCAATGTTCTCCATTTTCAGAGCCTTACATTAAACTACTTTGACATTTGAGTTGAAGATTCTTACTTTTGTTTCTATTTCCACGTATTTCTCAATAAAATGACAGCTCTTCTTGCATTGTGTGTATTTATTTTGATATCACTTAAGAAACTGATAAGCTATGATGCATGTCTAGCTCTTCAATAAAGGTGCGTTACACAGTTTTGTGTGTGTGTGTGTTTGTTATTGTGTACAGATCATTCCATTTGTGATGCACGACAAGAATGCAGATATACGATTAAGTCAATGACAAGCCAAACAGGTCTTGGGTTGAGATGGTAAGCAAACTCTGTAATATTAGGACGGTTTATCATGTGGGTTGTTGGAAGGCTGACGGTTGGTATCTATCTCCCAGTCCTTAAATTTCAAAACAATCCTGTTTCTTTTAAGTAAAATCTTATCACCCTCAGCCGCGTTCTATTTGTATTTTTTGCGCTTGTCTAGTCTTATCTCTCATGTCCTTGGTAGTCAAATAGGAAGATCCCGTATCCTTTGACACTGAATTCTTAAGTACCATTTATAATTGTGTATGCTCTTATACAAACAACTTCAGCTTCAGTTCCTTCGACAAGGTATACATTTCTTCTACATATTATTTTGAAATATGTAAAGTCCATCTGTTCTTTTCCATTAGCCTTTCTCTTTGGTCCCCCAAAGTTCATGACTCTAGGAGTGTGACGACAATAGAGCTAGGATTTACCGTGCCTTGGTAGAGAGTGCCACTTCTTACAGGTCTAAGGGACTTAGTGTGAGCTTTAACATCCATTATGATGTAATGTCACCGACAAAGACTGTATAATAAAATTTATATTTTTTATGGACCCGTCAGATTTTGTGGAAGAAGGGATAAGAAGAAGTTGTTGGCGTTAAATAGGACACACACATAAGAAACATGCAATAGAAGACAGTCCATGTTCAAGAATTCAGAGGGTGAGAGAGAGAGAGAGAGAGAGAGAGAGAGAGAGAGAGAGAGAGAGAGAGAGAGAGAGAGAGAGAGAGAGAGAGAGAGAGAGAGAGAGAGAGAGAGAGAGAGAGAGAGAGAGAGAGAGAGAGAGAAAGAGAGAGAAAGAGAGAAAGAGAGAAACACACGGAGAAAAGTACTGGGGGCAGACGTGCAATGGATAAAGAAGACCTAGAAAGACATTGAAGAGATGGCGCAGGACATAAGAACTTAGTGTAAACTGATAGACGGTCTATGTTTAGCGAGAAGCGCAATGAATAATAAGGACGATGGAATGTGTGAGTGTGAGAGTATGTGTGTTATATTTCTCTGTGTGGAGTTTCCTATCACAGCTAAAAGGTTAGATCACTCACAGTCAAGAGACCGATGGACCTGGAGAGACAGATGACACTAGGAAAGACTGGAAACTAGCATCTCGTAAGCCATAAACTTATCCGCTTTGCGACTAATGAAGATTAAACGCTGTCAGAAATATGTTCCCCCAGATAAGACATTGCAAGATCTCAGCCAGGATTCAGTCTACAACAAGGAGAATATTAAGGTTGATTCATCTGACTGAAGATGGCCTCATTCATTTCTTGGATGAACAAATACCATTAAGTTTCCACCTGCCAATAAGTTTCCATTTGCCAGTGCAAACGTAAAAAAACCGGACAAAGAGCTATCCAAAGAATTAGACAAGTACTTGAAGCTAGAAATCAAGCAAGACAGCTGGAAATCTACGGCAACTTAGTACAATTCCACGGTCGCGAAGAACTTGGAATAAAGCAGGCAAATAGACGGAATAAGCCACAATAACGCAGAAGACAAAAACACACTAAAAAAGAAAACAGAAGAACCGTACCCAAAAACCGTTGAAGATAGTAAGGAACGCAGATGATCATATAACCCCTTGTTGCAAAGCTCTGTATAGCTCCTCCTATCACCTCAGTTACAATGTTCGTGCACTGTACTGAGATCTTCCTTGTGTAATCTAAGGGAGGAGATCGGAACACTGATGGGAGTTGTCCGTGTGCAATGAAGATAGTCATTAAAAACCCAACCTCAGTCATTGTCGTTAGCTTTGTATTTTGTCCCAATGTGTTTTCTTCCCACAACGTGTCCAGTTGAAATGGTAAGTCATTCTCTGATCTCTTGAACCTATTAGTGTGTCACAATTTAACTCTGTTTTCCATTAACATCGTTATATTGGGGAAATTCCGTGTATTGCTTTACCAACCGTTATAAAGCTCTATTCTACTCTATTAAATAGGAAGAATTTTGTTGACAATTTTCAGGAATATTGTCATATTCGATCTTAATATAAATAATTTCAGAATACCATTAACCATAAGCTATTAATCAAGACAGCAGGAATGGCATACAAACGTGTTGTTTTTAATGGTTTTTATTTCTGATGAAGATCCAAATGCCTATAGGGGAGCTACTTCTGGATTATCCAGTGAATGGCTCAGTGTGAACAGCTGCTTTCGTACTGATAACAAATTTCCAACTGTCCGGAATGATTAATTGTATTACTGAACAAATAGTTATGCCTTAGATAGGTCGGAATTTTATAATTTCTAAAGATCTATTTAAAAAAAGTCAATTGAAAAACAGAAATAGCACAGTTTTGACATGTCAGAGAACGTCAATTTCCTCATGTCTTTTTATAGGCATCTCGCGCGTGTATGTACTGTCTTCTATCAACTTTCAACTCCCAAAGAAACATAGACCTTCAACAAACTTATGCCAAGTCTTCCTGTCACGTGCTATCAGCTCAACGTCTGTTCATGTCTTCTTCATCCCCTTCATGTCTGTATCCAGTTCTCTTCTCCATGTGTTCTTTGGTTGTCCTCTATCTCTCTTACCCTGGGGATTCCAGAACAGTGGTTGCCTAGTAGTGCTGTCAAGTATGTACGGTAGCTAAGATTGATCCTTAAAACAATGTACACGTTTTCTTATTGTCATTAAATGTGTCAGCCTTGCCTGCCAATGCCAGCTCGTTCTTCCTGCTGCAATACCCGTTTATCTCTTCAGCTGTCATCTTGGCGCATTAAAAGTAAATCTCTTAAGACGCTATGCTCGTCTGCGAAGCTCTTCATGGCGGGTTTTTAACTTGAAATCTGTGTGTTGTACGTGCCCTTATAGTGTTACCCGGGGTCCCCGGGGGATCTTTGAGGAGACAAAGAATGATTAAGACGATGACTCCCTCAGGCATGTCGTGAGAGGTGAGTAATATAAGTTTTTACGTGGGGGGTTGACAACATGATCACGTAAAACCAATTGTTACATAAACCAATGTAAGAATACATGAATATTTTGGTGTAGGCTTCCTACAAAGGAGCTAGAGCAGGGTTTCTTAACCTGTGGTTCCACCGACCCCGCGGGGATCCATCAATGGTTTCTAGGGGGTTCGTGTACATAACCTAAAATTTAACGTTTTTTATCATACTTTTATATGCATTTTGTCCTCTAAGAATGGGTCTATAGTCTTCATCGGACAACCAAAGCGGTCCGTAGCCTTCATCGGACAATCAAAGGGGTCCATGACACAAAACAGGTTAAGAAACCCCGAGCTAGAGGTAGTGGTAACTACGAGATCCATAGGAAGCAACTAAAAAAAAAATTAATGAATGAATAATGTTAATTTTATCTAAAATTATTTTTAAAATCATTACGGTTTTTTTTTTAAATTCTGCGTGAGATGAACGTGAACTATGCGATATAAAGTCTGACTTGCAGATATATAAACGTGAACAATGCGATATAAAGTCTGACTTGCAAACATATAAACGTGAACTATGTGATATAAAGTCTGACGTGCAGATATATAAACGTGAACTATGCTATATAAAGTCTGACTTCCAGATATATAAACGTGAACTATGCGATTAAAAAGTCTGACTTGCAGATATATAAACGTGAACTATGAGATATAAAGTTTGGCTTGCAGACATATAAACGTGAACTATGCGATATAAAATCTGACTTGCAGACATAAAACTTGAACTATGCGATATAAAGTCTGACCCGCAGGCATATAAACGTGAACTATGCGATATAAAGTCTGACTTGCAGATATATAAACGCGAACTATGCGATATAAGTTCTGACTCGCAGACATATAAACGTTAACCATGCGATATAAAGTCTGAGTCGCAGACATATAAATGTGAACTATGTGATATAAATTCTGCCTTGCAGATATATAAACGTGAACTATGCGATATACAGTCTGACTTCCAAACATACAAACGTGAACTACGCGATATAAATTCTGACTTGCAGATATATAAACGTGAACTATGCGATATAAAGTCTGACTTGCGGATAAATAAACGTGAACTATGCGATATAAAGTTTTACTTGCAGATATATAAAGGTGAACTATGTTATAGAAAGTCTGACATGCAGATATATAAACATGAACAATGCGATATAAAGTCTGACTTGCAGATACATAAACGTGAACTATGCGATATAAAGTCTGACTTGCAGACATATAAACGTGAACTATGCGACATAAAGTCCGACTTGCAGACATATAAACGTGAACTGTGCGATATAAAGTCTGACTTGCAGATATATAAACGTGAACTATGCGATATAAAGCCTGACTTACAGATACATAAACGTGAACTATGCGATATAAAGCCTGACTTGCAGACATATAAACGTGAATTATGCTATATAAAGTCTGACTTGCAGACATATAAACGTGAAATTTACCTCTAAACAGAGCTATACCATTGTAAGAGGAGTTCGCTGAATTAACTCAGCTGGGGGCTTGAACGGGTTAAAACCATTGCTTAAATCCTTCACAAAAGGCGACGGACAGATAAAAGTTAACCATTGCTCAGCGCTATGCTGCATGGTTCTTGACTTCTGAATTATCTTGTGAATACTCCTTTCGGATAGAAGCGTCATTGCACTTTTATCTACATCTATGCCAAAAGTAATCTTGTGCGAAGATAAACACCTTTGACGACCCAGTTTAGATACTCTTGAGTTTTGGCCATTGTTAGACCACTACTGCAAAGCAGGGGATGCAATCCGTGACAAAGAGTTAAAGCAGGCACAGACGTGTGTGACAGATACAACATTGCAATACAGAAGAAATCAGCGCCATAGGGAAAATACAGAGTACACGTGGAAAATGGAAATGCTAAAGGACACACGTCTAATGGTTGGCTGCATGCAGGACGCTGCATGCAGGAAGATCTCACTACTGACCAACTAGTGACCAACCACGAGGGGCTGAGAAATGGATCTGTGGAGGATGTGATAATTCCTTCAAAGAGCCCAGAATAAAAGCACGGTATTTTAGCTCTGCATATTTGGAGATCTTCCTTGGATGGCGGGGAATGCACAGTATGCCACGAGCTTCTTCCTCCTAGATTTGGACCAGGTGTGATAATCCTTTAAGTGTAAGCCAAGCTGGAGAAACTAGAGCTCATGACTTCAACTCAACATTTTTCGAAATGGCAGAAAAGCCACAGGAAAAGCCTAGATGTACGGTGTAGATAATACCAAGGTGTCTTCAATTTGGTATTGGCTGCAAAAGAGCGAGAAGCTCTAGTTCAACAACAGCAATGGCAATACCTTAGCAATAACAAAGAACTGCGAAAAAGATATGGATTAAACCGATTAAATTATACATTCAATGAACACAATAAAAAAGAAGATGTAAAAAACAAAGAAGATTACGAAACGCCACAGGCGGAGAGAGCGCGAAGAGAAGTAAGGAAAATGGCATAAATTATGTGTATAAATAAATAAATGAGTTAACAGGCGGAAGAACACAAACAGGCGCTGGCTGTCTGGAATACATTTATATATATATTATGAACGAAGTGATGAATCACTGATTAATGATAACTGGCCAACCACTTTTATTCTATGCAATAGAACGTATGGAACATTTATTTCCTGTTTTTTATAAGTGCATTTAGAAACAGTAATAAAATTGGATCTCTTAAACGTGTATTTTCTGCACTTGTTTATCCCTTTATGTCTCCTATTCCCTTTTCATTGTCTTCTTATGTCTCTCACCCCTGTGGGTTCCAGAACAAGAACTACATAGTAATGCCGCCAGCCTGTCAGATCTTCTAAGTTCACTTCTGGTTTTATCCATGCTGCCAGCCTCAGACAACTACGAGAGTAACCATTTTGTTGTATATAAATATCCACTGTTACCTTATGATTTATAGTCTGTGGTGCTGACGGGGATTGTGGCATTATATTTGGCCCTCTTTGATATCAGCTCACAACGTCAGTGGTTCTCAACGGGGACCATACCATATTTCTAGGTGGCCACAGTAAGATGGTAAAGTACCTTTTTCCCCCGTTAACATCGACTATGACGGGGACCACAGTAAGATGGTAAAGTACCTTTTTTCCCCGTTAACATCGACTATGACGGGGACCACAGTAATATGGTAAAGTACCTTTTTTACCCGTTAACATCGACTATTATGATGGGGACCACAGTAAGATGGTAAAGTACCTTTTTTACCCGTTAACATCGACTATGACGGGGACCACAGAGGTACATGAGGCTCAGAAGGGGGGCATGAGGGAAAAAATGTTGAGAACCTCTGCACTACGTACCCTGATACATTGTGTTGAACGGGGTGTGCCTCGTTTCAACAAGACACGATTTCCCAACCCCGGGCAAAATAACAAACATGAAGTTAGCAAAGTCACCGCTGTTGTGTTTTTTGTTATCGGTAAAAAAAACAGTTTGTTTGTTTTCCAAGCCGCGAGTTTCCTTGTGACACGCGCTGATAATAAGGTCGGTATTACTTATTGAAATTATCTCCAAGATCTGAGTCAGTGTACTCCTGCCGTATTGTTATCGAAGTTCTGATAGTCTACAGAGCAATGCTTTGTTTTGGAAGCGTGGAATTTCACATCGTCGAGTGAAGTGAAAATCTTTCTTTGTTATATATTATTTTACTGGACTGTATAACAATCTACAATATACTTATTAGAGTGTCATAAAATAATATTTTATTGAAGTGTATACGTAGTCATAATGGATTATGGGAATGCGATCCGCCCCTGAGGAGATAACCCTCAGCTGCTTTTTCCCCTGGTGTTCTTTTCGGCGTAATCGTTTCTCTTCTGTTTGTTGTGAGAGCTTCTTTTCGCCCAATCTGAGGTGGCGCTGTAGCAATCAGTGCGATCGGTAGCTTCATTCTCCCAAGTTGCTGGATTTATATCCAGTGCCTCCATGTCTCTCTCGCACATAGCTTAGAACCTCAGCAGTGGTCGCCCAGCTGTTCTTTTGCCATCTGCCAGTTGTTCATAGAAGATATCTTTAAGGATATCTTCTATTCGCCGGACATGACCAAGCCATCGTTAGTCTGCACTGTCTTATCAGTGTATACATGCTTTGAAGGCCAGCACGTGACAACGGCTCGACATTTGTCACTTTGTCGTTCCATGAAATACCGAGGATGTGGCGTAGACACCGAAGTTGGAAGGTATTGAGCCTTCTTTCTTGCTTAGCATAGGTTGCCCATGTCTCGCTCCCATAGAGAAGCGTGCTGGTGATGTAGGCATTATATACCGCAGCTTTGGTCTTCATTGTGAGTTCATTTCCCCAAACTCGCGTTGAACTGTATACAAGTCTACAATATAGTTATCAAAGTACTGGACTGTACAAAGGTCTACAATATAACTACAAGAGTGTCATGAAATAGTATTTTATTGGACTGTCTAGCAATCTACAATATAGTTATTAGAGTGTCATGAAATAGTATACTGAAGCACATTAAAAACGCACCACTATACTGATACCGAGAAGCTGGCAAAAAAAAGTGTGGGAATGGATTTTCCCCGTGTTTGCCATGCGGTAGAGAGCGAATGGCTGCTGGAATGGAAAGTGCAAGATTCAACCCATGGGTGTGTGTACAGACTACATGAAAACGATGAAAGTTACACGTGCAACACGATTCTCAACAGCTATGACCCTGAAAATGTGTACGCGTTGTGGCAGTATACTCGGTATAAAAAGGCCGTTGAGACAAAACACCCAGTACATGTGCTTGAAATGCCACGACTATCTGAAAACGGACCCGTTACTACCCCTCAAACGAGCCATTGGTAATGACTTCCCGGAGACCAATAGTGGGTAGAATGAGTCTCTCGCGGGCCATTGCCAGAAGACGATGTTGGGAACTTGCCACCACGTTAGCAGCGCACTATTGTATCGTCTCAGTTGAACGTCCTATTACGGAACAGATTCAATATACTTTGCAGATGCGTATGCGGATTTAGACTTCGGAGTGGTCAAAAACCGATTTCGAGGTGGCAGTATTCACACGAGTTACACCATCGCCCCTTGTCTTCCGCAAGATCAAAAGATTAAAAAAAATATTTCATGCTTTAAATGAGTCACATGTTCCTAAAACTAATTGACTCTCCTGGTATGAAGTCAAACACAAGAGCATAGCAACCAATGTTTATAGTGGGTTACCATGTGTAAGACATGAAGGTGGCAAGTCTCTCGAATGACAGTCATGAGGCAACAGGAAAAAGACTCAAGGAGATACAAGGCCTTACTGCAAGACGACCATTATGTTGGGCCAAACTTCAACTCACAGTATTTTTATACATCGTTAGCAGCGCTTCTTTTGTTCACAATGGGCAGAGCAACATATCAGTTGGACACCTACTAGACTGCCTCTGTGCTCCTTGAATAAAGGCCAAGAAAGTGAAGGACAAGCTAAAAATGACAACAGAGGAAATGTGTTTCATCCATGACTGTTTGGGATGCGCTAAACTTTAGAACAGTACTCACTGACCTGTGAATCGTCGAAGAGATATCCTTTGCAGATGGAATGCCAATTTCAATACTTCTGATGTATGCAAAGAAGTAAATGTGCGAATTAGCGACGTTCTATTGGGAAAGGCCACAGTGCATTGCAGAATTTTTCGATGAACACGCTGGCAAAGAAAGCATTGCACAGATCTATTCAGCAAGTAAGGACATTGCAATGGAAAGACCATAAGAGCACCGAAAAGGGGATTTCTGAGCTGCAGTTGAAGGGACCTTTATTCAACAGGAGTATTCATTTTGTGAGTTCTTTTTCTGTTTTTTCTTCGATTTTCGGAATTGTCTTTTTAACGAATTTGGTAATCTTTGAAACAAGATATCTCTTTCACATTCATCGACATGAAAATTAACACAGTTGGTTGCATATAATCTTACAGATTTGACCTAAAATAGATACAATTGAATTCAAAGTTTTAGTTTTATGACCATCATGCATATATAATGAGGCACAAATTCCAGTAAATTTTGAAAATTCATTTAAAAACCTTTCTGCATTTTAGTGATCTCACGCTATATATAATGATATAATTTGCCAAGTTTCAGTCAGATCCTTGTACAAATAACATAGTTATGATGTTTTGAAAAAGGGATTTGTTCACTACATATTGGATAGCTAATTTGCATAATTAATGAGGTTGACAAAAATTTTAAGTCCATACTAACACTATACCCATGGTTGTTTGATTCTGAAAGGACAATTTGAGTTTTTTACCCTATCAAGGTAGCCTACTACCTTAATGCTGTGACATATCGAGATAAGGTTCTGGATGCACTGGTTGCTCCTGCGTTCACAATTTATCCAGACTTGCAGCTTCTCCAGCAGGATAACGCACGTGCATTTTTTTGTATTTTTGGTTTTCTCCCTTGCCTGCACAGAATGCAATGAATTTCATAACAATCAAATGTACAAATTAATGACCAGCATGGATTCATAGGAAAATGAATAAAGATTCCAAATATGTAAACTTGTACACACTTATATTTACATTTCACACTCTGTTCCTGGATTATACAGGTGGTGCGTTTTTAATGTGCTTCAGTATATTTCACGTTGTATACAACTCTACAATATATTTATTAGAGTGTCATGAAAAACTGTTGCGCGCAATAATAGCACATGTGTTGCTCCGGAAATTATAACATACAGAACGAGCTCACAAGAATAGATTCACTGTTTCCAGAAATGAAGGATAGCAAAAGATAATTAACTACAGTTGATCGTAAGAGTGGAAATATTAAGTCATTTATTTAAAAAAAAAAATAACAATAACAAGAAACGAACAAAACAAAATCAGAAAACTGAACCAGTAAAACTGACGAGACAAAGAATCAATCTTAATTTGAGTGTCTGTCTGCCTTCTGCGCCCTGGGGCATAAATGTAATGACATCGACAATCAAAAAGGTTACATTCCCTGGGTTAATCAGAGAACAGTTTTTGGCCAACCAGGTAAATAATTTTATTCTTGATGTTACACTGCTTTCATAAATAAAATGATACTTGTATACTTTGTGATATGGAGTTTATTTTAATATTTTTTAATACGCATACATTTTGTATTTATTTAAAGAAAGTACAGAACTTTGTTCTAGTAATGTATAATACTTATAGTAGAAATAAACAGAAGGTTATCACATGGTTAGTTCAATGGGTTTACATCCATTTTCAGTACAGCGCCTCCTTGTAAAATACAATTATTGACGAACATCATCCTATATTATATGAGATTTACCGTATTGTACGGGATTTCACGTATGAATAAGAAAGATATCATCATCATCATCATCATCATCATCATCATCATCATCATCATCATCATCATCATCATCATCATCATCATCATCAGCCTTCAGTTCCCCAAGGAGGACAGGACTTCAACAAAGTTACGTCAAGACTTCCTGTCACGTGCCGTCTGCTCAAGGTTCTTCCATGTCTTCTTCATGCCCTTTATGTCTGTCTCCAGTTCTCTTCTCCACGTGTTCCTTGGTCTCCCTCTATCTCTCTTAGCCGTGGGATTCCATAGGAAGACCCGCCTTGTAATGCTATCTACAAGTTTCCTCAATGTGTGTCGTATCCATCTCCAGCTTCTTCTATCTCTTGTTGCTTACTTACTTAGTCGTTCCATTTCTACCGTGAGGTGTACAGGTTTGGAAGAGAGAGCGCCAGACTATCCTATCGGCTGTCTTCCTCCTGGCCTGGTTCCATTCTAGTCCTCGGTCCTTCAATGATTGTCTAATGTTGTCCTCCCAGCGGACTCTGGGTCGTCCTGGGGGTCTGGATCCCTGGCTCTTTGTTTCCCATGCCATCTCTTGTTCCACTTGCACTTATCTGGTTCTTGTCAGTAGAAAGCCATAGAGCTTCTAAAATATAGAAAAGCAATTGGTCCAGATGGCATTCCTGCAGATGTCATCCAAACAGATACTGACACCTCTACACCTAATAACAAAGATGTGCTTCATACGTATTAAATAGAACATTTAAAATGCAGTATTTTCCATATTTTGAGTTGAAAATTATACATTGGGACCGTCGACTTGTACACTCGCATATCTACGTTTAATTATTTTGGCATTTGACACTATTTGTGGCTTCGTGGCAGCATGGCGAACTGTTGCATGAGTTATACTTTTATATGTACACTGTGTCCCTGCCAGTTTGATTTCACTCTGTCCTATTTCTAACGTAAATCGGTTAGATTACTCATACTGCGCTATTGTTTGAATCCACTCTTTGGGACGTGTTGTAACGTTTTAATTGTCTGATTAATTCATTCGTGCATTATCCATTATCTCCCCAAGGAGCAATAATCTGCAACAAAATTATGGCAAGTACTCCTTCTCTGTGTGTTTTCTCTCTCTGGCTCTCTCTCTCTCTCTCTCTCTCTCTCTCTTTCCCATGGGATTACAAAACAAGCACTGCCTTGTAATGCCTAACACCATCTTTCTTCAACTTGTGCCATTTCCATCGCCATCGTCGTCTTCTCATCTTGTGTTCCATTGACACCTGTTTGGTTCTTATCATCAATTTCACATTAACGATCTGATCACACCATTTCAATCCTTTTATTCTACGCAAGCACCCACATATTGAATGTCTGTAACTTTTAACTGTCTAATTATTAGTTCTCAAACACTGGAGTTCCCCGTCATGGGAAAAAAGAAAAAAGACACCGTGTGTGCCCGAGAAAGGTGACAAGAACTTGCATGTATAGCAAATAATTGTCTACAAGGAAAACTAAATAAACGTGAAAATACGGATGGAAAATTGTGGACTGAGAGAAGTGAAAGTTCATTTCATCTCTTCATTAACAATTAGCTGTCTGTTTTACATTCGTTTAATTTTCTGATAAACGCCAAGATGACAAAATCAAACGTATTTGAATCTTTGTATTTACAAAAATCTCGCCCTTAATATTCTCTGCCTGCCTCAGTCTACGATGACCCTTTCAACATCTATGAGTATATTGTTTAAACTACCAAGCAGTTGCACGCTGGGGAAAATGTGTTCAACTAGGTAAATTAATGGGGATGCGTGTACCAATTACTTTACTTCCTGACCCAGATATTGACCCGAATGCAGATCTTAAATTTTCTGTTTGAACAATATATGGGCCTAAGAATTGTGATCATTATTATCTTGTTCCGCTCCCTACTGAGCACAGAGACATAAACTGCTGCTGGTCCAAGAAGGAAGCCTGCACAAAGCAGTCACATGCTCTTGCACCAGTTGTTTCTGTGATAATTTGTTTTACATCATGAGGTTGCCAGCCCACCGCATAACCTGATATTAGTTGCCTTTTACGACACACATACCTGATGGTGCAGTAGTCCTTTTCATGGTCTCATAAACCAGGGACTGCACGGGATGGTGTTATGATCATCATCTTCGCGCTCCCCACAAAGCATATAGCCACCACTGCAGCCGGTCCCCGCAGGAAGCCTGGACAAAGCATTCACATGCTCTTGCAACAGTGGCTTCGGTAGTAATGTGTTTTATGTGATGAGGTTGCTAGCCCTATGCACAAACTATATCAGTCGCCTTATACGACATGCCTAACGGAGCAGTTGGCATATTCTTTCTTTATCATCAGCTGCTACACATCGAAGGTCGGCTACAATGGATCTTTAATGGCATCTGTTTCTTGTCTTGATGGTGCAATCTGATAGACTCCTTCCCTTATCTTGGCGTTGACTTCCCACTTACAGCGCTGTTTTCCTCTTGCACGTTTGCCTTCAACTCTCCCTTGCACGTTTGCCTTCAACCCTCCCTTGCACATTTGCCTTCAACTCTCCCTTGCACATTTGCCTTCAACTCTCCCTTGCACGTTTGCCTTCAACTCTCCCTTGCACATTTGCTTTCAACTCTCCCTTGCACATTTGCCTTCAACTCTCCCTTCCAATATGGTCTTCAGGATTTTATATCTTCTTATGTGGCCAACATATTTTAGCTGTTGAACGTTGATCTCCTTCATTAATTCTCTTGTCATTCCTGTGTTTTCTATGACATCTTTATTTGTTTTCTTCTCTTTCTATGAGATGCGGCCCCAATCTTTTATACTAGGATACTAGATAACACATTAGTTTGCGTGGTACTGGTGCTTTTCGCTCTAAACCTACAGAGAAATGGTTGCCAAGGCAAATAAATTACAAGCACACGAAAGGCACACGACTCGAGAGCTATTGACGTCTGCCGCCATTTCTTACTGTAATCCTGGCTTATTTGTACAGTTCGTTCCTGACGTTGTCTTAAGTCAACATTATTGTTTGCGGAGAATAGCTAATCCAACGCTAGGGAATAACAATAGAATCCTGCATTCTGTCTGATTGTCAGGGATTTGTCTATCAAGATGTTCGTTGGCAGGTATTGCCCGCAAGACAGCGTACCCATAATAACACAGTTTTTAACCGTACGGTGCGACGCTATCGTGGGTCGCCAAGACCTTTATATATTATAGAGGATTCCAGCTAGTTATTAATGGAAACAAAATAAAAACAATTTTTTTTAAATATTCTTCTTTAATTTCCGCAAATAGCATTTAAAGAGATTCCATAACTTGAGACCAAATATAAAAACAAGGTTGATTCACAACATGAGACAAAACTAAGTGCAAGAATATTTTTCGTTTACTTTTATAGTATTTTTGTACTATACTTAGGAAAAGTACTTTTTTCGTATTATACGAAATACGCATGACGAGTGATATGACAGAAATAGAGGGACACAAGGAGAAGATAACTGGGGGCAGACATGAAAGGGGCAAAGAAGACACGGAAAGACCTTGAGCAGATGTCACATGACATGGAGGATTGGAGGGTATTTGGTGAAGTAATGTACCCGGCAAGGAGCTGACTGTTGATATACGCCAGGAAAAACATTTACATGGGTATAAGTCCGTTCGGAAATTCGTGCCCACACATTGAACGTTGTAACTTTGCAACCCCTTGACGGATGTTATTGAAATTTGCTACGTGCCCTACTGATATCAATGCAGTTATTAATATATTTTTTGCCCTTACAAAACTCATGTCATGTTCGAATTTTCTTCTTTAAGTTATATAAAAAAACTCTTACCGTTGTCTGGGTTAATTTTTATTAGTTCTACAGGAAAGTTACAAGATCCGTTCAAAAATTGCGCACTTAATTTTTGTTACAGCACAGCACAAGCGATGAAATGTGCTATTCAATTTTTTTTTTAAATTAGTGTAGTGACTACATGTCCGCACGAGTGCACACCTATTGTACACAGTCGCGAGTAAATATTTCAGCGGCGTATGCTAATTGCAATGAGTTGGCTGCAGCGAAACAAAACGACACCAGCGTATAATATATTAATAAACTAAACTGCATAATAATGAAAAGCGCAATGAATATGAAATGCAAATTTATCACTTTGCAGAAGGTAACTGTTATATTGTACAGGCATTTTCGCAGAGAGGCTAAGATGGGTTGTTTATACCACGACATCCAAGAACCAGGTAGGAGAACACGAAAGGCTCTTGGTGTGGATAGAAGATCTTTTCGACGTTGGATACAACAAGACGGTGATTGTACAGAGGCTGCGGTTAAGCAAGGAAGGAGGAAAAAAATGATGATTTTAACAAGGATGTCATTAGACGTTTGATTTTGAAGATGTTTAATGCCAATCAACTTGTTACTCTCCGCATGCTGAAAAGTCGGCTGCAAGCAGAATGCGATAGTAACGTCTCAAAAACAACTCTTTGGCAACTTGTCAGAAGTGTCGGCTTCACTTTTAGAAAAACGTCTGGCGGAAGGAATTTTTTATGTGAAAAACCACATCTGGTTGCAGCTCGAAGCAAATACCTTAGGCAGATTCGTGAGAGAAGGCAAGACGGCAATGATATAGTGTATTTGGACGAATCGTGGGTTAATGCTCATCATACGAACGAGAAAGAATGGCAATCTGTTGACGGAGACCATAGAAGGAAAATTCCCAGCAGCAAAGGTCAACGCATTATATTAGCACATGCTGGCAGCAGACAGAATGGGCTTGTCCGTGATGCAGAGCTTATTTTTCAATCAAAGTCTGTAGATGGTAGGGACTACCACAGTGAAATGAATGGGCAAATTTTTCGAGATTGGATAGTGAATACACTCCTCCCGACTCTAGATAGGCCGTCTTGCCTGGTGATGGATAATGCGTCCTATCATAATATTCTAGCGCAGGAGGATAAAGCTCCTACTTCGGCAAGCACGAAAGACGAAATCAGGAGGTGGCTTGTGAATGAAAATATCTTCGCTGACAACAGCTATTTAAAACCAGAGTTGTTGCAGCTTGTGAGACAGAGGAATAAGACAAAAGTGTATCTGATTGATAAAATCATCCAAGAGCAGGGTCATGTTTCTCATCGACTCCCACCTTACCATTCTCACCTTAACTCAATAGAGCTGGTTTGGGCTAGAGTTAAAGGGCAAGTGGCCGCCCAGAACACCACTTTTAAAATGTGCGATGTTAAAGACATGACTCGTGAGGCCCTTTCACGAATACACACAGAGTACTGGGCTAAATGTGAAGAACACGTGCTACAGGAAGAAGAAGATTACTGGCAGCGAGATGGCTTGCAGTTTATCCAGCCAATAACTGTTGTGAACTTATTGGAGTCGTCCGATTCGGAATGAGGCACGTCGATCGCATTCCTTCGTTTGTGATAAACTAATTTCATATGCCAATCTATAATAACTGTCGTAAATTTATTTTGAGAGAAAGAGTCTTAGAAATAGTGGTCCTGTTTAGAGTGGAGAATGGTGGTGAAAAGCTCAGTGATAGAAAATGTAGAGAGTAAATAGTTGCTTCACAGAGTGCTGGGGAGAGTAAGGACAGACTTATTTACGACAAATCGTTCCTCTCAATCTTCTCTTCACTCTCCTGGTCAAACAATTATTTGCCAGTTTCCAGACACACACCTGCGCTCACACCGATTTGGTGCTTCAAACACACAGACGCACTTGGATACAAACTATATTAAACGGATAGGGGAAATTTTGGGCTTTGGGTATTCCAACACAGTACTAAATAAGTTTAGGCTGTTTATTAACGTTAAGTCAATCACAAGCAATTATCATGTGTTACAGAAAAAATATCATAAGTACAGAAAATACAAATAACAAGGTGGGGAAGGGGTGAAGAAGACTGGTATCAACTAAGCCCTTCCCGCTTATTAGACAAAGATAAACCCAGTCCAAAGATAGATAGTTATCAGGTACATAGGTAATGTAACCCAACAGTGAATTTAATTACTCTGAAAGAGGTGTTACAATATTAGGTATGGGTGGTAGACAAAAATCCTGTTATTCCCAATTGTTCTTCTCTTTACTAAGCAAATGAAAGAGGGGGGGAGTTTAAACAGAGTTAACAAAATATCCCACTTAAAGGAACAATGCAGGGTATACAGAAAATGTATTACCTGGTAATCAAGTTAACAAATGGTCATGCACGCGCGTGAGGGCCCACACTCATATATTCACACACACTTACCGAATGCAGCATCAGACAATCCATAGAATTATATAAACAGCAATTACACTCTTGACATATGAAAATGTCTCGTACTTCGATGTCCCGCCCCAGATGTAGCGAGGTTTGCTGATAGCAAATATTCCCACTTATCGCCGGACTTGAAGCCTAAGAGTTCTTGCGTTTTATTATATAAAAAGGAGTCTATGGGATGGCACTGACACAGTTCGATACGGGGTGAAAATGAAGGGGTCTCTTTAATTTTCCCGCTAGTGGTAAAATTCCTTCAAGGCGTGATGATAGCAACTGACCGGTAGGTTTTAAATCCAGTGAGGAAAAACTAGGCCCAGTCACAGTTCAGGTAAATATGTACTCTCTCACAGTAGGGCAGTAAATAAAATATCGCTACTGGCACTGTTCATCTTCCAGTTTATCTTACAGATTGTAATTTAATTTGATGGTTTCTTTTTTAAATATTCTTGGGTAGGCTTTCTTTCATGTAATTATGATAGCTAGGCCGCATCGGACCGCCACAAGATTAAATTTAAAATGTTTCATCAATATGTCTGGAAGTTTTAAGATGAATTCTTTATTGTTGGGATCGCAGGTTACGATCACTCTGTATGAAAGAAAAAAACATGTAATATACCGAAAAATCAAATAACATTCTAAAGCGCGATGAATTTCCCGTTAAGACTATAATATACACTCGCGTATTTAATTATATATTTAAGAAGACACTTCGCGAGTTTAAATGGTTAAAACACACACATATATATATATATATATATATATATATATATATATATATATATATATATATATATATATATATATATATATATATATATATATATATATATATATATATATGACTTAACCCAATTAGTTATAAATTCCTTCGCGACTTTTAAAAGTTAATTTAAGCATTTAAGCATCTATTATCTTTTGAAATAATATAATAGATATATCATTACATTTACAACTGGAACTATTGAGATGGTTTAATTTAATAGATTTAAATTAACGCAAAATCCAGTGAAATAGAATGAATAAGCTAGACCACTAATCACTTTACACAATTATATTTTACCGTTTTGCACAGAATAGAATTCACTGCAAATATATATGAAAATCCAGGGGAAAATCTAACACGATTTCAAATACAGCTAGTGCTTCTGTCACGGTCTGGCCAACGAGTGATAAAATGCATTTCTTCATGGTCTTTATATATCTAAAATGGAATGTAAGATGAGTGGGACATGTTAAAATTTGACACCTTTTTAGATCTCAGGAGATTTTTGGGGTTCTGACCGCCAGATTAAGGAGAGATGCCGCCCCTGGGTTTCCGTATCTCCGCTCGCTGCGTCGTCTTCGTCTTTCCCGTTCGCTCCCACTGCGATCGGTTCTGTGGTTAACACCGAGATGCGAAATACCGGCAGAAAACTTGCGTCGCTCGTTTCAGGGACCACTACTGCCTTTTTGATAGCGTGCCGCTAGTCTTTCCTGAGAGCGCCCCCCCCCCCCCCCCGTGTCTTTGATCGTGGTCGCTACTATCGTTTTATGCTGGCAACGCCCCCCACTGGCCAAGTTACTGAAAATAACTGCATATGATTGCTCAAGAGATATCCGTGGGCGTGATTTAACCTCTCCTTAAATCAATGCGATGACCAGAATGAACGGTAGATAAACTGTCCACATATTAATCAGCAAACGTGTTGACCATCTGCGTGGAAAAGTTGCATAGCTAATGAGTCCAGGTGAAAAAAAATCCCGTTTGACGAAAAGTTACCACAATATTCGGGGGCACTGATGCTATCCGAAGAAGTCGTTACGAAGGGTCGTACCATATCATCCAACACGTCAGGGGTACCGATGTTATGAGAGGGTTCTTACCATCATCTAACAAATTCAGGCACGGCTGAGTTGTCTGTCACAATAACACATAAACAGTTACGATTTGTCATAGCTTCCCGATGATTTACTGCTATCATGGTTCATTATCAGAACATCATTCCTCGTATCAAAATCACGTGAACAACCAATCACACATTTAGGACACGCCTTTGAACCGTCTTGTCGCACAAATGTTGTGATTTACTGTAAGTATTAATGTTACGGGCAGATTTAGGCAAATGTTCCAAGATTATCAAAGAAAATCGCCGTTTTGCAAATTTCGCGACAGCTGTGGATGTAATGATCGCAAAATCTTAACTGCATGGAAAATCTAAGACTGCATGCAAAATATCATGTCCATACATCAAACAGTTTTGGAGAAAATTGACGCTTTCTGTGGGCACGAATTTCCGAACGGACTATACAAGGAAACTAACAGGGAAATATAAGGAGGAACATCAACGTCGGTACAAATAAGCTAACAGGGAAATATAAGGAGGAACATCTACATCGGTACAAATAAGCTAACAGGGAAACATGAGCAATGAAACTGTCTTGTCAAAGACAAAAATGAAAAAGTGCTGAATAACATAAGAGTGTCACGGGTTTCCTCCCCTTTGCTCTGCAGTTGTGGTTCAACAGTGGCCGAAACCTAGAGTATCTAGTGTGGGTCTTCCAAGATGTCTACCTTCGCACAAGATTAGTCTTGGCAAAGTTGTAGATAGAAGGATAATGATGCTTCTACCTCAAGGGCGTTTCACAAGAAATTTAAGAAATCGAGAACGATGCTGAATGAGTCTGAGCACGTTAACTCTGTATCTTTCCCGCCGCCTTTTGTGAAGATTGATATAAATTATTTGTCTTTTAAATAATTCGTTCAAGCCCCCAGCTGATTTAATTCAGCGAAATATTAATTTAGTAACTCTGTTCTAAGTGTATTTAAGATGACCTAGACATACGGGTGCAGTACATTCAGAATGATTAAATCAACGATAAATTTGTATAAGCACAAATAACAAATTTAATAATCAATTATGTTTAACAGTTTAAAATGAATAATTCTTTTTTTCATAAAGTACTCATCACAGGGTGATGTTATGGTTTTCACAAATTTGGACAATTCACTTGGCAGTTTTTAAGTTTTACTTAACTGCCAATAGTTTTATGGGTTCTGCTCCCGCTGATGTTTGGTTCTTTGCGGATAGATGACTGGTTCAATCGTCACTGGTCAAGTCTGAAAGTTGTGACACGTTCCAAGAAGTATCAGGGACAAAGCTGGTCCAGCGTCTCGAAGACCCGTCTGATGATGGTGTCTAGTGTCAACTTCAGGCCACGTATTCTCTCACGTGTTTCAGAGATAGTACTCTCAATTGGTACCACCGACTAGAGTCACAAAAGAAGAGAATAAATATCCTCTTGAGTATTGCGTTTTCTTGACACACAGTCATGTGCCCCCCTCTTTTCATTCCACCATCCCATCTACTTCAGAACTTTACCCTCTCTGAGAATTAGTCTTAATCCCAGTGAGCGGAAAACTTTTATTACATTTAGACTGAATAGGTTTACATTTACTGCTACATTGGTTGAAAAGGTTAACAATAAAATGAGTATGTACATCATTTCTCTCATCATTCACTACCTGCTTCATATGGAACTTGGGACTACCTCTGCTTTTGGTTCTCTATAGGAAACACGCATAAAGCAGTCATTAGCCCTTGCAGTTGTGGTTCATGAAATCGTCATTCTATATGCTGAGGTTGCCAGCCTCGTATGACTTGGACATTTACTAGCAGTTTTCACATATCAATATATACATATTATTCACGTGTTAATAATGTACAATATGGAATTGTAAATGTACAACTCACCCCAAAATTGTCTTTGGGATCACAGACTCCTGGCTCAGAGAAACAGTTAAGGCAACGTGTTTAAGATGCCTCTTAATGTGGTTTGGGGTGTTACTTTACAGTAAGTTCTCACTCTGACTTCGTGTCTAGATTCCTAGCATTCCGGTTTTCCGTGTTAATAATGGTAGAGTTTTCCTGGGAAATAAGTCCTCAAAATGCTCAAACAAAGTCTGGTCCGATAAATGGAATTCTGATCTAATTCTTTACTCTGGCTGTCTGGCTGGTCTCTTGACGAGTTGGATTTTCAGTGCTTTCACCCGACTAAAGTGTCAGGTTATATTGCAACTTTCGTCCCACTCGCGTTGTTGTTTACTATTAGACCAGGCTCCAATCAGAAATGTTGTTACGTTTACATCTCCAATGCCGGCCAACAGTTACAATCATGCGTGGTTTGATGGGATTTATTCAAAAAATTTCCTCATAGGAAACTTCTGCATGTTATTCAAAAAGTCACTTTCCAAATATGGAATTGTTATATCCGTCGATTCGCGGTAATGATTGCACTACAACTCCCTAAATTATCACAAATAATGTCTTCGTAACACTTCTGTCTGGAAGATATTACAACATCCCGTCTTTCAGGTGCATGTCTGTGTGGTGGGTTTTGATGTTAAGAAGAATGGTGTGCGTATAGTTGTACTTGAGTGAGATCAACTGTGAAGGTCTCTGAGGTAAACAATGAACAATTGTATTACAGAGTACCTTTCTTGTTACCACCTTACGATCTCACTCGAAGTTATATTCTTTTTGACTAGCGTGACTGAAAGCTACATAAAGTGTCTAAGGTATTGTAAGAGTGTTGTAAAAGAATCTCAATACAAAAACATATACAAACATATACTAAGTACTATGATAAACTCAACTAACTCCAGCTGTTAAATTTTATATTTAAAATATTTTTTGTTAAAATTTATTGGTCCTGAGCCTAAAGTTGTTTTGGTCAGGACTACAGTTCAATGAGAATCAATTTAGATGGATAGATATATTTACAAATATATATAAAGATATTTACATGCAACAGACAATATGTCCATAGTACATTGTTACAAATGTTCACTTTGATGTTGTTTACTCTATTTTAATACTGGGAATGGGAAGCAGGTTGGGGATTGTCATCATTCCAATGTCTCTTGTTTCACTATGATTGTTCCTTATATTCTTTAGGAGGAATGTTTTTGTAAGCACAGGAGATTATTATCTATTAGTGATAATTTGTCCCAGGCCAGATATAGCACTTATCTGGTTCCTGGAATAAGCCGCAGTTGTAGTCGGTTTGGCCAAACACTTCAATCTCCTCTGGTCTTGACTTCTTTAATACAAGTAGGTGCCAGAGACTCTTTGAAATCTTGCAGACTTCTTCACTGATCGAGTACTAGCACCAGACAAGTGCCAGCAGGAACCCCTGTCGATGCAAATTATGGTTCTGTCTTAATATCAAACTAAGTCCTCCTAATTTACATGTAAACATATATGCATTACAAAAGAACATGGTCAGCTCTTTATGACAACCCTGCTTCTCCACTTTAGTTTGATGGAACAAATTTTACCAGTTTTCTTTTCTCTTCCTTAATGGATGCTACGCCTCTGTCATTTCTGCAGTAATCTTTTCCATGCAATAAGATAGGTGTAATGTTCCTGTAGTTTTAAATTTCTAGATAGTCCCTTATATGATGGATCAACATCTAGGCCATGCCTAAGTCTGTTATGGAACCATTTAATTACAATCTTTTTTCATGGCCTTTTCTTACACACAACCCTTTGTTAATTAAAAAGTCAATAAAATCAATCTTACCACATATCAAGGAAATATAAACAAGTAACGATGAATTAGGCAATAGAATATAGCACACTTTCATCACTGCCTCTGTTCAGACTGCTTTCTGATGGTAGTATTATTTTTAAAAAAACACAAGTCTGCTCATCGCTTCTTGCTCCTCTGAATATTTTGAAAAAATGGCAGCGAGCATCCTACTATTCCTATCATGGAAAAAAGCTTTGGCCAATGAGACCAAGCATCTCTTTTTTTGAATGAATTTTTTTTTTAAATTATCTCAAACCCTATGCGTTACTATTACCAACAAGATTTGTATATTTAGGTCAGCCAATAATATTACGGCTTCCTTCAAATTTCATCCAATCCCTTTAATTGTACTATCTTAACCTTTCTCTCAACTAATTTTTTCCCAAAAAATATGCTATCCAATCTAAGCAGACATGACTTGACCTGACAGTATCTCCGATTCTCTATGTATTATCCCCAATATTTGATTATCTAATGGACTATTTATGTAAATGATAACATATTCTTAGTCAGCAAGGCCACAGGTACACGAATATATGATTTTTATGGGGCTACGTGGCTTGGTTCAATATTCCATATTTTTTTTCCAAGTTAATTGTTGATTTTTAAACTATCTCCTGTTCAATTCTTTTCTCATGTACTTTCAAGCTAATTACGAGAGTTTAGGTCATTCGCAATAAGAGCTAAGCGAGTTTTCATGACTGTAGTGTCCACTTTTTTCTCACGTTTACATCGTAATTTGAAACCGCCTAAGGGCAATACTAGCAAGTTAGTTTTATTTTTAGAAACATGTGAGACGTGATTTGCTTTGGTTATCTATCCGTCCCCTCTCCCCTCTACAATGTATTTAGGCAAATACTTAGTTGACCTAGGAAAGTGTTACGTTTGTCTCAAGGACGAATTTGAAAAATTGGGTACCCTTTTTGGTTCGGCTAAGGCGTTATCAAATAATAAGCTGAAGGCGTAGGCGACGGCTAAGATTCTCGCCAAAAATTTGTAGTACTATCCTATCTTTGACTTTATGAACTATACTGTTATATTCTGATTTAGATATTGTATTTAGAAGTTCGCCACAGTCTGTATTATGTCCGTAGACGGATAATTTATCTCCCCGTCCTTGTGCAAACACCGACCTTCGTTCAACCATCTGGGCTGTGACTCTTCACGACAGTAATTAGAGAATCACAATAGCCATATCAGCGCTAAATAAACTTGCTGGGCGTACGTCATGTTAATCCGGCGTGCCCAAATTTTGGTAAATAAATATTAGACAAACATAAAGGTCTGTTTTCAGGCACTCGTAAGAAATAAAGAAGTAGAACACTAGACAACAGAAAAACAACAGACGTGAGTGGCTTACCCAGGACTCGAACCCAGGACCTTCCGTGCGACAACCCCGCCTAGCTATGCAAGCCAATCACATTATCCTCCCTGCTATCTAGGCATCACCAAAAAAATGATGCTTCGAAGCATTTACCATGGGCAGTCCAGCCTATTAATGACGCAATCACTTCTGTTGTTCCCCTATTATACAGTATAGGTTAGACTACACAAAACAAAGACCTTAATACTGTGTCTAGTAAATGATAGAAGACTAAGAACAGTAAGTACAGGACAGAGGGTATGTTTTTGGTATTGTATAAACATTTATAACACATAAATTTTGGTACACGAGAATTTTACCAACATGACCGTCGGTCAGTATTGCATCGCCCGTCTTCTCTTTCAGCAGGGATGAACAGGTAAACAGACATGGCGAATTATTACGGAGAAGGATCGCAAACAATGACTAAAATAACAATACTGCCGGAGAGGAAAAGAGAGCGAACCCAATTATGTGACAAAGAGAACATGAAAAGATCAACGGAACATTTTGATAAACCTTTAAATAGGCCAGCTCCACACGTTCCCTCCGACATCCAGCCAACAGAAAACAAAGCTAAAAGCGAACTGTGAGACACCAAATAAGGAAGAAATAAAGAATGTCATAAGCTAATCTAAGAGATGGAAAAACCGCTGGCCCAGATGGCACTCAGCAGAAGCTATCAAAGCTGATACTGTCAGCTCTAGAGAGATACTATACAAATTACTTGGTAAAGTCTGAAGATGGAGAAATGCCAGCAGACTGAAAGAAATGATATCCGGTCAAATCGCCAAACGAGAGAGATTTGCTAGAGTGCACGAATTACAAAGGAAAAATGTTGCCATCAGTGTCAGTAAAAATATTAGACAGGATTGTCCCTGAGAGATTAAAAGAAGACATAGACACGTAAGAGAAGAACAAGCAGATTGTTGAGGCAACAGATCGTGTACAGACCAGAAAGCCTCACCATGAACAAAAGTTGAATGAGCTTTAAATCAAATTTGTGGACTACGAAAGTTTATGCAGAGAATCTGGAAACTGGCGAGACATAGTGGAATAAGCCTTTAGCTCATTAACCTCATAAGAAAGCATATGAAGACATTACATGTAGAATGCTTCCTGAAGTACAACTTAAAGTGCCCTATGATATAAGAACGGGAGTGCAGTAGGGATGCCTTCTATGCCCATGTCTCTTTGTTCTAGCTGTAGACTTGAGTATTGATGAAATATCAGCATCCAGCAGGAGTGGAATTTAGTGGACTTCGACAAAACAGTTTGACCACCTAGGCTTTGCTGATGACATGGTTGATCTATCTCATAACGGTAATTAGATGCAAAACAAAACGAGACTACTTGGTCAGAGGTCACAACAGTTTGAAAATATACAGAGACAAGACACAGATTACAAGACTAACTACGTCTTACGATAGCCAGATTGCACTAGGAGATTCATCTCTACAAGATGTGGAATAATTTTGATAGGTAACTCTATACAGCGAGTTGAAACATGGGACTATCTGATCATCAGAAGAGATCCCGCCAGATAGCATTATAGGCACAGTCTTAGCATAAAAATAGAAACAAACAGTTAGAGAAATAGACCATTATATCAAAAGACTTTAATATAAGACTACATAAGGCAAGGGGTGCTTCAATCCGCTGCGAAATATACTGAAGCAAAGTCAAATGAAATCCAATACAAAAACGTGAACCGATATACTGGTATCAAATCGAATGAAATCAAGTACAAAAATAAGAACCGCCAACTCAAACGTCAATTGGTCTCTATTTAAATTAATGTTACCTTAATTATATGGAGGGCAAACTGGCCAATGAATTCGCATATTTGTTTGTTTTGTTTTGTTTTGTTTTTCCGGTTACACAAAACAGCTCCTCACATTTCAATGTCGAATTTGATCCCTTTTATTAGCACCTTCACCTTTCATTTTAGCAGACACGTGTTAAATTCCGCTTTCGCTTGTTGCCTCGCCTTGGTTTGTTGATGTTGTACATTGCCAAGTTCATTTTACTCGCGGCAGCATCAGATTTCTACTTCTATTTAGAATGTATTCAAAGATTCGGATGATTTCGGATTTGCTTCCTCACGAAGAATCATTCACTGCATTGTTTTCACCCTAATTATTACTTGTTCCATTATCCTATGCCAGCGTTTCTCAAACTGTTTGACCTTTTTGAACTCTTACAAATTAAGATCTTTTGTTTATTTGGTTTGTACCTTGAGAGATTGAGAGTGAAAAGGGCAAATAATGTCTTAGATTATTATGAAAATAAGCTTGACCTGGGGTATCCCCTGACAGGATGGGGACACCCAGGGGTCCGCGGACCACACTTTGAGAACAACTGTCTTATGCAATGGCAGTCTTCGGCAAAGGTAACCTAGGCTTTTGCCTAGGGCCTCGCACTTTTAGGGACCTCGTGCACAAATATATACTTGTGATTATAACATAAATTTATTTATTTACAAGAGGCCTCGCAAGTTCTCGCTGCCTAGAGCCTCGCACAATTTAAAACCACTACTGCTCGAATGTTGTCTAAACATCGTTTTTCGCTTGTTCGCTATTGCACGTAATCACGTGAAATTAAAAATACTCTTAAGCGTAGATTGTTCTGTTTAAATTTCATTGTTTTATAAATGCTTTTATTTATCAGTGTGTTTATACTGTCGCTGTCAGATATACTGCCAAGATAAAAAGAATTCAATACCATAATACCCGCCGTAAGTACGTCGGTCGGTCGGTCAGATATAAAGGAAAAATACAATTATTGTCTAACTTTCAACCACAGTTGCACCCCCTTAGCTGTGGTTGACAGTTAATGTACTCTCTCTCGAAAATAAAAAAGTGCGCAAATGGAGGTATTCATGAACAGTTTGATTATGGAAAGAAGCCAATAACACGATTGATAAACAGTACATGAACTGGAGAGAGGAAGGTGCGGAAATGCAGATTAAATCAACAGACAAACAAGATACTCTTCTGTCCGGTTTCATTCATTTTGTGGAACGGATTTAACTCATCATTTTCTTAAAAATAACCTTAAAATGTAAGTTTTTGATTGTTGTTCTTATACCTTAAACTACATTAACGTGTATTTTTTTCTAAGGCACCTATTTTGAGATTGCCTAATCCTCATATTAGTCGACAACTTACACCTACGGAAACCAAGTATCCCATTCTTGAGAATGAATTGCTTGCAATCATCTGGAGCGTAACCAAACTTCAACGATTTTTAATAGGCGCCCATTTCACGATCGAAACTGATCAGCGGGCTCAGCGTCCACTCTAAGAATAAAAGGAAGTTGAGGATTAAGGCACAATTTTAATTTAAAGTATTGCAGACTTATTGTTACGGATCAAAATGATAAGATGGCTGCAATTAAAAACCTGTCAATTTTGACGGGTTATTGCTAGTTCATAACATAAAATACAAGATTAAAGCCGGATTTAGACATGGTTAGTCCCTAAGCCATAGAAAGCTAAAGATGCCCTATTTGGCCATTGGTAACAGAATAAAGCCGTGTAATACCTGAACTTGGCAAGAATGCCGCCAAGATGCTTAACAAATCCATTCGATGTTGGCGGAAGGGTTGCTCCCATTGGAGCTTTAAATATATGCCTTTCATTTTTCGGTTTCAATTCATTTAATAAAGCAAAAATTACTTCAAATTTGTTCCTAGAGAAATTAACATTATAGACTTACTCCTACTATAACTACTTCTATAACATTTTGTGCCGCTATGCCCCCACCTCACAACACCATTGTTAGAGAGGCCTCTTTAGATTGTGAGGTCCTAAGCTTATGCCTAAATCCGACCCTGGTACAACTATAGGTAAGCCCATCACTTCTGTTGTTTTTCTGTTGTCTAATCTTCTACTTCTTTATTTCTCACGAGTGCCTGAAACATACTTTTATGTATTGTTTATTTATTTATTTATTTACTGTTGCTAAATAGCCATTAAAAATAATTTGTGTGAAGCATTTAGAAGTGCCTTTGCTAGGGAACCACACAAGCCGGCAGATTTGTAATGTGAGAAAATAATTGAAGGCGTGGCAACGAATTATGTCAATCCGAAAATGTGGTGGAATTTTCGTTCAATGTCCAAGAACATTCTACCCTCTATTTTACATTTAATACATATGATCATGTAAGGTTAACATGTGCAGCCACGTGATACATTCCCTTTTCATCTTGCTTTGTGCTCGGCGATTATATGATTATTTTTCTTTTCTTCAAGTATCATGCCTAGTGAGTGTTGTGATCCATGCGTCTTCACTACTTACAATCCCCCGTACTGTTTTTTCCATTCTGTTTTTTTTTTTACTTCGTTCCATGCCATGATGTCAAACTTTCCATTATCTACTCTCTTTGTCGTCCGCCATCTCTTTTCCTTTAATCTCCTCTGCTGACATACTATATTACGGGACCGAAAGATGCAGTAATAGAGTCAGGGTCAGCGAACCAGAGCTGACCAAGACCCTACTCCACCTCCACGTGTTGGTCCTGGAAACAGGCTGCATCACTGCAGTCTGGCTGAGAGAGTAGGGATGGAAGAGGGAAGGCAAACCCGGTCCCCAAAAATGCCGTGCTGAAGTCGGATGTGCCGGCCGAAAGGCGCAGACATCGCAGCTCCGCTGTAAACAGACGCAACGCAACCAACGTCCTTTTCAGGACGAACAAGGACGAGGACGACGATACTATATTACAGGTTACTTTTTTAACAAGCACAAACAGGCGGGATCGCTTCCGTCTGATGTTGGTACTATTTTGGTTCTTTTTGTAATGTTGCCTCGTTCTGGCGAGGTGCGCACTGTTCAACATAGACACAAGGTCGGTCGGTTATATTAGAGTGCATGTTCAAATTTAAAATACCTTGTGGCTGGTAATATTTGCGCACTGTCTTTGTTTCAGGACTAATTATTACATCATTACAAATAGCCAATCTAACAATTAGTATTAAACGCCTTCATTAAATCTACTAGCGTCTATCGAGTAATACAAACAACTCCCTACATACACTAATCACATTGTAATATTTTTTAATGTGAGAGGCTAGTCACTAGTGGTTAAGCTTTATAGGGTTGTAGAAAGTTCTATAGTATTTTCTTCTTCGTTCACTTTCAGACATTAACCTGAACATGTTCAAAGAAAGCAGCAGTCAGCTTGTGGTTGTTGACATCTCAGTGGAGTTTTTCCAGGGATTGTACTGGTGATGGCCATATGCACTTTCTCTGTTCCTCATAAGTTGGACACCTTTGATGAAAATATTCAGCAGTCATTTTATCTGTGCCACAGTTACACTAATCACAAGTTCCTATCTTTAGCTTGTTGAATATATGGTATCCCAATCTGTTCTGGCCTTTGCGAAGTCTGAAGATTACCACTTGTTTAATCCTGCTGAGCTGGTAATATGTATCATTTTTTGTGTGGCCTGGATGCTACGCCTCTCACTTGCTCCTGTATCTGCTCTCGATGAAACTCTTGGCCTCCACAGATGTTGTTATGCTTGCGTCAAGTTGAGGTAGCTTTCCACCTAACTTTACCAATCTGTCAGCCTCTTCATTTCCGGGGATGTTGCAGTGAGATGGGAGAACGTTCTATAGCATGAGAATGACGGTAGTAATAAATACACACAGCATGCTTTGGTACCCAAGCTGCAAGCTATACACAAGAAGTAACAATGCCCTAAGTACAGTTTAGTGCCAGGGACAACTAACACACTACCGGCTCTCTCAAAGCCCACATCTTCTTCTATTTCCTCGTTCGTCCTGAAAGAGACGTTGGTTGCGTTGTGTCCGTTTACAGCAAAGCTGCGGTATTTGCGCCTTTCGGCCGACACATCCGACTTCCGCACGGCATTTTTTGGGACCGGGTTTGCCTTTCCTCTTCGATCCCTACTCCTCAGCCAGACTGCAGGGATGCAGCCTGTTTCCAGGACCAAAACGTGGAGGTGGAGTAGGGTCTTGGTCAACACTGGTTTGGTGACCCTGACGCAGGCAGTCAAGCTATGGGTCGCTTACTGCACTCCTCACTGTTGATGCGTCTTGGGTCACAAGCCCAAATCACAACTAACACTTCTGGCTCTCTCCAAGCCCAAACTACAACGAACACTTCTGGTTCTCTCTACAAGCCCATATCACAACTAACACTTCTGGCTCTCTCCAAATCCAAATTACAGCTAACACTTCTGGCTCTCTCTCTCTCCAAGCACAAATCACACTTCTGGCGCTTTCCAAGCCCAAACTACAACGAACACTTCTGCTTCTCTCTCTAAGCCCAAATCACAAATCTGGCTCTTTCCAAGCCCAAATTGCAGCTTAACACCTCTGGCTCTCTCTCCAAGCCCAAATCACACTTCTGGCTCTTTCCAAGCCCAAATTGCAGCTTAATACCACTGGCTCTCTCCAAGCCCAAATCACAACTAACACCTCTCGCTCTCTCCAAGCCCAAATCACAACTAACACTTCTGGCTCTCTTTCCAAGCCCAAATCACAACTAACACCTCTGTCTCTCTCTCCAAGACCAAATCACACTTCTGGCTCTTTACAAGCCCAAATTGCAGCTTAACAACTCTGGCTCTCTCCAAGATCAAATCACAACTAACACCTCTGGCTCTCTCCAAGCCCAAATCACAACTAACACTACTGGCTCTCTTCGAGCACAAATTACAACACCTCTGGCTCTCTCCAAGGCCAAATCACAACTAATACCTTTGGTTCTCTCTCCAAGCCCAAATTGCAGCTTAACATCTCTGGCTCTCTCCAAGCCCAAATCACAACTAACACCTCTGGCTCTCTCCAGGCCCAAATCACAACTAACACCTCTGGCTCTCTCCAAGCCCAAATCACAAATAACACTACTGGCTCTCTTCCAGCACAAAATACAACTTTACACCTCTGGCTCTCTCCAAGGCCAAATCACAACTAATACCTCTGGTTCTCTCTCCAAGCCCAAATTGCAGCTTAACATCTCTGGCTCTCTCCAAGCCCAAATCACAACTAACACCTCTGGCTCTCTCCACGCCCAAATCACAACTAACACCTCTGGCTCTCTCCAAGCCCAAATCACAAATAACACTACTGGCTCTCTTCAAGCACACAATACAACTTTACACCTCTGGCTCTCTCCAAACCCACATCACAATTAACACCTCTGGCTCTCTCCAAGCCCAAATCACAACTAATACCTCTAGCTCTCGCCAAGACCAAATCACAAATAACACTACTGGCTCTCTTCAAGCACAAAATACCACTTTACACCTCTGGCTCTCTCCAAGCCCAAATCACACTTCTGGCTCTTTCTAAGCCCAAATCACAACTGACACTACTGACTCTCTCTACAAGCCCAAATCACACTTCTGGCTCTTTTCAAGCCCAAATCACAACTAACACCTCTGGCTTTCTCTCCAAGCCCAAATAACACTTCTGGCTCTTTCCAAGCTCAAATCACAACTAACACTTCTGGCTCTCTCTCCAAGCCCAAATCACAACTAACGCCTCTGTCTCTCTCTCCAAGACCAAATCACACTTCTGGCTCTTTTCAAACTCAAATTGCAGCTTAACAACGCTGGCTCTCTCCAAGCCCAAATCACAACTAACACTTCTGGCTCTCTTTAAGCCCAAATCACAACTAACACTTCTGGCTCTTTCCAAGCCCAAATCACAACTAACACTACTGGCTCTCTCCAAGCCCAAATCACAACTAACACTTCTGGCTCTCTCCAAGCCCAAATCACAACTAACACTTCTGGCTCTCTCCAAGCCCAAATCACAACTAACACTACTGGCTCTCTCCAAGCCCAAATTACAACTTAACACTACTGGCTCTCTCCAAGCCCAAATTACAACTTAACACTACTGGCTCTCTCCAAGCCCAAATTACAACTTAACACTACTGGCTCTCTCCAAGCCCAAATCACAACTAACACCTTTGGCTCTCTCTCCAAGCCCAAATCACAACTAACACTACTGGCTCTCTCTCCAAGCCCAAATCACAACTAACACTTCTGGCTCTCTCCAAGCCCAAATCACAACTAACACTTCTGGCTCTCTCCAAGCCCAAATCACAACTAACACTTCTGGCTCTCTCCAAGCCCAAATCACAACTAACGCATCTGGCTCTCTCGAAACTCAAATGACATCGAACACATCCGGGTCTCATAAAGCTTAGTTCGCAATTGACTTAATTTGTAATTTCCCCCAAGAACGAACCACCAGCGCTCACTCTTTCACTGTCACGAGATTCTTCATTAGCCACGCTTATTTTATCCAGAGTCGTATTCAAATCTTCACAAACTAACTATATTTACAAATACAGTACTCATCAGACATTCTTATATGAGCATAGAATTCGAAAAGCATCTTAACCCAAAACTCACATGTTATAACAACCTCAGTGGTATTCAGCCAAAACAGTCACCTCAACCTTCACCCGTAACCATGCATACGAACAACATCATGTCATCAACATCATCATGTCATCAACATCATCATGTCATCAACATCATCATGTCAGCAACATCACTATGTCGTCATCATCATCAACTCATCATCATCTCATCATCAGTTCATCATCAGTTCATCATCATATCATCATCGTATCATCATCATATCATTATCATCATCCTCTCATTATTATCATCTCACCATCATCATTTCATCATCATCATCATATCATCATAATAATCACTTTACTTTGCGCTCATTGCGAAGCACTGAGCCACCAATACAGCTGCACTTCCCCCCTTTTCCAAGTAAGCCTGAACAAAGCATTCATATGCTCTTGCAGGGGTGGTTTCTGTAGCTATCTGTTATATAGGATGCAGTTGCAAGCTGTCACAAAACGGTTTGTGCGGTCTCATGTCCACTCCGGCAGGATTACAAGAGTAATCTTGTGCGAAGGTAGACATCTTTGAAGCCCATATTAGATACTCTTGAGTTTTGGCCACTGTTGGGCCACTACTGCAAAGCAGGGGAGGATATTCTGTGACACTAGCCCCATGCACAATCTCTTTCTATTATTGACGCCAATCGTTATTCTTTGTTTGGTTCATAATTAATTGCTCATTAATTCTTCGTCGTGATCATCATCATCATCATCATGTTCCTTTGCGCTGCTTATGCAGCAGGGAGCCGCAATGGCAGCAAATCTCCTTGCAGGAATTCCACACCAAGAATTTACATGTACTTGCAGCGGTCTTTTGTTTTTGTTTAGGTAGCAACGTGGTGTACACAGCGCCGGATTATTCATTAGGCCGACTAGACACGGGCCTAGGGCCCCAGGCTTACAGGGGCCCCTGTGAAAAAAAAATGCAACGGAATCATAACCCACATAGCTCTACAGCAACGGCACGTGCACGTTGATACGCTCGTGCATGCAGGGTAATAGTATATGTACAGCAGTTAGTTTATTAACTGCTTCCACCCCCGCTTTTCCCTTTTTTATTATATTTTCTTCGCAGTGGCCCCACAACCTTTAACAAAATCTAATGGCTGTAACGAACATTTGTTTTTCTTATTGTTTTGTTTTTAAATATATTATTATATGTTAATAAAAGCATTTATCTGAAATCCATTAGTTTTTGTTTTTTCTAGTTTTACCTTCTAGAAAATTGGAGAGGGGTCGCAACATACCTTAATAGCCTAGGGACTCCGGCGTTGTTAATCCGGCCCTGGGTTGACATGATAAAGTTGCTAGCCCCCATACACATTGTGGATATGTGCCGCCCTTGTACATGTTTGAGTGACCTGTAATTCTATTCTTTCTTTGTCTCATCTGAGATGCCCCGAGATCTACACGGTGCTAATAGTTTATTGTTATAATCAGAGATGTACTTTAAGTATTTGGCACCGGGGGGCGGATGTCACTTGTGGCACACCCCCCCCCCCCTCCTCCCCCCACACCTATACAGAAACACACTTGCAAGTATACTTTTAACAGTAAGTACTATCTTAAAAGTGGCCGATGGCACCACCCCCCCCCCCTTTTTTTAGCTGCCACCCGGGGCGGACCACCCACTCGCAAATACCCCCCCCCCCTTCCCCCATTAGTACGCCACTGGTCATAATGAAAATGTAATTAACAGCAGTTTAATTAAACGCGTTCAGAGAGACAAGAAGAAGAACCACAAGTGAGCAGTGACTACTTTAACAGTAAAACCTCTATATTCATTTACTATTTAGCTACCCTTCCGCTTTCCACGGAACACAGGCCGGTCAACAAATGCATGCCTAGTCCTCCTGTCGCGTGCAGTCAGGTCAAGGTCTTTCCACGTCTTCCTCGAACGGTTAGAGCGCTGGCCTCTCGCGGCCTGACTTTGCGCGAGAAAGGGCTAGTCAATCTGTGGGTGAAGTCTCTAACACTTCACTCAGCAGTATCTTGGGACCTTTATGTCTATGAATTATATAGAAGGAGCGTCAATGTTATGATTAAAATTCATAACGATTGTGTAGTTATTATAGGTAGCTCAACAAGGCTCTTTGTTGGGTTATTTTATACGGAGGCACTTATTAATACAGGAAGTGACGTCATGCCTCTATGGTGATTTTGGCAGACGTGAAACTAAGAACGCAGAAGTGCAGAGATCGTCTGCAGGGCCTTCTACCATTGTGTGTCATGGCGAGTGGACGCATGTGTTTGAGCTCCTGAAAATATATAATTATTGTACATCCCTATGTTATTCCATCACTAGTACATCAAGATATTCTGTGAGGTGTATCTAGTATCTTCATTTAAAGGGACTATGGATTCTCAATGTCGAGTATGCATGGATATTAATAAATAATATTAAAATTGAAGAGACAGCGTTCCAGATATGAACTGACTGTACAAAGTTTTATCGACGACTGCATCTAATATGCACTTTGTATAGTGACCTGATATGTAATCAGTTTGGAGCATCGTGAATAAATATGTATACTGTCCACGTCGTCTATTGTGGCTCAAGTAAGGTTGTTTGATGTTGGCTGGTTGCTGGTTCTAGATGTTTGCTACCCTAGAAGTGAGCTTGGCCCACAGGAACCATCCTGTAAATATATATTAACATTATCAAGAAAAAAGACACGTAACATTAGTCGCCCTATACGACATTCCTGAGTGGACAGTAGCCATATTCCCAGTATCTTTAGAGACCCCAGGAAATTAAATGAGGCCTCAGTGTCTATGTATGATATATAAGGAGCGTCTGCGTAACGATATTCTATTAGTAAAAAACAGTTCTAGTGTAAGAACATCCTAGTTATGAACATTCGGTAATCTACTTTAATTTCGGTATTGCAGGCGGCGGTGGGCTTACACGTTTGCCATATTGAATGACCAGTCTCTGAAGACCTGCCCCCCAAAAAGACAGAAAAACTAACTGTATAGAAGTGTCACACGGCCTTAACAACTTCCCTCCCCCCCCCTCCCCCCCCATTTACAAACACATCACACAAAAGTGAAGACTAGGTTACTTTATATGAGGTGTTAAACTTTCATTTTGACTTGACTTTAAAAACTGTTATTAAAAGGTAACAAGGGAAGCAAGTACCAAAGCAGACACTGCCGTAGGGGAGTGTAGTGTTAGAGATTTGACTATGCAAAGTTTAGCTTTATAAGGTGAGATGACCTCGTCCTTTCGTCGCTGACTTTGTCTTCCTAAACTCAGGAGCAGAGGCATGCACCCATTTACAGCTGGGTAGACTGGAAAGTGACGCTACCAGGTTTTGAACCCGGAGCACGGTAACTTAGCTGCGAGAGGCAATCGGTATAAGGGGGGGTGACGAATTTCTTTTTTTTTTTTAAAGTTTAAAATATCTCAAAGTGCTGTTAGCGTCAATGAATAAACACCCACTTTAAGTCACAAAGTAGATGAGCTGTGCACGTGGACTTCTGATTATCGTGATACCCGACGATGAATTCATCAATATTCACCTCTTAGATCATACGCCCTTCTTATGTCTATTTCCGTATTATAATGAACCATGTTGGGTCTGAAAGCATAGTTAAGAAAATAGTATTGAAAAACCTTAGTGCGAGGTTTTGTATTCGCTTTGGAACAACCATGGTAGGCAGTGAAATACCGGGCAGTGCATTCAGACGCATAAAATTACTTGTTTCTACACCGTCTAACGTTTTCAGAACTGATCAAACCAGAATGAAACAGCCCATTTGAAAACTGGTTAAAGAGTGAAGCAGATAATACCCCGTTTCAGGATACACGAAAACAAACAGTGCATCGTAGTTGTGACTTGTCCTCAAAGTGGACCCGCCCCATCTCCCTAAAAGTGCCAAGAAACCAAATGGCCATCTTGTCCAACGCTTGGCAACTACTGATGATCAGAATATCTTCACCTGCAATACATTTTTCTGCCACCATCAAATTAACATTTCGTTTTGCAATAATTAAATGTACTCAACTAATAAATAACAGGTTAATACTCTTTAACAAGGTCTGTTGTATCTGGGAATGATCCTAATATAACCAACGGACCCTGTACTCAGGGTGAACTGAACGCTCCTTGCCTAGACGAGTGTTGTACTCCTATAGGGGAAAATACACGTAATAAGCTAAGCAAATTCATTTATGTTCTATAAGTTGTCTAAATGCACGCTGAAACTTGGACGAACAACCGTATCCACACGAATGACACGTTATTTTTAATATTAAAGTGTTTAGATTATAATATGCAGCTTTTTTCCCCTCGACATTTGATAACACGGAAACGTATTAAATGATACATTTACATTTTGAGAGATCTGGTCGAAAAAGCGCAAAAGAAAATAAAACAAAAAAGCTTTGGCAATCCTAAACGGCCAATCAACCCAGCAAGTAAAATAGATATTTCGGTTGCGTGTTTTATTTTCGTTAATTTGCAATGCTTATTACATATCGTTTTAAGAAAATCTCTTCTCCTTTTTCCTTTGCTGTCATATAACTCCATCTGCCCCTGATAACCTGCGCGGTCTGGCTCAGGCTTTTGTCATTGGTATAAAGCTTCTTCCTCCCGGGGGTTGATGAAAGCAAAGCTGTCAGGATAGATTATTCGTGGACAATTTATAATTGTATGCGGTTACATATTTAATGATTTCTTGTTTATTGTAGTTATGTTTACTGGGCTCGTATAGGTTACTGGCTCCATCTTGTTTATTGTAGTTATGTTTACTGGGCTCGTATAGGTTACTGTCTCCGTCTTGTTTATTGTAGTTATGTTTACTCGGCTCGTATCGGTTACTGGCTCCGTCTTGTTTATTGTAGTTATGTTTACTCGGCACGTATAGGTTACTGGCTCCGTCTTGTTTATTGTAGTTATGTTTACTCGGCACGTATAGGTTACTGGCTCCGTCTTGTTGATTGTAGTTATGTTTACTCGGCTCGTATCGGTTACTGGCTCCGTTTTGTTTATTGTAGTTATGTTTACTCGGCACGTATAGGTTACTGGCTCCGTCTTGTTTATTGTAGTTATGTTTACTCGGCACGTATAGGTTACTGGCTCCGTCTTGTTTATTGTAGTTATGTTTACTCGGCTCGTATAGGTTACTGGCTCCGTCTTGTTTATTGTAGTTATGTTTACTCGGCACGTATAGGTTACTGGCTCCGTCTTGTTGATTGTAGTTATGTTTACTCGGCTCGTATCGGTTACTGGCTCCGTTTTGTTTATTGTAGTTATGTTTACTCGGCACGTATAGGTTACTGGCTCCGTCTTGTTTATTGTAGTTATGTTTACTCGGCTCGTATAGGTCACTGGCTCCGTCTTGTTTATTGTAGTTATGTTTACTCGGCTCGTATAGGTCACTGGCTCCGTCTTGTTTATTGTAGTTATGTTTACTCGGCACGTATAGGTTACTGGCCCCGTGTTGATCCCGTGGACTCTGAGGAGACAATGAAAGAATAGAACTACTGTTACCTCAGACATATTGTAAGAGGCGACTAGTGCGAGTACGTTCATTGGTCTGTCTGGCGAGATGCAAGTTAGATATAAATCAGACCTAAAGGTCTTTTATATTTGGAAATGCGCCCTAATATAACCGACTAGGTTGAACGGGACGCGCCTGGCCAAAACGAGGCAAAACTTTATTTTTTTTTAAACAGTTCCCAGAAATGGAGAAGAGAACTGGTGAACTAGAGGTAGTGATGGCACCAGGACAAGTCAGGAAGATAACTGCACAGCTCTAGAAGGTAGCTGAAGAAGAGAGATGTGAAGTAGTCGCCTTCTCGCTAGATCTATCCTATGCTCCAAGGGTGTCTCTATAATAGGTTGTGTGAAATGCAGCTGTTAATTATCCTTAACTATTTTAAAATATTAAATATTCTTTGAATTCCACACACAAACTGTAACTGGAATTTAAACAAAATAAATCAACTGCAATTTATAACATATATCTGTACACTTTAATAATTAAATAGATTTCTAGTAAAAGCTCACGCAGGTATTTACAAAATCCCAAGTTGGAAATTAATAATTGTTAATGTCTCTTTTCATCATATCGACTATTTGATGACATCTGGATTTTGTTTCTTCGATGAAAACGGTTACTTATCTCTTTCAGTTTTTTTTCTCTACAGACACTTCTGTCATTGATAAGGTGTAGACTGTAAATTTTACCTAAGTATTAAAAGAGTTACTTATTCCTATTCACGATGCCTCGGGGAAACAAAATGACGGGAAAAAATCTCGAAATTTTGCAATTTAGTTTTCACGGCACACAGCGTGCCTTTGCCGTATTTTTCTTGGAAGAAGGCGAGAAATTTTTAATTTGTGGTTACATGACGTTTCATTTAGGCAGTAAGTAATATGAGAATGTATGTTTGTATTTCAGATGCAAGAACTACCTGGCACGTGACTACATTGCTGTTAAACGTAAACAGCTTTTCACTTCCGGTGTTCTGGTGTTTGTGCTTTGTTGGCATGTTCGTTGTCTCTGTCCATTCGACTACGCAATACATCAGTTCATAGTTTTGAAATAAAATCATTGTTCATTCATCGGTTCATACCATTCAGCCGCCCCCCTCCCCGCGGAGAATGGGCATATAATTAGTCTACACCAAGCTCTCATATACTGTGTCAATCGTTAACATTATACTTTATCATTTTCAAATCTCAACCAAGTTCTCTTCTCCGTGTGTTTTGAGTACCCCTCTTCTTATTTTGCCATGGGAATTTCAGAACAAGCACTGCCTTGTAACGCCTTCAGCTGGTTTTTTTCAGTGTGCGCTCTTTTCCTCACTTTTTCCGTTGGCAATTGTCTGGATCTTTCCACCAGTTGCACACTTAAAGTCTTTTCAGCACCGGTTAACGCAAGCGAACGCTGCCCTAAAAAGACTGCGTGGTGCTCCCGGCGACGGGCCCTCCCAGTTAAAATGATAAGGCAGAGCTACGTGAACCTGTTAGGACGGCGTCTTTGGGCAGGGCTGTAGCGGAGGTGGCTGTGCCACTAGCTCGGGTGACGATAGAGTCCCCCTCCACAATGACCCCCTTGCAGAGTAGAGAGCCATCCTTCTCGTGGCATTGCACTCATGCCAATTAGTGGGTCTGGTGTGACCTCCGCCAGCTGCGCCCGCTAAGTTGAGGAAGTTCTCTGGGGTTATAAGAAAGCCCAAAACGACACCCCCTAATTGCCGCAAGGGTTAAAAGAGTGAATAACTGGAATCCTTGGGGATCGGAATAACATAACATTTCGGTACTTGCGCCCATTTATGAAAGTCTGTGACTTCTTAGTTACCAACTTTGTTGTTTTCATCGTTTCAAATCCATACAGTAGGATTTGTTTTGACGTTATTACTTGACGATTGTTTCTTTTTGTATTGAACTTAAATACTTTCTTTTTTCCCCCCACTATATTTCTCAATCAAGTGTGACCTCTTGCCTTATATCACACACATCATAAGCGTGCAGTGAGTCCAATATTTGACACATACCATGTACTGTGTGTAGATCTACAGATATATTTTAAAATATTACCTCTAAGAAAGCGCTTGATCTTCAAAAGCAGCCAAAAATTGTTCATAAAATCATGTTATAGAATGCTCCGAGTATCGCCGACACATTTTCAAGAACAATGGAAAACGCAGACAATGCTAACACGAATAACACGCGAGCGAGCCTAGGTTAGACTTACTCAAGAAAAGCTTAGCTTATTCTACTGCTCATCTTTGAAACGATCTTCCAAATGATCTAAATGCACACCTTGTCCCAATTGATACAGTTGTACACTTTTAAAATACACTATGATGGCTAATTATATACCACGTTAAATTGATTTGTTTCCGAATCATTATATACTATTGTATGTACGTTTTGGTGATTTTTGCCCTTTCAACATATTTAATTTCTTGAATATAATTAGATCCTGTAAGGGTGGTTATGTTGTTATATTACTTATGCAACGTTGCATTCCTTGAAACTAATATTTGAAATGCGTGTGAGATTACATTGATTTCGTATAAAAGATGAGAGATGGGAAGAGCAGAATGTTAAACAGGCTTGTGGGTCTATTTCTCAACCCGGTGAAAATAAAGATTGTTTGTTCATTCGTCCACTCCCTATCCCTCCGACACTGCTGCTTAGATATATGTATCATTCTACATCGTGTAGGTGATCATCTTGTGAAAAGCCAAAGGCACAAAAACTTCAATTCAGAACATAAATCATCAAAGGGAGATAAAACAAATACTTGAACTCAGCCAGCCCAGATGGAAAAAAGGTCTTCCATCAAAGAGGATAAATCATGTGATACGGAGAAAACCGAAATATCTTTCGTAAAGTCAGCAGAAAAAAAAACTGCTTATTCGTTTCCGGAAATATCCTGCTGACACACCTCTTATCATCACACTCAGGAAAAAGGAAGTTATATATCATTTTCATGACATACTTGTCAACTTTCTTTTAAAAGCTATAAGCATGGTTTGCGTTGAGCAATATCATCGTTAGAGCTAATCAAATCCTTTTAACATAAATTTAGAACTCTTCCAGGTACAACATTTGGCACAAGTTACAGAAATTTACAGAAAGTATTACACAAATATTTCTTAAGACGGAAAATTCTTGGTCATGTGGAATTGGTGAAAAGCATAGTTTGTTAACATAAGAAAACAAAATAGAAAGAAACATTGCCAGACTGTTTAGTGTTCTAAATCAAAGTAGCTCAGAAAAAAAAAATAGGATTGAAAATGAATTTAGCTTACCTACATAACGAAGCAGACTCGTGAGTAGATATTATGTCGCCTTGATACTGTTTCATTCCATCTCCACTTTCGGTCAAAGTTGACCTGAGCTCATAAATCGACACAACATAGTTCAGTCTATCATACAACACAATATCTTACAGTCAACAGTTTGTATCCACGTATACAATTTCATTTTACTATGATAGTTAGTTGCTTATCCTTTACAGGACGTGGCAATCAACCCCAGCTTTTATTGGCTGTTTTGTGATTTTTCTAGGCAATTTTTTTCATTCAGTAGTTGCCATTGCTTTCTGAACGGTACGGCGCTTATACCATTGTTAAAAATCCACACAAAGCGATCTGCTACCAAACCGCCTGCAGCAGGTTTTCAAACCTGGTATATCTGGGTTATGAAACTGCGTTCATATCCATTAGGCCACAGACGCCGACTTTACTGTGATACATCCTTCATTTCAACTAGTAACCCAAAAAACATTTAACGCGTTTTCTCAAAACAAGCTCAAGTGTATATGGAATAAAGCAGTATTAATGCGACGGAAATGTTGTCTTTCAAGGACATATTTACATGAAAGGTAATTAAAATATGTCCTATTCTTTATCCTGTATGTATTTATCATGAGCGAATACATCCCCTTACTTTCCAATAAAGATATGCAGCGACATTCATAAACACTTCTGGCGGGAGCGGTGAAGAATGTTAGACTTGCTAGTTTACTAGGGAATTTCGGTTGAGAATAACGTAAACGGATATACCCCGGAAAAGGTAGCCAAAAAAAAAAAAAAAAAACAACCTGGCAGCCCCTTTAATTAGTATTGAATAACGTTATCAAGGTCAGCCAACTGTGGGCCTCTGTTTCTCGTGATAACCCTACACTGAATTCATTAATATTCACAGCTTAGGTGCAATTTCCGTAATACAATCAACTATGTTCAGACCTTTCATTGTATTCAGACCAGATCGGAAGCAGAGGTGTGCCAAGCAATGAATAAATGCTTTCAATTCATTCAGCACCCGTGCTTCTTTTCTGGCAAGGTTAAAAATTCTTCTGAGATGACATTGACAACGGGTTAACTTGCCTGCATTCCTTTATCATTTTGGTACTTACGACACGGAATAGTGTAATATATCGTTTTCAACTTGGGCTTAAAAAACGGTTCAGCTATTTTTAGCATGCACCTGACCAAACAAAATTATCCGACTTGGTTTCCGGCGGAGAGTGCAGAAACAATGAACTATTCTAATTTTGTACGTAAACTTGGATTTAAAAAGGTAGTCCCAAGGCAGATATTGCCGTAGTAGAGACTTCACAATACTAGGTCCACCTTCGAGAGGTGGGGTGACCGGTTCACTTATTCGCTGCCTTTGCCTTCCTTAACTCAAGAGAAGAGTCAGTGCTCATTTACGGCTGGGTAGATTGGAGCGTGACGCCACCGTGATTCAGACCCGGTACCTTTGCCGCGAGAGACTAGCGTTCTAACCATTCTGCCAGTCGAACGCAAGGCGTGTATTTAACACAGGGGGGACAAACGGATCTCTATTTGTGATTTGTATCCTTTAATTATTTATTTATTTATTAATTAGTCGTTCCCCTTCTATCGTGAGGTGTGGAGGTTTGGAAGAGAGAGCGCCAGACTATCTTATCGGCTGTCTTCCTCCTAGCCTGGTTCCATTCTAGTACTCGGTCCTTCAAAGATTGTCTAATGTTGTCCTCCCAGCGGATCTGGGTCGTCCTGGGGGTCTGGATCCCTGGCTCTTTGTTTCCCTTGCTTGTCGTGGTAGCCGATCATCTCCCATTCTGCAGACATGGCTAAACCATCTTAGTTGGGACTGTTCTACTTGGGTCTGCAGGGGGTGGGATTTTAGGCATTGACGTATCGTCTGGTTGCGGACCATGTCTCTTCTTGTTACTTCAACCACCTTCCTCAGATACCTCATTTCTGAGGTTTGGATCTGACTTTTGTGGGTTGAGTTATTGCCCATTGTCGTAATTTTATTTGAGATAGGTCTTAGAAATAGTGGTCCCGTCCGAGTGGGAAATGATAGTGAAGGTTCTGTGATAGTAAGGGTTAAGAAATGGATAGTTGATTCACAAGGGTGCTGAAAAAGAGTAAGGACAGTCTCTGAAATCGGGTAATTTCTCCGATCTGCCTATCTTACGACAATTTTATTTATCTGTAGACTCCTAAACCTCTCCTGGCTAAACAATTTTTGCCAGTTACTCAACACTCATGTACACACTTCAATTTGGTGCTACAAACACACGGACGTGAATACAAACTACATACAACAGATATGGGGTAATGGGTCGGCCAACACAGTAATATCAGTTTTATGGCGTTTATTATCATTTAAACCAAAATCACAACATTTAGCATGGTACAGTCAAAAAATCATAGTTACAGGAAAAATACAATTTAACAAGGAAAGGGGGGGGGGGGAGTTTGAATAGTAGTATCCCAATATGCCCTTCCCGCTTGTATAGACAAAAAACCCAGTCCACAGACAAGTGGTTATCAGAAAGAGACAAGTTAACCAAAAGATAGATTAATTTATTCTGATAGGGGTTATTACACCATTTAGGATGGGGTGTAGGAACAGAGTCCTAGTATTCTCCAAGTTATCCATTGACTAAGCAGATTAAAGGAGGGGAAATAAGAAAATACAAACAATCCCCCTTAGAGAGGAAAAATAAAATGAATGAAGTGAAAGGATATTTACCAAGTAAAGAAAATTATAGGTTTCGCTAATATATCTCATTCATTCATGCACGCTTGCGATGGCCATCACACCCATTCACACTTACCGATCGTTGAATCTGTCAATCCCTAGAATCACACAAACAGCTTTAAAATACTCAACAAATATATGAGTCTTTTCCTTCGTTTTCCAGCCCCAGACTATCGGGTTTTTGGCGTTCAGAAAATTTTCCCGTAATCGCTGGAAGGTGAAGCATTAGTGTTCTTGTTTGATTTTTAACTAAAGTTTCTATGAGATGACACTGTCACATGTATAGTTATGAGAAGGTAGTGGTCTCCTGGATTTCACCGCTGGTGGTGGGAAACTTCTATAGCGTGATGACAAAGACTGAACAGTGAGTTATGTTTTCTTCGGGGTTTAAATCCAGTGGAAATAACAGGACTGTCAGTGTACAAGAATATATTCCTTTCCACAGTAGAGCAGGAAAAAATATATATATCGCTTCTGGCAATTGTTCTTCTCCAGTTAATTTTATATAATTTATTGCTTTATGAGTTTTAAATGTTCTTGGGTTGCTTTATTTCATGTAAATTTAGAGAACGAGACCTCACAGGGCCGCCACAAGAAGATTATATTTAAAAGGTTCATAAAAATTCTGGGTGGTAGAAGAACCGAGTCAGGATGACACTATAATTGCTGGGACGCATAGGTATTTGATCATCCTCTGTGAAAAAATAGAAAACATTAAATCATACGCCCAATACAAATCATATTCTGACGCGCGCTAAGTTTACAGTTAAGACTATTTTAAACACTAGCGTATTCAGTTATATATATTTAAGAAAAACTATCCGCGAGTCTAATGGTTAAAACACACGTATATACAGAACTAAACTGTATTAATTTGTTATAAATCCCTTAGCGGCTTCTAAATAAATTTAAGCATCTATTATATTGGGAAATAACGTATAGATATATCATTTAATTTACAACTGGAAACTTTTGAGATGGGTTTATTTAATAGGTTTAAATTAACACAAAATCCAGTGAAATAAAATGAAAGAACTAGACAACTGATCACTTGAAACTAATATATTACCGCTTGCACAAACAGAATGAATTAAAGTCTCCAATATAGAAGATATCCGCGAGAAATCTTGTTCTATAAGCTAGTACTTTTATTCAGACTCTCTGGTGCAAATGATGAACGCATTCTTCAGTGGTCGCAATATAAAATTAAAGAATTGAAGGATCAGGGGGACACGCGAACTTTCACAACTTTTTTTTATATCAGGGGAATTCTGCGTTTCTGCGCCGCCATCCCAGCGCCATTACCCAACTATCTACCGCTTGACTTTTCCCCGTTCGTCTCAGTCTGCGAGCGATTTCAGCGCTCTTCTCTGGTTCGCATTGAGGTGTTAAACGAAGGCGTGAAACTGCTTCGTCCGTTCTGGGGACCACCACTGCCTTTGAAGATACCGCTCTCCCGATAAGCTTTGGCAACTCCTATTAGGCGGGGTGACAGAAAGGTGTATAGAAATGCTTGATTATAATCGCTCTAGAGATAGGCAGTAGATATGTGGGGTGTAGATATGTCTTCTTGGGGAATCCCAAGAGACCTGTGATCATGGCAACAGTGCAGACCAGATCACAGTCCAAAAAGGAGGAGGAAAATCCAATAAATACCCATCCAGATGAGATGAGGAAGGCGCAGTCTGAGGTTAAGACCCTCAAGCCTTGTTTTAAGAAATTGCCCAAATGTCATATACCTCCAGTCAAGGGAGACTTCTATATGAAAAACAAATTGATATATAGGAAGACTGGAACTGGATCCAATGGTCACGGGCAGCTGGTCCTTCCAAAGGCATATAGGGCAGATATAATAAGTAGACTACATGTTGGAAAAGATGGGGACCACGAGAAAGTAGGTACCATCTGCCTAAAAGTTTGTCAAAAATACTACTGGCCCGACGTAAATGTCGACATTGAGAATTTTGTAGAAGCATGTAGCAGATTGCATGAGGGAACCCCCACAAGTTGGAAAAATAAAAATAAATTTAATAATGAAGACAAATTGGAATGGGAACCCCCTTTTCACACACAGTCTTCACTTGAGTGTATTAACATGGCAACTCTGTGTAGAGGGCCAAAATTGGTTGTATCCCAGAATAAGCCGACAATCCCTCGGTCAGAATTATGTGAACTGGGTGAAGATAAAAGAGAGAGGAGATCTCTCACAAGGAAATTAAAGTGGAAAGAAAAACCACAAGAAAAGAATTGGTAGTGGACGATTTGTGAGTGATGACAAAAGGCAAAACCGTCCTCACCATAAATTAGCTGTTTGCTAGGCTGAACAAAGCTAAATATTTCTCTAAGGTGGATCTGAGCAAATCATATTCTGATGCGCGCTAAGTTTACAGTTAAGACTATTTTAAACGCTAGCGTATTCAGTTATATATATTTAAGAAAAACTCTCCGCGAGTCTAATGGTTAAAAACACACGTATATACAGAACTAAACTGTATTAACTTGTTATAAATCCCTTAGCGGCTTCTAAATAAATTTAAACATCTATTATATTGGGAAATAACGTATAGATATATCATTTAATTTACAACTGGAAACTTTTGAGATGGGTTTATTTAATAGGTTTAAATTAACACAAAATCCAGTGAAATAAAATGAAAGAACTAGACAACTGATCACTTGAAACTAATATATTACCGCTTGCACAAACAGAATGAATTAAGGTCTCCAATACAGAAGATATCCGCGAGAAATCTTGTTCTATAAGCTAGTGCTTTTATTCAGACTCTCTGGCGCAAATGATAAACGCATTCTTCAGTGGTCGCAATATATAATTAAAGAACTGAAGGATCAGGGGGACACGCGAACTTTCACAATTTTTTTTATATCAGGGGAGTTCTGCATTTCTGCGCCGCTATCACAGCGCCATTACCCAACTATCTACCGCTTGACTTTTCCCCGTTCGTCTCAGTCTGCGAGCGATTTCAGCGCTCTTCTCTGGTTCGCATTGAGGTGTTAAACAAAGGCGTGAAACTGCTTCGTCCGTTCTGGGGACCACCACTGCCTTTGAGGATACCGCTCTCCCGATAAGCTTTGGCAACTCCTACTAGGCGGGGTGACAGAAAGGTGTATAGAAATGCTTGATTATAATCGCTCTAGAGATAGGCAGTAGGCGTGGTTTAACCTCCCCTAAGGCAAACCGAACCTCCTGGATCCTCGCCTGATAACTGTTTATCATATTAATTATCCAACGTTGGTAAAAATCCACGTGGAAATGATGCATACTAATGAGCCCACGTGGAATCCACGTTGACTATTGTGTTTCACACAAATCCAGGGGCTGTGATGCTATTTAAGGCTACTATCCTTTATCATCCATCAATTCAGGGACTTCAATTTTCATACTCTACTTCACACCCATGACTCGCATCCATATGTCAAGACTGGGACATAGGTGGAGCGGTATACAGTCATCTTCGTTTTCTTACCAACCTCTCTCTTGCTGATGAATCCTCGATTTATGGCCTGAAAAAGTCTCCCAGCTGCTGCTTTTCGAGTGGCCAACTCTTCTTTGATGCTGTGGTGGATTTGATGTTAAGAAATGTTGTTGTTATGTACTCTTAGTGTACTGAATGAGGTCAGCTGTGAAGGTTCCTGAATATAACAAATTATTATGGTAAGTGTACATGGTACCTTTCTGCTTATGATCTCATTTAGATTTATTATTTGACTAGAATGTATGATGACTACGTTTGGTGTCTAGGGTTATGAATATGTAGTGTAATGTTGCATTAACCAACTGAACAGATAAACAACTATTTTATTATCCAACACAACACAACACTACTACGACAATCACATACAAAGTACACTTTAAAAGACTATCTTAAGTAAGTCAGTGGTTGAATGTTGTGTAACGTTAATTTTTTTTCAATTTATTTTGTCCTGACTCTATTTGTTTGAATCAAGACTAACAATCAAAGTGAAATCAAGGGAATAATTTACATTAATCAATTTACACAATGGATCTTCTGTCCATAATACAAGTATTATTATAATAAAGTGTGTAGGAGTAATTTTCTAAATTAGGTTAATACTGGTATATATATAATGGTAGGTTGTTAGTTAACATTCCTCCCTATAGTTCATTTGCTTTTCATTTGTCACAGGTGGAATTTTTTAAATTAATATTTTCAATCTTTATTCTTAAAAACTAGAGTTCATAGAGGTTGAGCTTCCTGGTGCCGAACAGGCACTTATCTTCGAAGGATAACACCAGTATATCTTTTCCTAGGCTCGCTGGACAATCTGTTCCACTTATTGAAAGGCAATGGCATCCAGCACATGCCCGAAATATGCAAACAGTGTCAGGAATCAATCAGTTCCCACGAGCTTGGTTTTACGTTAATGTCAGGGCCACAAAAAACCCTGAAATAAGGTTATGCATCCTTCTTTATAAAAAGCATACAATAATATTCCACAATTTATTACAGGTACAGTACAAACAAACGAATAGGGCCAGCTCTTAATGACAACCTATTTTACCATTATATTTTGACGTGACAATGTATACCAGTATTCCTCTCCCCTAATGGTTACAACCCCTCTGCAATTCCAGCAGTAATCTTTTTCCATATAATAGGATAGGTGTTATGCTCCTTGATGACAATCATATATAATTTTGTAGTTCTACACCTCTCTGATAGTCTATCATATGATGGATCAATCTCTAGGCTCTGCCTAAGTCTGCCATGGACCCACTTACTTACAGCCGTATTGCAGTATCTCCCATTCAAACTTTATTTTAAATAAAAGGTTAATAAAATCAATCTTACCACAAATTTCAATGAATTATACACAAGTAAACGATGACTGGCAAACAATAATGGCACACTTTAGATCTGCCTTGTCCAGACTGCTTTCTATAGGTTTGAAAAGCACCAGCCTGCTCTCATCACTCCTTGTTCATCAGAAAATTTTTTCAAAATGGCAACGAGCAGTCTACGTTTCCGATAATATATAATGTATGGGCCAATGGGACCATGAACTCATTTATTTTGAATCAAACTTTAAAAAAAAAAAACTCTCAAACTACTATGTTTACTACTGCAAATATATTTTTAGTTTTAGGTCAACCAATCCTATCGCGCCTTCCTTTCAACTACCGCCAATCAAATTACAGGTACCTTTTAGTCCTTATTTCCCCAAAAGCTTTTTTTCAAAACATGCTATGAAAAAAATAAGCAGGCATGATTTTTGTTTTCGTCAGTCCGTCTTACAATACATAGTATTATTGCCATTATCTTGGTTATTTTTTGTACTAGAGGGTAACTAACACCATATTATTGCTCAGGAGATCATAAGGCATCCGAATATATAATTTTTATGGCCCTATGTATTATGGTTCATAATTCCATATTTTTTTCTATGTTAGTCGTTCAAATCTAGAAACTACCACCTGTTCAATTCTTCTTACAACTATTTTCAAACTAAAAACGAGACTTGTCCGTAGTACGTTAGAATTACGTCATTCCTTATAAGAGCTAAGTTTGTTTACATGATTCAATTGACGAACATTTTTTAGTTTTGTATCGTAATTTGAAAATCGCCCAAGGCTATGTCGCGCGAGTTGGCTTTTGTGCAATCAACGCGAGACGGCATCCCTATGTTCTGTCTTTCTATCCCTTCCCTCCTTTTCTTTTATTCTATCACTCTATCGTCCTGAACTTGCACAAGTGTTACATTTAATCTCAAGGACAAATTTCGAAAAGACAGTATCTTTCATTCGGCTATAAGGCCTATCAAAATCCGCATACCGGCTGGCGTGGGGACGAAGAAGCTGGACTCAATTTTTATGTTCTATCTTATTTTTGACTTTATGCACTATAATATTCTCTAATTTAGCTATTGTATTTAGAAAATCGTCACAGATGCCTCCCTTTCGGTCTATAATAGCTCCGAGGTATTTAAAGTGGTCGACCTGCTCCAGGACCTGTTCTCCAAGCTTAATCTGATGTCTTCTTTCTTCTCATGATATCACCATGGATTTTGTTTTAGAGCTGCTTATGACCATCCCTCTCTTCTCCAGCTCTTCCTTCCAGACTTGCAGGTTGGATTGGAGATACGCGTCTGATTTTATTTATTTATTACTAAATATTATTATTATTATTATTTATTTACTTATTTATTGCATTTAGATTAATTCTCAGTGTCGTTTATCCGTTTCTTTTTTTTTTTTTTTTTTTTTTTTTGCAATTTTTCCGTGACGAAGATCTTATAGTCATTTCTTTGTCTTAACTCAGTAGACATAACTACTTCCCCCCCCCTCCCACATTTAATGTGTGGTATAAATAGAGACTATAGGCAGTACAATATTCCAGCTTGGTTTGGTAATAGACTATAGAAAAATTTTTAATATTCTGACTTGATCTGATAATAAGGTAAAGGCAGTCACACTGCAGGTACTGCCGTAGAGGAATGTAGCCTTAAAGACTTCACTTATACTGCCGTAGAGGAATGTAGCCTTAAAGACTTCACTATATACTGCCGTAGAGGAATGTAGCCTTAAAGACTTCACTATATACTGCCGTAGAGGAATGTAGCCTTAAAAACTTCACTATATACTGCCGTAGAGGAATGTAGCCTTAAAGACTTCACTATACTAGGTCAAGCTTCGAGAGCTGGGATGACCAGTTCACGTCCTCGCTGTCTTTGCTCTGCCTAACTCAAGATCAGAGTCACCTACTCATTTACAACTCGGTAGACTGGAGCGTAACGCCATTGTGTTTCAGACCCAGTACCTTTGCCGCGAAAGGCCAGCGCTCTAGCCACTCTGCTAATCGGAAGCTCAGGTCTGGTAATAGAAAGAAAAATATTCCGACATTGTCTGAGTAGGGACTATAGAAACATCTGTTATTGTTGGGACGATGTGAGTAATGGCTGCCTTAGCAAATACGAAGATCACTGATATTTTTTTTTCTTTGTCTTTTATCACTTTGTTTGTAGACATTGTTCTTGTGCTGGATCTCTCTTACTCTGTACCATTAAGTCTAACTGAGTTTAATATTAATCATAATTTTTTTTTTTTTTTTTGGTTCTATGTGGCTAAATAGGAAGCATCGAGAAGCAGTGTAAGCCAAAATCACAGGGTTCGAAATTAGGAATCATCCAGAGCTGTCGTCAAGTCTTTCTTAATGAGTCTCAAGTCTCTTTAGTACAGGTCTCAAGTTTCTTAATACAAGTCTCAGGTCTCTTAATTCAAATCTCTTTGTAAAAGTCTCAAGTCTCTTAATACAAGTCTCAAGTCTCTTTGTAAAAGTCTCGTCTCTTTGTAAAAGTCTCAAGTCTCGAAGTACAAGTCTGTTAGTACAAGTCTCAGCCTCTTACTACAAGTCCTCTAATAAATGCGCGCGGTATATTTTCCTCCCAAGGCGGGATAGTAATGTTTACATAGCCAAATAACATGTTTGTTGTGACGGTCTCTGTGTCTCCAGATGTTTGTCTATCAACAGTGTCCAATTGTGACTGATAATAGGAAGTAAAATGTGTTTGCTCAATGGTATCCTTGTAATGTTTTGGAGATATTGCTTAACACAAGAGCATTTATTGTCTGATTAATAAACAGTGCATTTTGAATGAGGACGGCAAATCGTTTCACTAAAATTGGCAAGTCTCACTAATGTCTAAATCGCAAGTCGTTGTGAGTCGAGTCGCCGTGGTGACTTACGTCCGACTCGAGTCTGAGTCGATAGATTCGAGTCGACAACACTGGTATCATTTAGCTACAGTCCAGCCAGCCGTAAAAATATGTACCTGACTCTATTCTTGACTTACGTACGGCAAAGACGTAAGGAACAAAGCTGGTTACGCCACCTCATAAAGCTGGGATCTACTATAGGGAACTCTAATACTTCACTCCCCTACGGCAATATCTGCTAAGGGACTACCTATAGCTTTTTGAGGTTTTTGGATAATTGGAAGAGTGGCAGTTTACTCTCCCTGAATTTCAGCTTTCTCTCTAAAAATGAAGCCAGACTTGTGCTCGCTGGAGTCAACCCGGGTCAGAGACAGAGAACTCCCATCGATAACCAAATGACCACCCGGGAACCACTGTAAATGAATTTCCACAAGAGTTTGCTAAAAGAGAAAAGATAGTTGAAGATAATAGATTACAATTCTAATCAGTTTGGAGAACGAGAATGATTACTTTTGTTTAGGTTGAAAAATGAACACAGAAAAAAAGAAACTTGGAAGGTAACTTCAATGTCTGAAACAACAACAGCAAAAAAAAAAAAACGTAGAGAGAAAAGAATTAGAAAGAGAAGTAACAAGAAAAGGACAAGGCGAAGCAAGAGAGAAAGAAAACAATAAATTAAGACAGGAGAAAGAAAAGAATGCTGCAGCAAATAAAAGAAATGAATGACAGAAAGAGGGAAAAGTAGGAAGACACAGAGAGACGAATGAGCACAGGCCCACTAAATAAGAGCAAAGATGGCAGAGGTCTTGCTGCTAAATATAGACTTTATTCTACAGAGCACCGCCTGCTAATTTCCTTAGCTCTTTATCTTCCATTCGATAAAACAGACAAACGGAATAAAAGGCTTCGTGGTTTAGGAAAATCCAATACTACTTTTTATTGTGCACACCAACACTTTTAGATCTGTGTGCACATAATTTCCGTTGAAGTGGTGCATGTTATTCTCACTCCTTTTTTTTTTTTTGTTTTGTTTTAAAGGTAGTTGTTTCTAGGTCAATATCGTCCTATCTCTCTATCTTCCCCGTCTAAACCAATTGTCCCACTGAACTAACAACCCTCACCGCTGGCGTAGCAATTTACCTTTGGCTTTTTCTTCCCCTGCTAGGTTAGACAGATACATAATTAACGGAAATATAAATGGTAGACATTCGTAACACAGTAAGAAAGAAAGAAAGAAGTGCTAAGTACTCTGGGGAATCGAACTCGGGACCATCCAAAGGCCTCACTGTTAATCAGACTGGACATACGGCGAACTACGCATTCACAAATTAAAGTGCCTCACTGCCGATAGTCATTCCCGCGTCATTTCACGCAACTAGATACTTTTATAGACTCATTCCATAACTTTCATATTTGCCAGTCTAATTCAAATACCACATGAAGAACGAAATGCTAGAATTTAGCATAGGATTTATTTATCTTGTCTGTACCATAGACCATTTTTGATTGTCCGATGAAGGCTATAGACCTCTTTGATTGTCCGATGAAGGTTATGGACCCCTTTAATTGTCCGATGAAGGCTAAGGACCCCTTTGATTGTGCGATAAATGTTATGGACCTCTTTGATTGTCTGATGAAGGTTTATGGACCCCTTTGATTATCCAATGAAGGCTATGGATCCCTTTGATTATAATCAAAGGGATCCATAGCCTTCATTGGATAATTATCCAATGAAGGCTATGGATCCCTTTGATTATCCAATGAAGGCTATGGATCCCTTTGATTGTCCGATGAAGGTTATGGAACCCTTCTTAGAAAAAAAAATGCTTTTAAAAGATTAATTTTGAAGAAAAAAATTTTTTTTTAATTTACATTTTAAGATCGGCTACCACAAGTATGGGAAACTAAGAGCCAGGGGTCCAGACCTGCAGGACAACCCAGAGTCCGCTGGGAGGACAACGTTAAACAATCTATGAAGGACCGAGGACTAGACTGGAACCAGGCCATTTGAAAGACAGCCAATAGGATAGTATTGCGCTCTCTCTAGCAAATCTCTACACCCCATGGTAGAAGAGGAACGAATAAGTAAGTAAGTAAGTCATGTACACGGACCCAATCATGAAGCTCCTTGGCGTCCGATGGACCACAGGTTTAGAATCCCTGGTCTAGCAGATCATGAAAGATTATAAAGAACAAAGAAAATAATTGGCTGATTTAAGTAACGGATGTGTGAAGATATAAATAAACAACGAGAAAAATCCTATTTATATTCGAGAGACCAGGTTGGTGAGAGAGGGTTGAACCACTTTCAAATGTAAGTTTTTTTTTCGTCATTTACTCTCAAAATAACTACATATATCTCTCTAGTAACAATGGCAGTCCGTCCCAGTCTTCTCTCGTCACCGTACTGTTTCACCCTCAACTGGGTTGCAAAATGCCACGCTGCTAACCCTGATCCTCTCTTGGAGCCAACCATTTTTGGAGTTCATGTTCTACTGTCTGTTAGTCCTTCCCACATGAACGCACATCTGTCTGTTAGTCCTCCCCACATGAACACACATCTGTCTGTTAGTCCTTCCCACATGAACACACATCTGTCTGTTAGTCCTCCCCACATGAACACACATCTGTCTGTTAGTCCTCCCCACATGAACACACATCTGTCTATCAGATTTTCAGTTTGTTGAACAGATGGTATCTGAGTCAGCAGTGGCCGGCTCTATCATTTGATCTCTTCTTGGTAATGTATAGTATGGTTCTGCATTACTGGACTCTGAATGTTCTAGGAAGTGAAAAATGTTAAAATTGTTTTTGACTGTTTTTTTTTTTTTTTGTCCTTCCATTTGTGCCAGTTAACACTCGTGGATATTTTCCACCATTTTTTTTTTAAACGTACGCCCGCTATTACTCGAATTAATCCAGTCCAAGTCCCGGTCGACGACACTTCTTCAAATGAGCTCGCCCGGGCTTGAACCTATTTCACCCGATCGCCAGCGCAGTGATTAACCATTACACCAGCGCGGCTCCCACTTCTAGTTTAGCTAGCTAGACTTGGTTTGATTCTGGTTTTAAGGACTATCTTCATTGCACACAGACAAATCCACAAGTGCTCCAATCTCTTCCTTTAGATTACACAAGGAGGCTCTCAGCACAGTGCACGGACCCCGTAGCACCGGCGAGGATCCCAAAGTGTGTATACAGGAATCACTTACTTACTTACTTAGCCGTTCCTCTTCTACCGTGAGGTTTAGAGGTTTGTAAGAGAGAGCGCCATACTATTCTATCGGCTCTCTTCCTCCTGGCTTGGTTCCATTCTAGTTCTCGGTCCTTCAAAGATTGTCTAATGTTGTCCTCCCAGAGGACTTTGGGTCGTCCTGGAGGTCTGGATCCCTGGCTCTTTGTTTCCCATGCTTGTCGTGGTAGCCGATCTTCTCCCATTCTGCAGACATGGCCAAACCATCTCAGTTGGGACTGTTCTACTTGGGTCTACAGGAATCACACATTCTATAAATATATTTGTGGTGGGTAGTTTTCCAAATTGTTAATTATTATATCCCGCAGGGCAGTGTACATTACAAGATAACACGATTTATTTTTTTTTAAAGTTCAAAGCGTATTTAACCCAATTACGGTGTCCAATAGAATTCCGTGTTATTATAGTATTATTGCTATTTCCCCGTGCACTGAAGTGGACAAAGCGCAATTTAAAAATGATAAACGTGGCATTAAAATAATAATAATAATAATATTCAAGTGCCGTGTTCGCTGGCTTCTGACATCAGATTCCTCGACAAATTTTGATCCTATTTTTTGTGTCCATACTGTTGTTAAAGTATCTAGTATTCATCATTTTCTGTTGCGATCCTTACAGAGCAATGAGCCACCACTGTAGCTAGTCTCCTCGTAGGAAGCCTGCACCAATCATTCTCTTGCTCGTGCAAAGGTGGTTTCTATGTCAATTTGTGTTACATGATGAGGCTTCCAACCCCATGCAAAATCTCATATTAGTCGCCTTAAACGACATGCCTGAGGTTGTAGTAAACCTATTCTTTCTGTGTCTCTTCAAAGACCCTCGGGACTACTTCTAAATCTTATTCCCACCGCTTTGGCCTGTTGTTATCATTTCATTCTCTGTCTAATGTCAGTGAAATCTATTGATCGACATGAACGTTTGGCAGCTCGGAATGCTAATACACTCCCGGTAGCAATGCACCCACCTTCATTTTGTTTTAACAGCGTTGGGTAAAATAAACTGTAGGTGGTAAGTGGCTCTGCTTAAAATTGTTAACGTCGGAAGGTGTCTTTGTCTGGTTTTCCACCTTCTGGAAGCAAACATTTACAATGATTCTTGTCCAGGTATGTTTAAGCGAAATATCTCAAGTCTCTTAGTACAAGACTCAAGTCTGCTTGTGCAAGACAAGTCTGTTAGTGCAAGTCTCAAGTCTCTTGGTACAAGCATGTATCATCCTCACCATCTATCTAATCTGTGTATACCTGCATGCATGCATGTATCATCCTCACCATCTATCTAATCTGTGTATACCTGCATGCATGCATGTATCATCCTCACCATCTATCTAATCTGTGTATACCTGCATGCATGCATGTATCATCCTCACCATCTATCTAATCTGTGTATACCTGCACGCATGCATGTATCATCCTCATCATTTTCCTTTGCGCTCCTTATGAAGCATGGGACCCACCATTGTAGCTGGTCCCCTAACAGGAACCCTATACCAAACATCCACTTGTTCCTACAGCGGCGGTTTCTGTAGCAAATTTTTTTACGTGCTGAGGTTGCCAGTTTCACGCGCGACTTAATATTAGTCGCCTGGTACGACATGCCTGAGGGTGGAGTAATCCTATTCTGTCTTCGTCTCTTCAGAGACCCTCGGAAACTAACACGGGGTATGCAGGTATGAATACACCTGGATGTGCGCTTACTTCTCGAGGTAAAGAAACCTGGGTCGAAAACCAGGTAGCGACACGCTCCCGTCTATCCAGCTGTAAAATATATGAGTGCTTCACTCTGCTTTTGAGATAGGGAAGGTATAGGGGACAAGGAATAGAACTGGTCACTCCACCTCACAAGGCTGAGGCCTAGTATAGTGAGGTCCGTAACACTTCCCCCACCTGTACGGCAATATCTGCTATGACGCTATCCTTACCTTTTATATATATATCTGTGTATAGAGTAAGTCTTCCGTCAAAATAAGGCGGAAAATAATTATGTTGTGTTCTTTCAGCTGCATACCCTGATGACGGAACTAAATTTTCTGGTGGTCATTTCATTCATTCCCATTCTGCTTCAGAAGTACGGAAACACGGAAACACGGAAATACGGAAACACGGAAACACTGAAATACGGAAATACGGAAACACGGAAATACGCAAACACGGAAACACTGTGACACGAAAGATGTGAAACTTCCATCTATGATGAACAATAAGTCACTGGCTAAATATATGATGGAGACACTAATTCATACTTACACCAACTGCACCAATAAATGGGAACCATTCCAGAAATTTTGTCACCGAAAAGAAACGGAGGTAGGAGTTTTTCTTTAAAAAAAATTCCCTCGCAAACGAAGTATATTGGGAAGAGCTTAGCGTTATTTCAACAGCCACGCAATTTAGATCCTCGGCAGGAACACGCCATGAAATATCGCAGCTTTTGGTGGGGGAAAGGATGGGACTAACAATACTGAAAAAGACAGAAGGTGTATTGCATGAATGGACCATGTGTCTGTCTGTCTGTCTGTCCGTCTGTCTACCCGATTACAGCAGTGAACTCTCTCTCTCTTTCTTCTACGCGGATGTCTTTTTTTTTTTGTCTCTGAAGCTCTCTTTAGTCTTATTTTGTATCGTCTATACAATTTTTAAAATTCAGCTACACGCTCACAAAGCCAACATTGGTTTGGTTTGGTTTGGTTTGGTTTGGTTTGGTTTGGCTTGGTTTGGCTTTAAGGACCATCTTCATTGCACACGGACAACCCCATCAGTGCTCAGATCTCCTCCCTTAAATCACACAAGATGTATCTCAGCACAGTGCACAAACTCCGTAACATCGGCGAGAATTTCAATGTGTTTATACAGGAATCACATATTCTATAAATTTTTTGCGGTGGGCAGGTTTGTAATTTTTAAATGTTGCCAGGGTAGGGGCTGTATGGCCTACTCTTTACGATTTCCAACCGTCGTGGGATTTTTAACGTGCGCAACTTGCTCACAGGACCTCCAATTTTTTCACTCTTATCCAAGAAGGTTTGGTATCCGATCTCACTACCTAGCAGACCGGAGGGGGCGGGGGTATGACATCATTAGGACCACTGGTTCCGAAAACAATTTCCATAAATTATTTTCCCTCTACTGGGAATCGAACCCGATACCTTTAGAATTCGAGGCGAGCACCATATCTCTTAGCCACTCCGACCCCATAGGCCAACATTACATGGGTAAAGGCCAACATTACATGTGTAAAAGCCAACATTACACATGCTTGATACTTTATCTGTAGCATAACATTTCACACAAGGCAGGTTAAGCTCAATGTCTATTACTATCTGCATTTCTATACTGTACTAATATACAGTATATCTATATACTGTACATGTTCCTATAGAACAAGGGTTGTTAGCTTCTTTTTTTGTGTGATACGGACCTCTTTGATTGTCCGATGAAGGCTAAATACCCCTTTAATTGTCTGATAAAGGTATGGGCCCCTATTTAGAAAAATAATATTTAAAAAAAAGCATAATTAAAAATTAAAAAATACAAAAATAAATTTTAGGTTATGTGCACGGACCCACTAGAATCCACTCATGGGCCTCGTCATGGACCTCGGACCACAACTTAAGAAACCCTGCTAAAATACTTTCTACTGCCACTTTGGAAGATCTCATTCAGGGCGTCACTACCAACGGAAGTACTACTGTCATCATTCATTCCGATGAGTTTTTCTCACGATTAGCGTGGGTGTGGTACTAAAATAGATCAAACTCATTCCTTGAGCAAAAAAAATAAATAAATAAATAACTCTCAGACACGATTTGTAGCCGTTAATTACCGAGATCTTCTCAATACCCTCTGGTCACGTCCAGACGAGATTTTCCAGTCGTCATGGAAAATTCATTGCAGGACGATTTGTCCGTCAAATTAAATTGAAGAAATGGATTACCGAGCATTACCAGAAGCTGGGCTGGAGATTTAATTGGGCTGAAGTTGTGACGAATTAGATAGAATTACTGTGTTGCTTACCAGAACTTTCCTTAGTTCCTTCCTAGGTCTGGCGAAATGAGAAAGTTGAACTCTGAACGCGGGCTTCTCCAAGTGCCTTCGAGTTCCGGGGATGCAGTATATTTGAAGGTACATTCTGATGCCGTAGAGTATTTTTTTCTTCTTCTTTTCCTTTTTTAGCTCCTTATGGAGAATGGAACCCCTACTCACAGCTGGTTTCTTCCCCCCCCCCCCGCCCCCCCCCCCCGCCCCTCCCCCGCCCCCCCCCCCCCCCCCCCCCCCCTCCCCCCCCCCCCCCCCCCCCTTACCTCTTTTTGCAGGAAGCCTCCATCAAAGAATTAATGTTCTCTTGAAGCGGTGGTCTCTACAGCAATCTCGTTTACATAATGAGGCTGCCAGTCTCGTGCACAACCTCATACGTCATACTTGAGGTAGCAGGTAGGTCTGTTCTTTCACTGTTTCTGCAGAGACCCCCGGGAACTGCCCGCGGCTAGTATACGTCAAGAGAAAGTTGGGGGGTAGTGGCAAGATTTGACGCAAAGGAAAAACATGTGACCACGGGCTTGTGATTCTCAAATAGTGAAGGGTACTGATCTAATGATGGATTTTTAGTGCAGCTGGACAGCACTGGACACTTCTATACAGAGACAATTGGAGGTGACGGCAAGAGTCCACGTCTAAATAGTTTTAGTTCTCTCGCTCTCTCTCTCTCTCTCTCTCTCTCTCTCTCTCTCTCTCTCTCTCTATATATATATATATATATATATATATATATATATATATATATATATATATATATATATATATATATATATATATATATATATATATATATATATATCAGCTGTTCTTCTGCATCTTCAGCAGTCTGATAAGTTCTCTGCGCTCTTCTTTTCTTTTCCATATTGAGCCTGACATGTTGATCTTGAAGAAATTTTGGTCATATATAAGTGTTGCCATTTCTCATTACGACCGCCTGTTCGCCCATTGTTGCTGCTTGGCAACTTCATTTCCTTGGAGATGAATAGTTTACGTTTGCTTCGTTCAAAAACCAAACACTGACGTCACAGTCTATGTTCCCTATATGATAGACCGCTTATATTGTGGTTCAATGCAGCCTGATTATATAAAACTGGTGGAGAATTTCAAAATCAAACTTGATCAATAAGTAATTAGAAAACAAAAACGTAGGCGCAGCAGACCGTCAATGACTTCAATAGAGATAGCAATTTATGTCAAGAAATATTCCCAGAGATTACTTCCGGCTTGTTACTTCCTGCCCAGACGACATTTTATTTTTACCTTTAATCATGAGCGACCGCTGCGAAAGACGAACTAGACGGTCGCCTAGTGCATCATATTAGATGAGGCGAAAGTTTTCACATAAAGCAGGGTTTCTTCACCTTCTTTGTGCGCCATAGACCTCTTTGATTGTCATTTGAAGACTATGGACCCTTTTGATTGTCATTTGAAGACTATGGACCCTTTTGATTGCCATTTGAAGACTATGGACCCTTTTGATTGTCATTTGAAGACTATGGACCCTTTTGATTGTCATTTGAAGACTATGGACCCTTTTGATTGCCATTTGAAGACTATGGACCCTTTTGATTGTCATTTGAAGACTATGGACCCTTTTGATTGTCATTTGAAGACTATGGACCCTTTTGATTGCCATTTGAAGACGATGGACCCTTTTGATTGTCATTTGAAGACTATGGACCCTTTTGATTGTCATTTGAAGACTATGGACCCTTTTGATTGCCATTTGAAGACTATGGACCCTTTTGATTTTCATTTGAAGACTATGGACCCTTTTGATTGTCATTTGAAGACTATGGACCCTTTTGATTTTCATTTGAAGACTATGGACCCTTTTGATTTCCATTTGAAGACTATGGACCCTTTTGATTGTCATTTGAAGACTATGGACCCTTTTGATTGTCATTTGAAGACTATGGACCCTTTTGATTGTCATTTGAAGACTATAGACCATATTGATTGTCATTTGAAGACTATGGACCCTTTTGATTGTCATTTTAAGACTATGGACCCTTTTGATTGTCATTTGAAGACTATGGACCCTTTTGATTATCATTTGAAGACTATGGACCCTTTTGATTGTCATTTGAAGACTAAGGACCCTTTTGATTGCTCAATGATGTTTAATGATCCGTTCTTGGAAAAATAATGTACAGGAAAGTTTTACATTTTAGAATTTAGGTTATGCACACGGACACCCTAGGATCCGTTCACGGACCACATGTTAAGAAATCCTGTTAAGAAAAGTATTATGCAAACATTTCTAAGCCACTGAAGTCCTTAACACTTCAGTATGATTCGTCCTAGACTATGTAATTGCTGCATGGTCAACAACAGCTAAGTTAAACTTCGATAAAATTAACAGAATTCAAAACCAAGCAATGAGAATCATAACGGGGGGCATGAAGTCAACACTCACTGAGAAGCTGGTAAAGATTACATACCTCCAGCCAAATGGTGGATAGAAGAGATAGCAAAACCGAGCAACAAGCCGAGAAATTCAGGATGCTGATAGATTACCCAATGTACCAGAGAATATATGGTTGTGGAAGAGGTTGATGGAAGCGAAGCAACCTTTGTAAAAACAAGCAAAACAAAGATTAGAACAGACTTCATCAATGCAATATCAACAGCTAAAGTTACCAGTGGGAAAACAACAGCGCTTCCCTGAAATGATAGAAAACGCTCCAGGTATTGAGAGAAAGAACAGCTGGACTGAAAAAGAAAAGAGTCCTAACCACAAAATACATAGAGAAACATTACCCATGTGTCGTAGATTTTTGATAGGGGGATTAAGACTTGGGGTGGTCCCTTCTGAATAGATTAGAATGAGTGGTAGTCACAGTGAAAGATAATAATAGAAAAGATTTCCACGAGTGAGGTGGTAGAAATCAATAGAGGCTGTCTCTGAAAATCAAGAATCTTCTCTCTTTCAGCCCTATCTTCTACAACAGATTTAGAGGAGTCAGACAGTCTATTGACCACATATATTAATATATATATATTTAGATACCACTCACGTGCACGCACATACAAGACGACAGTTAGACGCACAGACGTGGGAAAACTATAACAAATGATTATACAGATATTTTAGAACGAGCTGACCCACACGCTGATTAAGTTTAAATGAAGTTTTAATTATCAGAATAAACTTCCATCACAACATATAAAATTACATCAAGTATATACAAACAGTCAAAAAAAATCAATGAATTTCTATAAGAATGATAGACCCACAGTATGATCCTTTCCCTCGATATTTAGCCCACAGTCCTGTTAGCAGAAAAAGATGATAGCCACTAAGAGTCACGGATACATCTGCGGTAGTCTAATGATTTTCCCTTTTAAAGGTATGAACAGACTGATAGTAGTATGATCTATCCTAAGGAAAAAAAATATATACCTGCAGTAGCAACAATTTGCATAAATGGAATTACAAAGTGGGTGAATAAATAGTTATCATAAAACATCACTCAGTCTACTTTCACTCGGTTCTTTCATCAGGGTACCCTGGCTCACGTTCTTACCTAATAGCTTGCTGGTGCTCGCCGTCTGGCGCACTGTATGACGCATCGTTTAAATCTGTCTATCTTTTGCTGAAGCGGATTCCCAGCTCTGCAGATCGTGGTTTCATTCACGGGGTCCGGGGAGCGTCCTCTTTGTGCGATAGTTTTCCTTACAGATTTAAGTTAGTGTCACTTCACTCCGTTCAGGTAAGAATTAGTTTTAAGCGGGCACACAGTGTCAGAATCACGAGGTTTCCCTTATTTAGGAAGATGACCAGTTGGTAAATTCTTTCAATAGATAATTATTGTTCACACCCACAGTTCGTCAAAATGTCGGAAGGTCAATGATTTGTAATGTTTTACTTGCCACAAGGGCTGAAAGGTACTATGAGGTTTTTCTCTGGAAGAGTTAAATCAGGCTCGATGGGCCCGTTACTTCATTTAACCTTTAAAGTTCTTGTAAAGGTTATACACCAAGTCTTGAAGGAAAATGTTTTAGTTCTTCACAGATATTTCTCGTGTACTCAAACGCTGGCAAAGTTCAGTCACCCCAGTTTTCACTGAATAAAGAAAAACAACATATCAAATATTTATACCTACTATGTACTTCGGTTATAACTTACATTATCAACTGCAAGCGGAGGCTTGACTTATCGTTTACAACCTTCCCGTGAAATAAGTTATATTCATAAAATCAATCATCATGAATTAGAAATACATACGTATTTCGTCAATACTCAGTGATGAATATATGCAGTTATAAGTTAGTTTTACAATATTCTCGACGAAGCAGTTAAATTGAATTATTTTATATCTGCATGAGTTTTTTAAGCTAGAAATTATAATTTATTCTGCTTTCCACTGAAACACGTCAGCTAGAGAATATAACAGTCTTATATATAACTCTTCTGAGCACAAATCTAACTAGAAAAATGAAATAAGCGATTTATCACTTAATCACTCGCAAAATACTAGATATATTATATTTACCTCAACACAGAACTACAGGCGATCGCACCACTTAGAATTATACGCTGATATATATATATTTGAAGTCTAGAAGCTCGGCAAATTGTCGAAACAAACTGAGAAACTTCGCTATACAGCTTATACTTTACACGAGCGACCTGTCTACTGTGAATCTTAAGGAATGAATGAAATAAAGTTTAAAACTCTCGTTAATATCTTAAAACCCAGACAAAGGATGCACGCTATTGCGAGACCCCGAAATCGTCTCCCCTGCTCGTCTTAACACTTACGTCGAGGCGTGAGTTTCACCTCACACTTATCGCTGAGAAAACTACCGTGAAGCTTCGTGTCAGAAGAAAATATCAGACTATATGTCTCCTCATCATGTCTGACAGAGTGAATTCTCACACGTTTACGTCGAGAATCTAGCCCAGGAGCGCCGTGTCATGAGAGAAGTATAGACACATGTCTGCTTTCTGTATCTGACTGGACGAATAGTCACACTATTCGTTACCATGACATCTTATGCAATAAATGCGTTTCCAGTATGAGAAACGAAACGGCGAAGTAAGAATGGGAAAAATAATCTTGTCGCAAACGAACGAATGCGAACAAAACAGGAAAAGGATATAAGAGCGATAATAAAGTAGAGGACACGGGTATAAAAAGAAAAGAATATAGAAAATTTATTGATCATAAATCTCTATGCGACACCATGCAACACCTGGATACAGTCGATCATATCTCACTGCAACAATCCCTGGAAGTGAGAAGACTGACACACTGGCAAAGAAAGGTGGAAAGTACCTCAACTTGACACAGGCATAACTTATGAAGATGCCAAGAGTTTTATCAAGAGCAGATACAGAAGCCATTGTGAAGCAGAGCATCCAGGCCACACACAAAATGATGCATATTACCAGCTCAGCAGAAGTGAACAAGTTGTAATCTTCAGATTTTGCACAGACCACATAGGATTGGGACACCATCTATTCAACAAGCTAAAGATATGAACTACTAACGAGTGTAAGTGTGGCCACCAACAAAATGACTTATAAACATCTACTTCAAAGATATCCCCCATATGAGGAAAAGAAAAAGCGCAAATGGCCATCACCAGTAACTTTCCTGGAAAAACTCTACGGAGATACCAACAACCTGAAGCTGACCACTGCAATTCTTTGAACACATTCAAGATTACGTCTGAAAGTGAACAAAGAAGAACAGGAAACTTCAGTATGATTCACCTTGGGCATCAGTATCTATTAATTAGGACAGGGCATCAATTTTTCATAGAAATATTTCGTACAATATCTTGCTTGTCTTTCTCCTCATTGCCTTATCTCTTTAATCTATACGTCTCACTATCTATGTGTGCGTGAATATATCACTCTTCCATAGCATTTTGTCCGCCACAGTTGTATATACCTGGTTTTATCAGAATCTGTCTACCCCTTTTTTATGTTTACGACCCTTCAGCGCCCCCAAGGAGCGAAGTCCTATTAAAAAAGACTTATGGCAAGTCTTCCTCTCACGTGTCATCATACGTCTCTCCATGTCTGTTCCATCCTCTTCGTGTATGTCTCCTTCTCTCTTCTCCATATATTCTTCTCTCTTCCTCTACCTTTAACACCCTGGGGATTCCAGAACAAGGACTGCCCTGTGAAGCTATTAATAATTTTCCTGAAATTGTGTCCCATTCATTTCCAGCGACTTCTGATCTCTTGTTCCACTGGCACTTGTCTGGTTCTTTCATCAAAGCCACATCAATGATCTTGTTATACCAATTAAATTCGTCTGTTCTACGCAAGCACCCATTTATGAAAGTATGTAGACTTTTGGTTGTTGTTTTTGTTGTTGTCTGCGTGTCAGAGCCATAGTACTGACTTGACATTTGATTTGAAGATTCTTTGCGGAAAGGGCATCATGCTGGCTGTGGAACACCCGCAATGGGCTATGGAACTCGTTACAGTAAAAGCTAGCCCCACCTGCGGTATAGGAAACACCCTGAAATTTGTATAAGTCCGCACTACATCGAGTTTTTCATTGTATTGGTCAAAGGACGGCGGCGTTACAAGAAACAGGCGGTGCATTATATGAGGCGAAGGTAGATTTCAGGGTTGAAACAAAGCTCACCACTCACCTCTAATAACTGGCTCAAGGGTATGAGTGAATAACTCGTCCCCTAAAGGGCAAAAGAGTAATAAAGGGATTAACAACAACAACAACAACAAAAGAGGCCGGCTCGCAAAGAATTCAAGCCTCGTCGGCGTCACGCAGGCGTGTCAGTGGTGTGCTGCGGAACGACCGCAATCATTTGTCTTCTCTTTGCTACTTTCACAATTGCCTCATGCTGGCGGAATTGTGGATGTTAAAGCTGCATCCAAGGTGGAATGGGTTCATTTTCTACACAAGACAACAGGAGGCTGAGACACTTGGGAGTCATGACCCAGGTGGGCCCGCCCCCCTTAGAGTGTAAAGGAGAATAATGGGCCGAAACACTTGTTCGACGGGGGGACCACTTCTGATGATCAGATTGCCTCCTTTTGTATCGCTCTGTATAGAGTTTCCTATCATCATTATTTTTGGTTCAAGTTCTTTTGTGGCTTGATATTTCAACAGGATGGGGGTGGCGTCCCGTGCCCAACCCTCCTTAGTCGCCTATTACGTCATGCATGGTAGGTTACAGTGTTTATATTCTTTGCTGCCCTTTCGGGACCTAGTAACACACGGGTGTTTGTCCTGCAGACAAAACTGGATGGAAGTTCCGACAGAACAGAACACGATGATTGAAGTGAACGAACCATGAAAGTCCAATAACTTTTAGGAAATCAGAAGTCGTAAGCCCGAGGTCAGTAAGTCGTTAAGACATAATCAAAAAGGTAAATGGTAGTTAATGGTAAGAAAGAGAGAAGGTAGACACTAGATAACGTAATAGTAAGAGAAGTAATAGGCACTCTGGAGATTTCATTCAATTCTGTTCGAAAGACGTCTCTGTCTCGTTCCAAAAGTAACCGTGTTACGACATACGACCAGATAAGTACCAAATTAACATGAAGTCTTGTCTATGCAAAAGTGTCCTCATACTCTCGCTGTAATAATCGTCATCATCATTTTCCTTTGCGCTTTTAAAGAGATTGAAGTACATGAGACAACCTGAGAAACAAAAGAATATAAGTAACCACGTAAGCAGCAGTTGTAAATACACAGTAGCAATACTGCTCTGGGAACTCAATAAATCAAAAATAGACTACCATTCTGCAGAGATGCTTAATAAAAAGTCCGGATAAAATCAAAAAATATAGCCAAGGAATAAGGAGAGCAAAGAATAAAAGTTAGCTTAACAGTGTACACTGTATTTAATGGGAAATATGAAGCTCTATCAGTCCGGGTCTAAATCTCAACATGGAAAATAAATAACAGATTTAGAATGAATGAAATCAAATTTATTTATTTCTATCTTCACAGCAGAAAAGGTGGATATACTTGAGGAATTATAATCTTCTTGAAACTCAGAAAATTAGAATCGACTTCCTGTCACTAATGCAAGCTAAGGAATATACATGAGTGTAGCCCACCTGAGAAGACGGAACTATTAAGGTAGATCCACCGCATGTAGTTAAAGAAGGAAATGAAAGAGCAGACAAAGACGCAAAAAAGTTAGATGCAGTAAACCAAACAAACATTTTTGCCAGAACAAAAAAAAAGCCCTTATGAAATGCAATAACAAAGAAATTAACATATGATTGACCCAAAGCCTCAATGTCTGAAAGGAAGGCACACAGACAGACGAATTGCTCAAAACAAGACATTTCACACAGCTAGTGAGTTAATCATTTCCAGCAATATAAAAATGTAAAGACTGCAGCTAGGAACGTCTTATTTCATGAAAGAAAAACTTTGCTGCGTAGTATATACCTTAAGAAGGCCATTGAGCACCTGTCGTACAGATAGGTTGTGAGTTATTTTGGCCCGTCTGAGTAGAGTGGATGGTGATAGGTACGTGAGAAAGGTGTGAGAAATAGATTTCACGGGTGGTAGCTTAAGGAAAAATATATGTCTGGAATGAGTAAGTTTCTCTATTCCAGCCTATCTATACGACTGTAATTTAGTACAAGACAACCTTTCCCTCCTCATACATATAATCATAAGTTTAACTACACACACACGCAGCTATGTGACAACAAGACACACAAACGTGAAAACTACGGTTAATTGGGTATGGGTCTGTCCAACACACAAAGTTAAGTTTCTTTGTTGTTTATTATCATTAAACTTGACAACACCAATTATCTAAAGAAAGGTCAAACAAATTAGATTTACATACATATGAAATAACAAAAATAGATGCGCCCTCCCCCTATGGAGAAAAGAACCCAAAGTTAATAACCCAAAGGTCGAAGGTTAGCACTATGATATACAGTAGACAGTAAAGTAAACAAAGTCTGACACTATAAATACAGTAAAGTAAACAAATTAGGCAAATCCAGAGTTGGTAAAATCTCTGTAACAAAGAAAAATATTCACTCTCTCTTGCAAACAGTGGCCATTCTCTCACTCTTACCTCCTAGGAGATATTCCTCGGCGTACAACTGTCCAGTTTACTTCCCACATTGGCCCCAGTTCATCCTCTAACAACAACTTTTGAGGGGAACGCCAAATCTGGTAGTTTTTTTTCTGCGTGCTTAGACTATCCAAAAATCTGAGTGACGCTGATAGCGAGTTTTAAGAAAACACAGCTTATATATGCTTAAATTTCTCTAATCTATCGATGATGTTACTTTTCGCGTTACTGTGTGTAACGGGGAACAGCGACTGCGTTTCCCAAATGAAAGGCTTACAGGTCGGCTCTATCGGGCGTTGCTAACCGACATCAGAAGAATTCTTACGTCTAACGGGTTCTCGAAGAATTTTCTGCGTATACGACATCAAAGCGTTAACTCCCCTTTCCGGAGACTTCAAAAGGCTGTTACGTCTGTTTCACGTGTTTTCTGTCTGAGATCGTATGCCTGATAGATACTGGCGTGGGAAAACGAGGTAAACAAAAGCTGATTCGCTACCTGTTTTGACAGACAGGTTTCGAAAATGTTTAAACACTGCGTTTGCAAGTGTTTAAGAAAAGAGGCGGGAACGAAAGAGTAAGCTGGTGTAAGTAAACACGGGCTGAAAAGTGCGTAGTTTAGCTAGCAAAAAAAAGAGCGCTGCGAGGTTGCCAAGACTGTCATATTACTGTAGGCTCTTTTTTCATTATACGTCACAGCACCTTACTGAAGAGATACCAACTTGCTGAAGACCATATTTAGAAGGAAGAGTTGAAGGCAAACGTGCTAGAGGAAGACATCAATATAAGTGGGAACATATCATAAAGAGATGGACAGAAAAGAGTCTATCAGAGTGCAACATCAAGACAAGAGACAGCAGACGTTGGAGATCATTGCAGCCGACCTTCGATATGAAGATTGCAGCTGATGATTTTTTTTTTTTTTTTTTCGTACGCCCGCTAATACTCGAGGCGAAATCTCAGGTTATTATTTATGTCTAACCTGACATTGATTTTTACGTGAGTATCCCTTTATTTCTTGTACAGAGACAGGTGTCCCTCGCCATTCAGGCAAATACTCGCCGATTTCGGAGGTACCCATTGCAGCTGGGTCGGCTCAGGAGCCGCCAGTCCCTGGTCGACGACACTCCTTCAAATGTCCTCGCCAGGTCTCGAGTTAATCCAGTCCAAATCCCGGTCGACGAAAAATCCTCAAATGCCGTCGCCCGGGTTTGATCCTGTATCACCCGGTCGCCAGAGCGGTGTTGTAACCACTACGCTAGCGCGGCTCCCAGCTGATGATGAGCACTGGCTACGAACCTGCAAGAAGTACGGACAACAACGAAATTTTAATAAAATGCTTAAAAGCACATTACTGTACGCGGTCTTCAGATACAGTACTGAAGACTGGCCTAACCAGGGAGCTACACAGTGTAACAAAACAATACATAACCAACACGAAAATCAATTACTAACAAATGCACGTGCTAGTGTGACGGCTGAGGGTAGATAATTACGTTAATAAAATAGCAATATAAATCACTCAACTGATTATTCCTGGAGTTTGACAAACCATTAAAAACTAAACAGAATATTTATATTAATCACAATTTAAAAAATTAAGATACGATTTAAAATATTGTATTCAGTTTTATAAATTGTACGAACGCAGACATTACGTAGAGATCTTAACCGGGGAGCGGCGGTAGCGTAGTGGTTAGTGCACTGGCTTCCTAGCTCGGTGGTCCATGGTTCAATCCCCAGTTGAGGTGGGATTGTTTAGACCGCAAACGGCTCCGGGTTCGACCCAGCCTCATGAATTGGGTACCAGAGCAACTCTGGGAAGGTTAAGGCGGCCGGCGTGATGCTGACAACATCACCCCTAGTGTGCCGATTGTCAAGAAAATATGGGCCTAACACCATATTCCCAATATGCCTCAATAGACGTGTAACGGGATCCTTAACCGGCACGAAAAGCTGCACTCCTTTTTATTTTTTTTCGTTTGAGAGTGTTGCCTGGCTGGGCGAGCTTACCTGTTCAACCTAGACATAAGGCCCTTAGGTTATATTAGGGCGCATGTCCAAATATTTAATTGGTCTTTGAAAGCAAACGGCATCGTCACAACATTGTTGAGTACAGTGAAAGACAATAGAACTCTTAGAAAATATCAAAGATAATAAGAAGTCTTGCAGGAAATAAACAGAATAGATTGTGTACAAACAAATTGTGCTACCACAACAGACTCAAGTTGGCACAGTGGCAAGGCTTAGGAGTTAACTAACTGTTACGACTCTTTTTGCACACCACAAAACGTCCGTTACTTTCGAACTTTGTGGTGTTCCCAAGGATGTTGCTAGGCGCGTCTTTATACGTGAGTTTTATGACTTAGATTGTCGTGTACGGCAACGGGTGAGAGATTCGTTGTGTGGCCGACCAGCATGGTCGTGTCTTGGATCGTGTTCCCGAGTGTGGATATTAAATAGTTTTGGATCCTATATGTTCTACTGAAGTTGATTACATGTCTCCGCTGTGTGAATAATTATTATTACCAGTCGTCGTTTGAACTGAGATGAAATATGATATATACTGTTCAAAAAAAGAAACGCATAGCTATCCGAGGGCGCGTTTTTATGAGTTTGTAAGTAAAATTTGGTGCTAGGGTATATAAAAACCAGCCTCAAATGTTCTTTACAGTGTCACATGCACGTGTTGACCTGAATTGCGTTCGTTTTTGTAATCGTTACAACGCAGTGGTCAATAGTGTATATGACGCAATTTTTGACCACAGCTCATGTTGCGCGCACGTGAAAGCAACAACATTTGGTGTGAACACTATTCACTGACTACGCAACTGAAACCCTATAAAAGGATAACGCTACACACAAAAAATTCAGTTAATTTTCAAGCAGACATTTATGCCGTCTCTATCGATAAATTTAAGGAACATTGCTATTGGCCGTTTGCACGCAGGCGAAAGTCAAAGTCAGGTTGCCAGGCATCTAAACGTGCATCAGAGTACCATCAGTCGACTTTGGCACCGGTTCCACACATCCATGCCCAGAAGATGCCAGTCGCTGATCGATGCAAGTGGAGGCCACACACCATACTAACGGGAAAGCCCGTACGCCAAAAACTCTCGTGACCCAGATGCAAAACAACTGTCAATTGATTGGTTGAACCCTAAGGTATTCTTTTGTGCAATTTGAACAATTAACCCATTAAATTAAAAAAAGTTATTGAATGTCAAAATTGTGGCTATGTGTGTGCCTTCAGTAGCTATGCGTTTCTTTTTTTGAACAGTATAATTCAAATGGCGCAAACTCCGTATTTTCGTTGGGAATTTCTCTATAGGCGAAGAGAATAGCGGGTAATATTCTATCCCAATCTTGTGGATACTTTGTCGTAACCTTTCCCAACATTTGTTTTAAACTTCAGTTAATCTTTCTATACTGTCCAAAAAAGAGAAACGCATAGCTACTGAAGGCACACACATAGCGATAATTTTGACATTCAATAACTTTTTTAATTTAATGAGTTAATTGTTCAAAATGCACAAAAGAATACCTTAGGGCTCAACCAATCAATTGACAGTTGTTTTGCATCTGGGTCACGACAGTTTTTGGCGTATGGGCCTTCCCGTTAGTATGGTGAGTGGCCTCCTCTTGCATCGATCAGCGACTGGCATCTTCTGGGCATGGATGCATAAAACCGGTGTCAAAGTCGACTGATGGTACTCTGATGCACGTTTAGATGCCTGGCAACCTGACTTTGACTTTCGCCTGCGTGCAAACGACCAATAGCAGTGTTCTTTAAATTTATCGTTAGAGACGGCATAAATGTCTGCTTGAAAATTAACTGAATTTTTTGTGTGTAGCGTTATCCTTTTATAGGGTTTCAGTTGCGTAGTCAGTGAATAGTGTTCACCCCAAATGTTGTTGCTTTCACGTGCGCGCAACATGAGCTGTGGTCAAAAATTGCGTCATATACACTATTGACCACTGCGTTGTAACGATTACAAAAACGAACGCAATTCAGGTTAACACGTGCATGTGACACTGTACAGAACATTTGAGGCTGGTTTTTATATACCCTAGCACAAAATTTTACTTACAAACTCATAAAAACGCGCCCTCGGATAGCTATGCGTTTCTTTTTTTGAACAGTATATAAACGAGTATTATTACCCGTCGTTATATGGACCGAGAAGTTTAACGGACAAACTTAGATTGTTGGTCCAGTGCATGTGGCCTCATGGATTTTACGTCAATGTTTAACGGATGGATCCGCAATTGTATTAGTGGAAATGGTCCAATAAAGTGTGCTGTATCTGTGCACTAGAAGTTCTCTGGACTTATTTATTAAGTGATAATATTGTGTGTGTTGTAAGTGATAATTGGCTTTGTTCGTATACAATGATTATTATACAATTTTAACCCTAGACGGATGTAACATGAACCAATGTTAAAAGTGCAACCCCGGTGGAGTGGGTTCTATTTTCAACAGAAGCGAAAATCAGTAGGACCACATTTTGGGAATCCTGGCCCTGTTTGTCCTGTGTCCACGTAAGACTCATCACCAATTTTCCTTTGCCCAAACTTTCTTCGACTCCTATCACTCTTTCTTTCTATCTTATTTCTCAAATGTATCATTCCTTGAACGTTTTCTGTTTTTAGATTCTTCTTGTTCCACTCTTCTTGCTTCACTCTTCTTGTTTCACTCTTCTTGCTTCACTCTTCTTGCTTCACTTTTCGTGCTTCACTCTTCTTGATTCATTCTTCTTGTTTCACTCATCTTGTTTCACTCTTCTTGATTCACTCATCTTGATTCACTCTTCGTGCTTCACTGTTCTTGTTTCATTGTTCTTGTTTCATTGTTCTTGTTTCATTCTTCTTGTTTCATTGTTCTTGTTTCATTGTTCTTGTTTCATTCTTCTTGTTTCATTGTTCTTGTTTCATTGTTATTGATTCATTGTTATTGTTTCAATCTTCTTCTTTCATTCTTCTTGATTCATGCTTCTTTTCATTCAGTCACTTGTTTTTCTCCCCGCTCCTGACGGAACATGGAAACACAACTGTAGCTGTCATATCACTTGCCTTGTACGACACGCTTGAGGGTGCAGGAGACTTATTCTTTCTTTATCTCTCCAGAGACCCTAGGAAACTACCACGTGACTGTTTCATTCTTGATAGTCCTTTATTGTTTTATGATAATGTCTCTTTTTCACTCCGTTTACAAGTTTCTGCTTTGTTTTCTCACACAGATCAATAATTTAATTAATTTAATTTAATTTCACGCAATCTGTATATCATCGTATATCGCAATCTGTATATCATCGTATATCGCAATCTGTATATCATCGTATATCGCAATCTGTATATCATCGTATATCGCAATCTGTATATCATCGTATATCGCAATCTGTATATCATCGTATATCGCAATCTGTATATCATCGTATATCGCAATCTGTATATCATCGTATATCGCAATCTGTATATCATCGTATATCACAATCTGTATATCATCGTATATCGCAATCTGTATATCATCGTATATCGCAATCTGTATATCATCGTATATCCTACAGTGTTTCTTTGGGTTTTACATTTACTTAGCATCCTGGCAGTTTGTTTTTCCACACTCTCTTATAATTGACATCTCCATTTACTTAGTCGTTCCTTTTCTACCCCGGGATGTATAATTTACATCTCCACTTACTTAGTCGTTCCTTTTCTACCCCGGGATGTATAATTTACATCTCACATTATTTAACAATCTTACGAGTCTCGTACTTAACTTCCCCAACATAAACGACGTATCAGCTTTTTATCCAGTCTCCGATGCTCTGGTTAGCAATCTATAAATCAGTCCATGTTAATTTACATACACGTTCTTCAAGAATTTAAGAAAAGCCCACAATATGTTTAGTATTGGCCAGTGCTCCATTTACCAGCATCTATTTTGAGCAACGCACGCCGGTGTCACTTTGGCGCGGATAACCAACTCCAGACATTGTCCAGGTGAAGCATTCACTTCTTTGTCGTTTCCATATTCAGGAGGAATAAGCTTTGAACTTAGGTCACGATTAATGTATTGGGTCTGAAACGATCGCTACCTATGCCTTTCATGGTGTAGGCAGTGAAAGAAAGAATTCATGGCCAAAGAGGGTAAAAAAAGAGACAGAGAGAAAATATGTAATCGGAGAAATATCCACACTCCCGACATAATTTCTGAGAATGAGCGATGAAGTACTCACAGCGCTGACAACAATCTGCTGGCGGAACGTGATAAGGTTCTGAAGGAAGCGAACCGTCTTCCACCTGCCGAGATTGCTTAAGACGATTGCAATTCGCAAAGTCAGAATGTTTACTGTTCGTATCACGCGGAGAGACATGGCGGGACGCCCGTGACTAATCGATGAGGACAATATTGGGTAACTCAATAGCTGTTGCATCCATGAAGACGCCAACGTCACATTATGGTCGCTATTATCGGACGAAAATGGACTTCAAATTGCTCCCATGCGGTGTACAGAACCCTCGATGGGAAAGGTGGTCTGCCACCTCAATAATCATCGATCTCGATCATTAGCAGCTAACTTGTCAGAGGCCTAAAAATTTGTACTGTGTTCTTCAGCCTCCACAAACCAATGTATTCTTTGCAGATCTTAGGACATTTCGTGAGGCTGACCAGCGTGTAGATAATCATGTGGTTTAATTATAGTTACGTTCTTCACTGGCGCTATCTTTGAGTGACCTTAGGTATCATTATAAACATCATCTACATAATCATGTGTTTTAATTACAGTTACGTTCTACACTGGCACTATCTTTTTGTGGCCTTCGGTATCATCACAAACATCATCTAGATAATCATGTGGTTCAAATTAGAATTGCGTTCTTCACTGGCGATATCTTTGTGTGGACTTCGGTATCATCGTATGCATCTTCCTACAGAGGTCCTGGGTCCCGCCATCAAGAACCAAAATGACTGGTCTGATGAGAACTCAGATGATATAGAGAAGATGTTGGCTGAGAAACACCAACTCCATATAGCATATTTAAATGATCCACAATCTACATCCAAGAAAGACGCTTTCAACAACTTGCGTCGAATCGTCCAACATAAACTACGCCAGATGCGGGATTCATGGCTGAGTAATTAAAGCAGATGAGCTGCAAGGCTTTGCTGACAGCCATGACTTGAAAAAATCTTTACCATGCACCCAAAGCGATATACACATAAGGAAGGGAAGGGAAACCCGAGGCCTGTAAACAGTAAATAAATATTAGACAAACATAAAGGTATGTTTTCAGGCACTCGTAAGAAATAAAGAAGTAGAAAAAAAGCGGTCTATGGTCCAACATCATCAGGATCATTTCCCCTCCTTAATGCAGATGGAAAAACACTAATTACAGACAAGGAAAAAATTCTCCAACGCTGAGTCGAACATTTTAATAATATTCTGAACCAGCCATCATCTATTAACGACGAAGCCATCAACCGCCTGCCCCAAATTCCTATAAATGAAGCACTAGATGATATACCAACTCTGGAGGAAACTCAAAAAGCGATTCGTCAACTTTCTAGTGGAAAGGCCCCCGGCTCCGATTCAATTCCTGCTGAGGTCTATAAAGATGGCGGTACAGTTCTGATAGAGAAACTTCACATGATCTTCCAGCAAATGTGGCAGAGTGAAACCATCCCACACGATCTCAAAGATGCGTCAATTATACATCTGTATAAACGTAAAGCTAATCGCCAAGACTGTAACAACCATCGAGGCATCTCTCTATTATCAATCGCAGGGAAGATATTCGCCAGAATCCTTCTGAATCGCCTTACGGCTCATCTTGACGAAGATCTTCTACCTGAAAGTCAGTGTGGATTCCGGAACGAACGTGGAACCACCGATATGGTGTTCGCTGCAAGACAGCTGCAAGAAAAATGCCAAGAACAGCACTGTGACCTGTACACAGCTTTCATCGACTTGACAAAGGCGTTCGACACGGTCAGTAGAGAGGGTCTTCAATAGAAGATCATGGCAAAATACGGCTGCCCACAGAAATTTATCACAATAGTGCAGCAACTGCAAGATCGAATGCAGGCTAGAGTTCAGGAAAACGGTGAGCTATCGGAGCCTTTCCCCGTCTCAAATGGAGTTAAACAAGGGTGTGTACTTGCACCGACTCTGTTCAAGTATCATGTTTTCTGCTATGCTGGCTGATGCTTTCAGAGACGGGGACACAGGAATCGACATCAGATATCGTATTGATGGAAAACTGTTTAAGCTTAGGAGGCTTCAAGCAAAAACGAAGGTCAAATCACACACCATCAGAGATCTTCTGTTTGCTGACGATTGTGCCCTCAATGCTGGCTCAGAGGCTGATCTGCAGCATAGCGTGGATAGATTCTCCGAAGCCTGTTCCAACTTTGGGCTTACCATCAACACGGAGAAAACAGAAATCATGTACCAACCAGTTCCTGGCACAATTTATACTGAGCCAGTCATCAAGGTAAATGGTGAGAAACTGAAAGTTGTGAACAGATTCACGTACCTTGGTAGCACACTATCCCAGAACATCGTCATTGATGATGAGGTGAACACCAGGATCTCCAAAGCCAGCAGCACATTTGGCAGACTATACACCAACGTTTGGCATCGAAGTGGCATTAATCTACAGACAAAGCTGAAGGTGTACAGAGCTGCGGTGCTTCCAGTGCTGCTTTATGCATGTGAAACATGGACTGTATACAGGCGCCACGTAAAGAAGCTAAACCACTTCCATACAGTCTGTCTCAGAAAGGTAATGAACATCAAATGGCAAGACAAGATCCCGGATACCGCCGTTCTTGACAGAGCTGGTGTCCCTAGCATCGATACTATTCTGATGCAGTGACAGATTCGCTGGCACGTCATGTAGTCCGCATGCCAGACCATCGACTGCAAAAGATACTCTTTTATGGTGAGATGCAGAAGGGTAAACGCTTCCATGGTGGCCAAAAGAGGCGCTTCAAAGACGCGCTTAAGACTTCATTGAAAACCTTTGACATAAACTCTGACACTTGGGAAGCTGCTGCGCAAGACCGAACCGCTTAGCGCACATCTCTTCGTAAAGGTGCAGCGGCATGCGAATCATCCAGAAGAGCAGCAGCGGAACAGCGGAGACAAGCTAGAAAAGACCGTGTAATAAAACCTTCACATGAAGCAAACATTCCCTGCCAACACTGTCCGAGATCTTTCCAGGCCCGCATCGGGCTCATCAGTCACCTTCGTACCCATAGACTAACCTAACATATTCCTAATAATTGGATGAACAGAGTGGTCTTCATCACCCGTGATGGACGAACAACATGCATCATCCTAGTCAACCTTCTGAACAGAGTCAAACTTTCCTGTCCTGTGCCATCGAATCAATGTTTTTCCAAGTCGTCTCTTTTTATCTACCTCGCGTTAGTCTCTTATTCTCTTCTCTATGTATACGTGTGTTTTTGTTTGTTTTTGTTGTTGTTTCAAATTGGTGATCTTGTCATATCGATTCAAGCCATGTAGTCTCTGCAAGCACCAGTTAATGAAAGTTTGTAATTTTCTGGTTGCAGTTTTTTTTTTTGTTCTCTAGTGTATCACAGCTGCATAATTGGGGACTACTGACTTTGACATTTAAGTTGAAGATTATTTGTTTTTACGTGATTGTTAAGGTACTGTCCGCCCGTTCGTTTATTCGTTGATGCGCAACACCAAAATGTTGTAAAAAACCATACGCAACAGTGATTTCTGTTCATTTTCATATATTTCCCGGTGCAATGAAATTTTTTTTATTTTGTATTATAGTATTATTGTCTGTTCCTCCAACTTTGTCAGTATCGCTGCCAAGCTGTTTCTACCAGTCCCCATTTTAGTGGGAGGTATCTCCACGTCATCTTCATTGTTCTTCATCACCCTTTAGCTCCCCGATAAGCATAGGCCTTCAACAAACATGTGCCAAGTCTTCTTGCCCCCGTGCCATCAGCTCAAGTTCTGTCCATATCTTCTTCACCCTCTTCATGTCTCTCTCCACGCGCAGTCAGCCTATTATATGTGGAATCTATTCTCATAATACTTTTCTTTTCTCGGTGTATTTTCCGATCTAGTTGCTGTGGTCTTTCACCGGTTATTCTTATTTTTTCTTGCATCTAGTTACGGTTACAGGACAGAAGAGCCATATCATCAGCAAAATATAGATGATCAAGCTGTTTTGTCACAATACACTAAATTCCAAATTATGTTGGTTGGTGTTTGAATGATGCTGTCCTCCCAGCGAATTCTGCGAAGATCTGGATCCCTGGTTCTTTGTTTCTCATATTTTTAGTATGAAAATACTCTTGTGGAACAGTCCCACTTGCGATGGTTTGGCCATGTATGCAAAATGGAAAAAGATCGGCTTACCACGACAAATATGGGAAACTAAGAGTCAGGGATCCAGACCTCCAGGACGACCCAGAGTTCGCCGAAAGGACAACATAAGAAAATTCCCGAAGGACCGAAGACTAGACTGGAACCAGGCCAGGAGGAAGAAAACTATATGATAGTATGTCGTTTTCTCTGGCAAACCTCTTCCCCTCAGGGTAGAAGAGGATCGACTAAGTTAGTAAGTTAGTTATATATCAAATGACACTTGCTTTTTGCTCTGAAATTAGTTGCATGTATCTCAAATAGAACAAATCAGTACGATATAAACATTAAAAATTATCAAGTCAATAACCCTGCAATAGTTAAATATTGCGATGAGTGGCAGATCAGTTAGGGCGATTACTTCTAGAGATAAAATTATCGGGTTCGAAACCAGGTAGCGTCTTCTAAGCTGTAAATGGGTACTTGCCTCTGTTCATGCGTTACGGAAGGCAGTGGCAGCTAGGAAGAGAACCGGTTACCCAAGCCCTTAGAGCTGAGACAACGATGTCTTAAACATTTCACTTCCCGGTGTGTCCATTCACGATTTACTTTCTCAGCAAGACGATGGCGCCGTTTTGATGGTTCGCGGTTCGATTCCCGGTAAGCCTATCACTTATATTTTTTTTCTGTTGTCCTGTGTCATCTTTTCTGTCCAACGAGTGCATGCTAATTACCTTTATTTATTGATTTATTATTTACACGATTCAGGTTTCCTTCATTTTTTATTCAATTCGGCGGTATTTAGTAGACGACTACCCTTATCTTTTACCTTGTTGCCGGTTTAATATTACACTCTTATAAATTGCTGTGATCAGGTAAAATTGGAACTATTTACTATCTTATAACTTCCCACATTTCAGATGAACTCACATAAAAAATGAGACAATAATGAAGTATTCCATATGGTGCATCATAGGAGTTGTGTTGGTAAATGGGTTTTTTAACGTCGATCTTTTGAAATAAAATGTGCTTCCTCCATGTGCCATGCTTAAGATAAAACTATTAGGCAGTAACATGTCCCTATGGTCAGCCAAGTTACATAAATACATTATGTAATCAGGCTGTCATCTCACTATCGTGTGTGCGCCACGTGGTGTAGCCGTTAAGTTTCTTCACATTTCTAGATTTCTGGAACACTTCTAGATTTCTGGAACACTTCTAGATTTCTGGAACATTCTCAAACGTCTACCGTACGGTTTGTTTCCCACTTGCCGCTTATCAAAATAGAAATCCTTACTCTGTCTGTACATGCTTCTTTCGCATTCTCATATGTTACAACATACGCCAGTTCATCAGTTTCAACATATGCCAGTTCATCAGTTAAAACATATGCCAGTTCATCAGTTACAACATATGCCATTTCATCAGTTACAAGATATGCTAGTTCATCAGTTACAAGATATGCCAGTTCATCAGTTACAATATATGCCAGTTCATCAGTAACAACATATGCCAGTTCATCAGTAACAACATATTCCAGTTCATCAGTAACAACATATGCCAGTTCATCAGTTACAACATATGCAAGTTCATCAGTTACAACATATGCCAGTTCATCAGTAACAACATATTCCAGTTCATCAGTTATAATATATGCCAGTTCATCAGTAACAACATATGCCAGTTCATCAGTTACAACATATGCCAGTTCATATGTTACAACATATGCCAGTTCATCATTTACAACATATGCCAGTTCATCAGTAACAACAAATGCCAGTTCATCAGTAAGAATATATGCCAGTTCATCAGTAACAACATATGCCATTTCATCAGTTACAACATATGCCAGTTTGTGGTGGGTTTATATGTTATTTATGTTAATTATTATTAATTGTCTGCAGAGTGAGGTCCAGCTATGTAAGTCCCTGAGTCTAATAGTTGAATATCATGTCTTCTCAGGGTACCTAGCTGCTACCACCCTATGATCTCACTCTGCGAAATATTTTAAGTATTAATTTATATGGCTACCAGTCTTGACATATGGATGCGAGTCATGGGCAATGACTACAACCCACAAAAGCCAGATTCAAACCTCAGAAATGAGGTATCTGAGGAAGGTGGTTGAAGTAACAAGAAGAGACATGGTCCGCAACCAGACGATACGTCAAGGCCTAAAATCCCACCCGCTGCAGACCCAAATAGAACAGTCCCAACTAAGATGGTTTGGCCATGTCTGCAGAATGGGAGAAGATCGGCTACCACGACAAGCATGGGAAACAAAGAGCCAGGGATCCAGACCTCCAGGACGACCCAGAGTCCACTGGGAGGACAACATTAGACAATCTTTGAAGGACCGAGGACTAGAATGGAACCAGGCCAGGAAGAAGACAGCCGATAGGATAGTCTGGCGCTCTCTCTTCCAAACCTCTACACCTCACGGTAGAAGAGGAACGACTAAGTAAGTAAGTTATATGGCTACGTGTCTAGGGTAATGTATGTGTGATGTATGATAACAAATTTAACACAACTGTAACTCAATCTAATAAACTCAAGTAAGACAGTGGTTAAAGTTATAGGAATAATTTACAATGTTAATTTCCTGACTCTCAAATGTTTTGAATCAGGAAGGTTAAACTCAAAATAAATGTGGTTATGTACACAGGTAAATACAGTGGATGGACATCTTGTCCAATAAATGATATTATTAAAATGTTTCTGTACTTGTATCCCTGGCTGTAGTAACAAGGTATTAAGAAGGGTCACTAGTTGGAAGAACTGTTCCTTTCATCATGTCACTAGAACGTTTAATTTCAGTGTGGAGGTTAACAATGCAATGAGAAATCATTAGCCCTCAAAACGAAGGCTTATCTTTCAATCCGTGGCAAGTAGGTGGTTGACTGGAAATAGGACACTTTCTGTTCACACGTGTCTCAGCTGGAGTCAGCTTGTGCAGTTAAAATTTCACAATACCAGCAACAGGTAAGTTGCCTCGTACACTGCCTCTCCAGGTTGTGTTTTACTGCTTACTCGTTGATGCAACCCGCAACAATGAACAATGCCTCCCTAAATACACCTCATATACATATCTCCACACCTAATAAATAAACATTGTTAAACATTCGTAGTGATCAGCCCAAGTGCTAATCAATAGCTACAGTTCCTAATGGTAGTGTGACTTCTTCTCAATCCATGGGTATCTGTTCTTTCCCACATGGCTTCAACGCCTCTGTCACTTAGACTTTAATTATCTTTTATATCATCAGCTGGGATACACTCTTTTCTTTTTCCTTTCTAATGATCTGTTAACTCTGGTAGTATGGCTTCCTATTTAATCTCCAAGAGCTATTGGAACACTGTGGCCTGTAGAGAACTGCCAGTAGCTTTCTGGTCTTATAGTCAAAATATTTTGTTATACATGGCAATATTCAAACACCATTTACATTTTGTTTTTCTGCTTCAATAGTCTGCTTAGGCATGCATGTGCTCCCTTAGGATGTCATAAGTTTCCACAGTAGCAATGTCGCACAACACAAATTTTGTGGGCGCCCTATCTGGGTTAGCCTCTACACATTAATAAGAATATTAATAAAAGCATTTATCTTACCGCAATCAATGAAATAATGCACTAGTATAGATTAACTGGCGATCAATGGGCACAAATTTTGATCGCCGCCGTCCAGACGCAAAGGCAATGGGTCACACACAAGGCTTTGCTACTGTTCTTAATCTCACTAAGTGAACAAATATTCTTCAAGTGGCGTCCTACCTCTATCTTTCTCTGCTAATATCAAGTGCATTAGCCAATGAAACCACGAGTCCAAAATGTGACTCTTTTTTGAAAATCCCAAACAGTTGTCTACGTTTATCAATAAGTTCACCAGTCTGATTTTAATATTACTGTGTAAAACTATGTGTCGCTTAGGCTGGCAAATCTTTAAAGTTACCTCTCCCTTTCCTCACTAGCAGTACCCAATCTAAATGAGGCAAGCCAATTTGACTCCTCTTTCAAACAACGCGTCCAAAAATGTAACTTTTAAATTGAGTGGGGATCTCAGTGTGTCTGTCCAACTGTTCCAAAATTTTCTTATTTCTTACAATACCTTTGTTATTAATTGTACGATTTTAATTATGAAAAGTAATTATTAAACAGTCCACTGTCCTTTATCTTTCTAGATAAGTTTTATTCTCTAATTTTCTCCTTTTCCTCTCTCTCCCCTGCACAATAGTGGTTGTTAGTTTACAGTTTGAACGTGCAAGTTAGGCGCGATTTTTTTCTTTTACTCCACGCTTTCGGATTTCGTCAGAAACAACTAGAGACAGGAAACGCGGGCTGTGTGTGTGTTTTGGTGAATAGGACTCCTAACACTGAGTGTTTATACTTTCAAATCTAGAGCCAACAGTGGAAATATTCAAATTATTGTCCAATTTTCTCGCCGTACATTCATAAACACTAAGAAGAGGGGTAGGGTACGGATGGCGGCGGGATGGTAAATTCTACTTCTAGGCGTAGCGGAAAAATTCAAATGTGGTAACATTAATATATATTTGGGAGGGGTGTGAAAACGGAGCATTTTATTATACAGTTCATCAGTTACAAAATTAGCCAGTTCATCAGTTACAACAAATGCCAGTTCATCAGTCACAATATATGCCAGTTCATCAATTACAAGATATGCCAGTTCATCAGTTACAAGATATGCCAGTTCATCAGTTACAGGATATGCCAGTTCATCAGTTACAATATATGCCAGTTCATCAGTAATAACATATGCCAGTTAATAAATTTAAAGTGAGTGGGGGTTCGGAGTGGTTAAGAGGTATGGCGTCCGCCTGTGATTCTAAAGGTACCAGGTTCAGTTCCCAGTACAGAGGATATATCTGATGGCATTTTTTTCAGAACCAGTGAGTCTTAATGAGGCTATACTCCCCCCTGAACTTATGGGTAGTGAGATCAGAAGCCTAGCCTTCTCGGATAAGGGCGAAAATATAGGAGGACCCGTGTGCAAGTTGCACACGTTAAAAATCCCTCGGCAGTTGAAAATCGCAAAGAGTAGCCATACGGCCGCTGCCTTGGCAAAATTGACAAAGACTACCTACCCACCAGAAAAATATTTATAGAATGTATGATTCCTGTATACACACATTGGGATCCTCACCGGTGATACGGAGTTCATGCACTGTACTGAGATTCTCCTTGAGTGATCTAAGGAAAGAGATCGGAGCACTGATGGAGTTGTCCGTGTGGAATGAAGATGGTCCTGAAAACCAAACCAAACTAAACCAAACCAAACCAAAGTGAGCAGTGAAAACATTTTGCCAGGCGCCTCTGACGTTTCTTCTGTGAGAACAGCTTAAAAAACCCGAGTAGTCTTAGGAACAACTGATGTCTCTAAGTGTGGAACCGATAAAATGACCGGTGAACATCTGCTGCAAAAGTGCGCAACATATGAAGAAAAGAGAACGTACATATGGCTGCCACTAGTACCATTCCTGGACAACGCTATGGTGACACCAACAACCTATGACTGACCACTGCATTCTTTAAACATACATAAGTTGACGTCTGAAAGTGTACGAAGAACAACAACCGCCACCCCCCACCCCGGCCCAAGGATGCGCATTCAGATACCAAAGCACATGGACAGAAATTGATTACAAATAAATTATCGGCACTTAGTAACCAATAGTCTACGTTGACAAAAACAGCGTTGAGTTGTCAACTGTAGCTACGATTGTTTACTCGTTGCTTTATATCTTTCCTATTGTCTAAGTGTGCTGTGCAGACTCCGATTTATGTGGTCCCCTTGTCTAAGCAAACCGTTTAGTTTTCTTGAATCTCTAAGGAAAGAGTGAAAAGAAGAGGACTATTGTTCCATCATATATGTCGTAAAAGGTATAAAAATGAGGTTATGCATGAAGTTAGGAACATCATCACATTTTTTTTTTAAATTGCTAAAAAGACACGACTACCATAGCACACTAGATCATTTGGCGCAGGCGTCCTGCATAACTTTCTTCTGGAGGGATGGTCTGTGTTCTTTAAGAAGCGAAAAAAGTCATTTATTCACTTGTCTCGGCAAATATATGCAAACATACTTATTCTTCATAAATGTTAATAGTGTACATCGTGATTTAGTTTATTGAGAATATCCTTGTTTTACTTCCCTAAACCATACATCTATTATCAAATATCATCATCACTATCAGGATCATCATCACCTAGGTTTTATTTTTATATTTCTTTAAGTTCTTATGTCTCCTATCTAGCCTTCACTTTCTTTCTTTTCCTGACGAAGGCCTTGTGGCCGTAACGTAGACTACTTTCTTTGTCTTTTATCCTCGTAAGACGAATCACCTTTTTTCGATTTTTTTTTATACCCATCCATCGAAAATAAATAAACAAAGTTCTCAATCCCTCCGCTTTCGGGGAACCACATTCGATAACTCCAGTTAGTGTCTTTTACGTGTAGATATCCTCCATAGGTGATGGAATAACATAAATAAATCCACTGTAGGCGCTATCTTTGGTTACACCCTAATGACGAGATAGGCTGTAGATGACTCTGTCTATCTTCGGCTGACCGCTCATACGTGCGGGGTTTTAAATGACCAGAAACACACCCAAGACGAGGTCACTTTAGGACAAATGGTCCATTGCGCTATTATCCCGCGCGTGAAATTAGGCCTGCGTACTTGGTGTTAAATCCGGTTGGGCTGGCTTGAACTCTTATTCGTGACTGAGTGTTCCATTTAAGGACACAAAGTCTGGTGATTTAAATTCTGCTAACGACGCTGGGCTGATAGATATGTTGGAAGCCGCAATGCTCTGACTGGTGATCAAGAGGCGAGTAGGAAACCATTACTGCCACATACGATTTTCAGATTTGCTATGGCACGTTACACACTGCGTGAGCTTATTTCCCATTAGAGGGATGGGCGTTGATAAAGGGTTGTACTTCAGGTAGGGGGTGACAACTCGTGGTGCTAATTGCTTTCAAAAACCACGAGATCGAAGAGAATGTGACGTTTTTCGCCAGCCTGGGATCCTGCTATAGCAATGCAGTGCCCTGAAACTGAGATCCAAAAGAAACCACTTTTACATCAAGCAAACAATACAATTACAATACCGTTATAATAAACAGTTACGCTCCACTATGGGATCTATAATTATGGTTGTCATTGCTATGATAGTCTCGGCTGTCTTTATCCGTGTGAGTCGCCCACCTGTTACTTCTACTCTATCAATTATCAGCATGCACCTGCATAGGCTAATATATTTTGTACACACATGTACCTGTCAGCAAATGTTCTGACAATAAAATCTACTCCGTCTTCTTCCAACTCAACACACAGGAAACATAACCCTGTAGTTCCAGCTGAGTGGATATGCTATTCATCTTACAACATTAAGTGAATTTACATAAAAATACAGTACTTGACATTACATAATAAATGGTATGCGTCCTTTGGGATCGATACACAAAAAGGGAAAAAGTAATAACCTCCCAAAATTTAATACATGGAACATGCAATGTTTTTGCTATAATTATACAGTTGTGACTTAAACATAAGATATAATTATATCTCCAGCTGGTGGCTGCTTTCTGGATTGCTGTGAAAGTTCTAAACTGGTGTCTAACTACCCAAGTAGGCATATAATGATTCCACACAACCACTAGATGTTTCTATCAGAAAGTAATGTGACTGTCTCCTATAATTCAGTGTTATGGTGCCTGCACATCACTATTCAGTTTTAAGTGAATAACCTACACCGCTGACATTTCCTTACAGTAGCGACCGTTATTTTAGCCGACTCTTAACCCAATGGTAAGCACTGAACGGACTATGAGGTTATGTCTATTAAGTATCTGTTATCGTAAGTTTACCATTAACCCATTGTAAACAATAACACAGGGAGACACGTTCTGCTTAAGCACCCGTTTAACTAAGGCGGTGACGGCGCTACATTATCACTCAACTAATTAGCGGGAGAAATCACCTACTTCAAGTCACACTCCTATCAGGTATATATAATAACTAACATGAATATATATATATATATATATATATATATATATATATATATATATATATATATATATATATATATATATATATATATATATATATATATCTACTTACCCCGAGATGACGAGAAAACAGGCAACAAAATCTAGTTCTGTGTTAACGTCTGCCTGTCTCATTTGTTCATCTACGGGGCGGAACAATTTACGAGTGTGCTTGACTGAGTAACCTATATAATTTATAGTCTACAAGTGACGCTACCCCATGACACCTGGCTTCGCCTGTTTCCACAGATGTTCGACGTATAACGTAATCAAGAGTAAGACAAATGTTATTCTAGAGTCTACATCAGAAGACAACAGCCCGCGAGAAAGTTTCATAGTTAAGACGTAATATTATTCTAGCACTCACTGCGGCGTTCAAGGGCCACAACAATATATCGGAACGAACGTGAGTTTATCTCCCCTGAATCCCGCTAGCGGTCCGCTTCTTCAAAGAACTATTTCTCGCTCGTGATCAAACACTGTTACCAGCAAGAAACGTTCCCCTGGTCAGACATACCAGGTGCAGCTTAGGTAATATTATCGTAAGCTGACCGCTACTGACCACTTGGGAATTTATAATGAAGGCCAGAACGAAATCAAAGCCGCGGGGTGGGATCTGAGAAGGGAATAATGGGCTACGTGGAAAAAACCCGAAAGAAAAGAAAACTGAAAGTGCAAAAAATCGAGGAAACCAGAACATTAAAAGATAAGAAAAATGGGACGTGTTGGTAAAATAAAATTATCAGTCAAATCTGTGACACTCGTGTACTCGCCGGTCGAAACTTCCGCTGATGAAGCAGGAGCCCAGCCCAGCCCAGGCCAGAAGCTGAGAATGTAAGTTTGAGAATACTCATCGTCATCATCTTCCATTTCCACGTCGAAGGTCGGATGCAACGGATCTCGAATGTCTTCAGTCTCTAGTTTTCAAAGTGTACTCTGATAGACTATTTCATGTCCATATATTAATTTATTATCTCACCTTTAGTGCTGCCTTCTACTTCTCCTTCTTGGACCTTTAGCCCCTGACTGACAAAGCAGTCAGTGACCATCCCGCCTAGTGGCGTCTTGTACAGCAGCAACAAATTGTCCCCACTCTGCTCGGTCCATGGTCATCCTTCGTGCAGTGCCCTAACTCGCGTTTGTACTTTGCATCTCAGCATACACAGTTACCCGCTGTTGGGAGTAGAAAATGCATTAATTTTAACGCCGAGTTTGGCACTTTGCTATTTCACCCAAATAGCCACTCTATGTCACGTGATGAGACTGGCTGTGAAAGTATTGCTAATGAGGTGGGTGAAAAACGAGAGTTAGCGAAGTGGGCATTGAATGACCAGCCGTTAGGCGGCACAGATGTGTGTCTGGGCGGGTGTGGATAGCCCTAATGTATATTCCTGTTTTTTAACATGGAAGTATTCTAATGTATGGCATATTTAACATTCATAATTGTTTATGAGAATGAGTGACTTTTATTATTATTATTAATCTGGATTATGTTCTAATTGCCTGACCACATCAATGGGTCTAATGTGAAGTTCGTTGTAATGTGTATTAAAGTTACAGAACCGTCACTCAGTTATTATTACTTTCATTGGAGAAAGAGATGTGTGCACAAAGTAAGTTAATATTAAGAATTAATGTTTATTCGCCAGGCACATAAAGAGAGAACCCTGGACATCACATTCCTATCTATATTGGATACAAACAAACAGTCGTGCAAACGCAAAAGGCAGGAATAAGCACGAAGCATAAATATAAAACCTCTCCCTCAACAGATGGGTAGCCAAGCCATTGTGCCTGAATTAATTATGTGCACCAAGTTTATCTATAATGCATTTGCATCAATTGAACTATAGCATGATTAAACATGAAACAGGAGTTCAGATGCACTTTTAAAGCAACGTGTTTTAAGCTGTTTGAAGAACTGGGCTGAATAACAATGACTTTTTGTTCGTGTTAATGAACTTTCGTGCAAACGAACGTTTTTGCAAACATTGTGGTGAAACCAGCAATCGCGCAAATGAACTTCCCGTACAAAGCGAAACTTTTCGACGCACTGCGGCAAATTAGCCACGCCCCGTGACCTTTAACGTCAGCAGGAATTTCGGTCAACAAACACGCTATTATTGATTTCTGTTTATGGAATATTTTAAAGACGAACGGACGACCTAGTTTTTCCAAAAACATTGAAGGCTTTCAGGGACCATACGTGTACTAACATTTATAAATCTATAAAAAAAACTTTACGGACCTTATTATTAAGAAAGAAATAAAACAGTTCGACCAGACGACATATTATCAAACAAGTTTTCAGAACTATAGTTTCTATTTTGGCTCAGTGTTCCTGATTCAAGCGAGACAGTATTAACAACGTTACGCCGCGTTCAGATCAAAATACTTTAGTCTGAATTTTACGATACGTTTAGCTTCATTTTAAAAGCTTGTTTAAAGCATCTTGTGCTTTCATAGCGTGCTCCATCTTTGCTATTTTTCTTTTTTCTATTCTATATGTTCAGTATTGCCATTTTTTTTAGGTATCATTTTTTTCATTCATCTTCGAAAGTATGATGAAAGGTGATTTTCTATAGGTTTATGTGAGGTTTGCATTTAAGGAATTTTAGCGCTTTGACGCATTCATACTGATAGTCCTTTTTTGCATTGCGAACATTTCATTTTTGTTTAGATGTGGCGTTAGGTATCACGTTTTGTTATTGTTTCGTATATATGTCTCACATTGTCAGTTGTTGTAATAGTGCTTTCTATACCTTCTTCTCTTTAGTTGTTAATGTGACGGTTGTTTCGTTTTAGTTGTGAATTATTTGTAGTGTCTAATAATAATTATTTTTTTTACATGTTAATATAGAATATTGTTTTTGTTGTCTTATTTTAGTTAATTTTGATTTGTTTTTGTGTGTGTTGTATTTGAAAATATACCATCATCATCATCATTGTCAATGACATCATTGCCTTCATCTTTTCATTGTACATTTGTCTGGACCCATTGATATACATGGCATAATTTTGCATATTTTTTTCTCTTTTATTATAACATGTATCGAGCACTGCAGTGTTCATTAACAATATCACCATAATTTAACACATTCTAATTATGTCCTTGGTGGGTTTGTACGACTTACATAGGTATTGAGTTTTGTATTGTTCATCATTATAAATATCACTATATTTTGAACAGAAAGTAGTTTCTGGTAGGAAACCATGTCTTCGTTTCAGGACTTTATAGAAATTGGGATTAAATTTAATAAATCAGGAGCGGAACTAGAGGCGTTTGCTACTGCACAATTTGACAGCTATAATGCAAGAATTGAAAGACAGAATGAACGTGAATTAAAATGTCTTCAGTTAGAACACGATGAGAAGAAAAAGACACAAGATTTGGAGAAGGACAAGTTAGAACAAAAGGAGAAATTGGAGAGAATGAAGATGGAAGAGAAAGAAAAAAATCTTGCACAAGCTCTTGCGCTAGAAAAACTAAAGATTGACGCTGAGCAAGAAAAACTAAAGATTGACGCTGAGCAAGAAAAATTAAGATTAGCTGCTGCAACTGCTCAGAAAGCAACTGATTTGGAGATAGAGAAATTGCGTATTCAGAAAGATATAGATGTTGCTGTCGCCCTAAGAAAAGTGGAGTTGGACGCTCCAAACACATCATCTAGTACACCTGTGACCACAAACCGGATACGATTGCCTAATTTCAACCAACAAATCGACTGCGTCGATAGTTTCTTACAACGTTCTGAGCTCAAGGTCAGTGCGTTGAAGATCCCCAAGGGTCAATGGAGTGCAACATTATGCGATTTTTTAACAGCGGACGCTCTACAGGCTTATTTTGCTCTGGACAGAAGTAGTAGAGAAGACTATGATGTTGTCAAGGAGACATTGCTACGTAAATTCCAGCTTACGGAAGCAGGATTCCGTGATAAATTTCATTCCTGTCTGCCTAGCAGGAAAGCTGACTTTGGAGAATTTATCTCATTAATAAAATTATATTCTAAAAGATGGATAGAATTGTCCGGAATTGATAAGACCTTCACTGGCTTACTTGATCTAATGTTACGTGACAAGGTGTTGTCGGCATGTAGCACCGATCTTGCCTCATTTTTTCAAGAAAGAAAACCGAAAGACCTTGAGGCAATGGAGATACTTGGGAGACAATATATGACAGCTCATCCAGATAAAGAGGTTCACAAACCAACTATAAAGGACGCACTCCCGGTATGTGTGGCTCGTCATGACTTTAGAGATGGTGGTGATAGACCTCGATCACAGAGTGTGGACAGCAGAGTAAGGCAAAGTTAAAGATCCAACTACCGAGGAAAATATAACTTCCCAAGGCAGAGGTCACCATCTAACTTCCCACAGAGGCGAGACTATGGTTATTCAAACCAAGGTCAGTGGCGGCAGAATTCTAGTAGTAATGAGGAAATGCACCACAAACGGATGGATCATAGACCCACACAAGACAATGCATCCTACAGTGGTAATAGGAATAATGGCAGATGTTGGTCATGTGCTAGGAATAGAACTTATAAGAAATATTATGGAAACAGCACTAACAAACACTGTGGGCATAATGACAATAGCAATCATGATAAGGGTAATGCATGTGTAACTGCAAAGAAGAATGATGAGAAGGGAGCCGACCATGCCAATGCATGTATTGTTAGCTCACTTAATGATGAAAATTGTTATGGATGCAAATCTTTATTCCAACCTGGTTCACAGCCCAGATTGATCTGTGGGTATGCTTTACCCGCTATGTCATCTTGTGAGAACGTGGGACGCCTCACATTATATACTGGCTTCCTGTATAACAGGCATGTAAGTGTCCTTCGTGATTCTGGATGTACCACTGTCGGAGTCCGTAGATCGCTAATTGATGAATCTGCCTTTATTGGTAAAACAGTGAAGTGCATAACATTTGGTGGGAGTATAGAGTGTTACCCAGTGGCAGAAATAGATATTGTCACACCTTTCTTTACAGGTAAGGTAAGGGCATGTGTCCTTGACAATCAGTATCAGACATTATCCTTGGTAATATACCAGGTATTAAGGATTGCTCTCCAGAGGAGATACATAAATGGGTTGAATCTCACCCAGTGTTGGCTAACGCTGTGGTCACTAGGGCCCAGCATGCTGCTGAATCCAAGGCAGAGCCAGCTATACCATTTAGTGAGAGAGCAACTCTTCAGAATGTTCAGAATGTGTCCCCCCAGTCGTTCGCTGCCAACCAGCGCGAAGATGTTGCTTTGCAACCATTGTTTGCTCTAGCAGAGAGCAAGCTTGTGAAGAAGACAAAAACTTCACGTTATTGGTTTGAATTTAAGAACTCAGTACTGACTAGATGCTTTGACAACTATGTTTTAGTCAGGAGACAGGTAGTTATTCCAAAGAGTTTTAGACCTATTGTATTGAATACTGCCCATGACTCGCTTTTAGCTGGTCATATGGGGATTAAGCGTACTCTGTTTCGTGTCACCTCAAATTTTTATTGGCCCTGTGTTAACAAAGATGTAAAGCTATACTGCAGGTCATGTACAACTTGTCAAAAAGGTAGCACGTAGGGGCAAGCACCACGCTGCACCCTTACAAGTCACTGATGTGCCATTACGGCCTTTCACCAAGATTGCAATTGACATAGTTGGTCCTATGTCAGTCATGTCAGATAGAGGATATAGATATATCCTAGCGTGTATAGACTTATGTACACGTTGGCCGGAGGCCATACCATTGAAGACTATCACCTCAGCAGCTGTCTCTGATGCTTTATTTGTTATTTTTTGTCGCATAGGATTTCCTGATGAAATCTTATCAGATCGTGGTACTCAATTTATGTCTCAAATGATGAAAGATATTGAGAACATGTTAGCAATTAAGCATTCGTTCACAAGCCCATACCATCCGGAAAGCAATGGCGTTTGCGAGCGTTTCAATGGCTCGTTGAAGCAGTTGTTAGGCAAAGTCACCGAGACATGTCCTCGTGACTGGGACCGAATGTTACCAGCGGTCTTATTTGCTTACAGAGAAGTGCCCCATGAGAGCACTGGCTTTTCGCCATTTGAGTTGGTATATGGTGCCAACCCTAGAGGTCCTATGCACATACTCCAGGATTTGTTGTTGGGATCAGTGGAGGATGTTACTGTCCGTACCAGCTATGAACTGGTCATTGATCTCAGACAACGCCTTGTAGATGCATGTACTTATGCATCAGGTATGATACGTAATGCTTCACACAGGTCGAGATTGCGCTGCAACCAATTTCGAAAATTACGTTCGTTCTTACCAGGAGAACAAGTATGGCTACTTCTTCCGACCAAGGAAAATAAACTGCTAATTTCCTGGCAAGGCCCTTTTAAGGTGGTTGAGAAAAAAACTGATGTAGATTATGCCATTGACATAAGGGGCAAAGTTAAAACATTTCACATTAATATGTTAAAATTGTATGTGGAGCGCCCTGCAGAGTTAGAACCTATCTTAGACAGTATTTCTGATGAACCAGTTCGACAGACTTTGTCAGCTGTTGTGGAATCTGATGATTCTACAGCGAGCGATATTTCTTTTAACTTTCCTCTGCTGCCTTTAACATCTTCCGAATCTTGGAGAGATGTAACTGTATCAGTTGATTTAGATTCTGGTTATCGAGAACAGGCTCTTGCTGTTTTAGAATCTTTCTCGGATGTGCTGACTGAACTTCCAGGTCGCACTGATGTTATCTCTCATGATATTACATTGACTGATGATCACCCTATCAAACTCAGACCGTATACTATACCCTTACACTACAGATCTCAGGTGGATAGTGAACTTAAGGATATGCTACGAATGGGCATCATTTCTCCTTCTGAATCATCCTATTCTTCTCCTATGTTCTAGTTAGAAAGAAGGACAAATCTCTTCGCATCTGCATTGATTTTAGACGTCTTAACAGTGTCACTCTCACAGATGCCGAGCCCATGCCTGTTTTGGAGGATCTCTTATCACAACTATCCCAGGCTACATACTTTAGCAAACTAGATCTATCCAAGGGATATTGGCAGATCCCTTTAACTGATAAAGCCAAACCTCTAACTGCATTTATGACTCCATATGGTTTATTCCAATGGAACTATATGTGTTTTGGTCTTGTCAATGCTCCCGCGACTTTTGTGCGCATGATGCGGAGACTCTTAGGAGAGAGATCTGATGTCATCACATACATAGACGACATCTGTTTATTCCATAGTTCTTGGCAAGAACATATCACAGGATTAAAATCTTTATTAATGCTACTCAGAAAGCATGGTTTGACAGTTAGACCTTCAAAGGTTCAGATTGGTTGTCGAGAAATTTCATTTCTTGGTCACCGTGTTGGTAACCACATGTTATACCCTGATGAGCACACTGTCAAACGCATATTAGAATTAGATATCCCACGGACAAAGAAACAGATTAGGAGCATGTTAGGACTCATTATCTTCTATCACAAGTTCATTCCGAACTTTTCATCTATTTCTTCTGTCGTGTCATCTTTGACTAAAAAGGGAGCTCCTAACAAAATTGTTTGGTCCGATACTTGCAGTGGAGCTTTGAACAAAATTAAAACTGTATTTTCCAAGGCACCTACTTTGATGTTACCTAATATCACTATGCCATTTCTTCTGAGGACTGATGCTTCTCAGACTGGCATTGGTGGTTGCATGTTGCAATGGTTCAATGATACTCCACATCCATGCTTGTATGTAAGCAGGAAGTTGCTACCAGCAGAAACTCGGTATTCCACCAGTGAAAGAGAACTCTTGTCCATCATTTGGTGTATGGGCAAGTTATCACGCTATTTACTTGGCGCACACTTCTACCTCCAGACGGATCACCGTCCATTAACATCCCTAAATCAAAAAACTACGACAAACAGTAGATTACAGAGATGGTTTTTGCTTATCCAAGAATATAGATATACAATTATCCCAATCAAGGGATCAGAAAACTTTCTGGCAGACTTATTGTCAAGGAATGTAACTGGAAAGTGAAATTGTTTGTGCCAGATGTTGACATTGTCTGATCTTGTTTTGTTTTTCAGGTGATATACTATTGAAACATTCATGTTATGACTTTAATTGCATTTTTTGAAAGACTGGATTACATTTTGTCTAAACTGTTTACATATATCTGTTTTCATGTCATTTCGCACTACAATTAATACTTCATATATATTATTCTGAACAGTAGGATTTTTCTTTTCTAATAGATTAATAGTTCTTGGGCTAACTATCCACTGTTCTCAAGCGAAAACCCTTGGTTTCTGCTCGGGAACAGGGGGGCAATGTTGGGAGTAGAAAATGCATTAATTTTAACGCCGAGTTTGGCACTTTGCCATTTCACCCAAATAGCCACTCTATGTCACGTGATGAGACTGGCTGTGAAAGTATTGCTAATGAGGTGGGTGAAAAACGAGAGTTAGCGAAGTGGGCATTGAATGACCAGCCGTTAGGCGGCACAGATGTGTGTCTGGGCGGGTGTGGATAGCCCTAATGTATATTCCTGTTTTTTTACATGGAAGTATTCTAATGTATGGCATATTTAACATTCATAATTGTTTATGAGAATGAGTGACTTTTATTATTATTATTAATCTGGATTATGTTCTAATTGCCTGACCACATCAATGGGTCTAATGTGAAGTTCGTTGTAATGTGTATTAAAGTTACAGAACCGTCACTCAGTTATTATTACTTTCATTTGAGAAAGAGATGTGTGCACAAAGTAAGTTAATACTAAGAATTAATGTTTATTCGCCAGGCACATAAAGAGAGAACCCTGGACATCACATTCCTATCTATATTGGATACAAACAAACAGTCGTGCAAACGCAAAAGGCAGGAATAAGCACGAAGCATAAATATAAAACATCTCCCTCAACACCCGCTGTCTTTGGTTTATAGCGTAGCAGTTCTTGTGATGGTGTGCAGGGTCTCTTCTGAGGACATAGCCAACCCAGTTCTAGCGTCTGCCCGCAATGATAGTGTGCATAGCTTTTCGGCTGCACCGTGTGAGCAGTTTCTGGCTGGAGATGGTATTCGGTCAAAACATTCGTAGAATTTTTCTTTGGCAGGTTGTGTGGAAAGAGGATAATATGGACATCTACTTTTCTGTTACCCTCCAGCACTCCGCACTTTACAAAGGTCCAGAAATTATACAACTCTCGTATAATCTTAATGTGATGTTTGTGCTGTACTCAGACGATTTCCAAATGTTGCTGTCTTGTACGTTTGCATTCAACACTTCCTTCCATTATGGTATTAAGTAAGGTGCCGTGTCTTTTTCTATGGCAGAAATATTTTAGCATCTAATTTTGACCGTGTTCATTAGTTCTCTTTTCATTACTAGGATTTTTCTATTTGTTTTCTTCTTTTTTAGTGATATGCGCCCCATTTGCCAACATTTCCATACCTCAAGGGCTTAAGTTTGAGAAGGTCTTCTATAATAGGGTCCAGTGCCTGCTAATATAATAAGAAGCGCTGCTATAATAAGGGTCAAGAAGCTGCACTATGTGAATCCGGGAAACGCTACTATAAGAGGAGTCCAGATGCCACACAATGTCTCACAATGTGAGAAGCTTCTAAAACATGAGGCCAAAAACTGCACGATGTAAGTTTGAAAACCACTGATACAATACATAATATGCGCATAAACATAACAAAATGCTCATGCATGAATCCATGCACACCTTTATCCCTCCAGCAATGCGATTTCATGCAGATATTACCATTACAGCGTTTCTATCACACATTCATAGCAGATTATTCAGGCGCCAATCTAGATGAGTTCGACGGTTTACTGCCTGATCAATAGTGTTCGATTTGTGGCCCCACGTGATGTAGTTTCTAGCTTCTGACAGGCTACCTCTTAGCTTATGACAGATAAGAACATTAATAACACTTGAGGATGTCAATACGATGACAAATCTAGTGCAGACAATTGCTAAAGAGCGGGTATTATCTTTGCTCGGGTTACACATAACACATACACTGCACTGGGTAACATGTCTTTCAGTGATTTTATCACGATTCAATGGCAGCTCAGCTCTGTCATAACAGGGGCATGGGGTAAGGTGTTCGGGCAACCAGGAAACCTAAGTGTACTTGCGGGTTTTTGTAAATCCATATTATAGTCAGCTAGAAGCCTAAAGTGCTTGTTGTTCGGAGTTCTTTTGCTCTTTGTTTGCTCTTTGTTTGCTCTTTGTCGGCAATTTTTATTTTCTTTCGTCCTTTCTCTTTTTCTTCATTGTCTTTCTTTCTCTATCTCCCTCCCTCCCTACTTTCTCTCTCACTCACTCTCTCTCTCTCTCTATCTCTTAGTTTCTTTGTCTTTGTTTCATCTTTCATTCGTTCATTCATTCATTCATTCATTCATTCATTCATTCATTCGTTCATTCTGTCTTTCTTTCTTTCTGTTTACAATGCCATATGTTCTGTCCGCGAATGTCTCCATAAAAGTTAGCTATGTCTCTTTCTGTGTCTGCAAAGGAGAAGGGGTTAAGTCCATTTTTTTTCCTTTGAGTATACAAGTTCAAACAAATTTATTTAAACATTTTGTGCTAGTTAATAATACAGTAATATATAAATGTCGTGATTTTAGTCTGTCTAACAACACGGTCATCTGGATATTTAGGAGTAAATCTGACCATACCGCACGCCATATGTTAAGAACTCTCTGTTACACTAACCCAGGGGTCGGCAAACTTTTAGTAGTGTCGTGCCGAAGTAATGTTGCAAAGTCACTCAGCGGGCCAACCTAAGTCCACCATATTTTTATATACAACAATTATTGAAACAATTTAAAAATGATCTTGTATTAACATGTTTCCGATACATTAAATAACTATTCTATTCTCTGTAGATTATTCAATATTTTAATATAAATAGTAACAAATATCAATACAAATATTATGTTTTGCAAAATTTAAGTTCTGAACACATTAGTTTGAAATGTTATAATAAAATTGACATATGTATATTTTGTTAAGACAGAAAGTCCAATAGTTTGAAGAACAAAACAATTAAATAAACCAAACATAAAACACGTTATTAAAATTTTAATATGAGTAATCATTGATTATTATTGATCTGAGTCATTAATCAATTAATGGGACCCGTGTCCTTGCTTCTCCTTGGTTAATTGTTCAATATCAGGTGTGTATTTTGTCAATTTCAGCTTCACACATGCTTCTGAATGCACAGGTGTTAGGCGACTTCTCTGTGGACTTAAAACAGCTTTCATGTGTGAGAAAATTTGTTCACATGTATAAGTTGACCCAAAAGCCGAAAGTAGAGCAAATGCAACTTTCTTCAAACAGGTGAACGCTTCAGGCAGGGATGTCCAGCAGTTGAGGAGGGCAGCTGACTTTTCCAAGCAGCTTCCTTCAAGAGTTTTTCGCAAGTCTACAAATTTTATCGTCCATAACTCTGATGCCTTGAATTCGATGTGTTGCATTTCAAAATTGTCAACATCTAAAAGAGATAGGTCAAATGGGATGTTAGTATGATCAATTAAGTCGGCCTTGATGAGGTAAGAAAACACGGGCCCGTGAATTTTGAAGTCTTGACCTCGTTTTGCAAACTCTCCTCTGAGCGATGGAACGTACTTCTGAAGCTCATCTCTGTTGACAGTAAATCGATTTGAATGTGCCTTTACGTTTGGAAAGTACTCGTATGTGTTAGTGGTAATATCTCTGCAAAATATGTCTAATTTTGACGCAAATCCTTTCCAGTGCTCAAAAAGATCAAGTACTGTTTGACCCTGCCCTTGTAAACACAAGTTTAATTCATTCAGATTTGTAGTTATGTCAGCCAGAAACATCAGCTTGCACAGCCAGTCCTCGTCATTCAATTCCGGGAAATGTTCTTTTTCATCAAGAAACACCTTGATTGCTTCTAGACATGATACAAATCTGTTCAAAACATTACCTCGACTAAGCCAACGAACATTGCTGTACAGCGGGAGGTCAGCATATGCGCTCTCCATTTCTTGTAGAAGAGACTTGCATTGCCTGTGCGTCAATGAAGAGCGAGAAACTATGAAGTTAACTATCTTGACAACAGTTTCCTTTACAGAGTTCAAGGATAGTGACGAAATCTTTGCACACAAACTCTCCTGGTGTATAATGCAATGGAAGCTCAATGCTTGACGTCCAAAACGATCCTCAAGAAGTTTAACAAATCCTTTGTTCTTTTCGACAAATGCAGGGGCGGCATCAGTAGTAACACAGAATATTTTATTCATGTTAATGTTCTGATTTTCGAAATAGCTTACAAATGCAGTTATAATGTCCTCTCCCTTGGCTGTACCATCAAAAGGTATCAAGCAGCACAGTTCTTCATAAATACGGTCGTTGTCACAATATCGCGCAACTATAGCTAGGCGCGCCACGTCATTCACATCGACACTTTCGTCAAGAGCGACACTAAATACAACAGGTTGTTTGTTTTACCATTACATTTTCAACTATATCAGTTATGCGCCTCTCGATTAATCTCGCAGAAGCCGGTATTTCTCGAATCTGAGACAGTATTGTTTCTTTATTTGGTAAATCACTAAACATAATTTCAGCACTGCTCAAAAACGTTTCCTTGATGTATTCTCCATCTGTGAAAGGTTTGCCCTTCGAAGCCACACACTGTGAAATTTTGTAACTACATTCGGTAGCTTTATTTTTGGTTCCAATTACTTGACTAAAAATACTACTTTGTTTTTTGTAGCGAGAAACAGCCATTTTTATGGCTTCACTTTTCTCCTCAGAGATTTTAAATATGGACTGATGTTTGGTTTGATAGTGTCTTTGTACACTTGACGTACGACACACGACACTTTCATAACATAAAGCACAAACAGCACGATCCTGTTGTTGTATGAATCCATATTCTTTTGTCCAAAAGTCTTGAAACGAGCGTATATCAAGTTTTTGTCTTTTTTGAGTCATTTTAACGGCACCGTATTACTTAATAACAACACCAACTTTTGTGCTGCGGTCAACGGACTGTACGGGCATGAGTATGCGACAGCCGAGAGAACTGTAGAGGTGGTGGGGGTCGGGAGAGAGGGGTAGGATAGGACGGTAATATAACTTCGTCGAGGTCAGTCATTGTTGCTCCAAACTCACACTGGGAGTCAAAAACTGCGAGCGAAAACGAAATAAATACGCTCGTCCAGGCGCTAGCAGACACTATTGCGTAATTATGATATTAATACGTCTCGGCTTGCCCGTCAAAATTCGCTTGGGATTCTTTTCAAGAATCTCATCCTGCAAACTACGGTAGCAGGTAGACGCCAGACTAGCGGGCGCCGCAAAGTATAATCACTCCCCTTGAAATTCGTTGAAGAATGTTTGTTCTCGGAAACGATCCGTAAAAACGAAGACTTACGTGCAGTATAGTATGATCAGGCCTTTAGTTTGCATCAGATCGCACATTCTTACTTCCAATGTCTAAAAACTTTCGTTTTGAAGGTTTGTAAAAACAGGTATAGCTTTAAAAGAATTATATGTTTCTATTTAATTAAATATTCAATTTATTTTTAAAATGAGATCATATATTGTACAGTATTTTAATTCACTCAGCGTGCCATTGAAAATCGTTCCAAGTGCCATGCTTGGCACGCGTGCCGTAGGATGCCGACCCCTGCACTAACCAATGAAAACGCGTCATTCTTGGTGTGTATTGTAAAACGTACTAGGCTTGAACATAGAGGCCCATTTTGTGTAACCGATGGTTCAACGCCATTTAATTTTAGAAAGAATAAAGAAGTATCACCGGAAAGGATTATATAATTCAACAACGGGAATGTTACTTTAGAGGTAGGTGTAAAAACTTTCTCGAATAGTATTCTAGTAAGAGAGAAATATCGAGTGAAAGAGCTTCGTTACATCACGATTAGTCTCAACTTAGCTAGTTAAAGCATGCATATATTAAAATGCAGTTTGTAAACTAACTAATTTTTAGATAGATTAAAACAGAATAATTCACCTTATAATTCAAGCTTTAGATGACCGAAATCGTTCCATAAATAAAGAAGATAATTTAAAAACTAGTTTTTACTCATTGAACAGATAGGAAAATTATGCCTCAGTTTGAGATTTTTATCACCACTTTTACCCCATGTCATCCGATACGGCGGATGCACTAGTGTATAAGACCTTGCCCTTGGCTAAATTGAGGCCACAAAATTCAAAAACTGCAAGCTGAACAGAAGAAGCGGTAACAGTGTAATAGTCGTGTACCTTTGCTAACCGCATCTGTAGCGCAGACATTAGATGCCATTAAGCTTGTGTGTTTTGCCTGAGGGTGAGAATGATTATATAAACATATATGTGCTTCAGTATATATATTTTTGCTGTGATTTAATCCAATGGTTTGTTAGGAAGTGCATAGCATGTGTTAAGAAATATTACAGGACGAGTGTGCTGCCGGTTGAAACGCAAGCATATGTTGACTTTTAGAGACGAAAGCCAGCATTGTGAAATGTGTAGAATAATTGAGAATGATGGCAAAAATATGACTGTAAGTTTGATAATGTATTTGAAGGAGTATTTCTTAAAGGTATGACATTTATCAGGAACCTAAGGAAGGATTGACAGGAATTGTTGTAATGAATCGATCAAGATATTACTTAGTAATGTTATACTAGACCAAATCATTGTATGGAAGCAGATCATGGACAAAGGAATCTAACTTAGGATTTATAAGGAAATTGTAGTGACAGTGAACTGGCTGTGATTGGTGGTGAGGTAAATTGTCCTGTGCATATGTTAGTCTGACACTGTGTGTTATGTCCATTGTATGTTTGGACAGAATAGTGCTGGACCATACAGGGGTTGTGATTATTTGTATTCCAGGTTTTATCCTGCAAACTACCAGAAGTATCTGAATCATCTAACTCTGTTGGACTCTGAGGTGCAAGTGCTCGTGAAGTAATTGTAGCCAGCCACCCATTTTCCACTGCCTGACAATTCACAGACGTGTTAGTCCATGGCGGGCACATAGCCACTGGTCAGCCTATTCAGCATATACCACTATAAAATAAAATATAAAGAAATAAAAACACAGTGAAGGATGATTACTTATGGACAGAATGTATCTATTACTACCTTCACAGTTCAACTCAGTGACAAACTATAGTGAATTATAATATTAATTGGTGTAGAGAAAAATAGAAACTTAAGTACAGGATTCTGTTTGATAATTTTTCTATGTTTATTTATTTTATGCTGTAAATACCTTTGAGTTTCTTTAAATTACCTAACCGAAAAGAGAACCGGTATAGATTAAATAAATTATAAATATGTACCATCAGACTTGCTGAAATTATTTACATTGAGTTAAAAGTTTTGTTGATACATATTATAGTTATAGAGATAGACCATAATTAGTACCTCTAGCACAATTAGCCAACATAAACCATTATAAATTATAAATAATAATAAGAAGAACACATAATACAAAGGCGGATCTTGGAAGGGAGCACATAGACTTTCAGGACATCTACTCTCTTCATACCTGGAGGTTTATACAGCTGGATTCTAACCTTTGATGTCAATACACCCTTATTCTGTTTCAGAAAAAGGGGGTATTTCTTGTAAGACCAGTCTCTTACCTGGCACTATCCTGGTATCCTCTGATACATCTTTTCGTCCAGGATATCCTTATATTTTAAATAACAACAACGCTTTCGTGACAATAAACACACACACACGCACGCGCGCGCATACGCGCGCGCATACGCGCACGCGCGCGCGCACCCGCCCACGCGCCCACCCGTTCTTACAACTCTAACTATCATAATCATATTAATTTAATAACGCCTAAATGACTGCATATATATATCTTCAAATATGAATATTTAAGCCTCTCCTTATGTAACCACTTTAAACATGACAAAATCGAAAAAATTATTAGTTGATAATAATTATATAATTATATAAAAATTCACTTACTAATGAAGCTTAATGAGATCCTTGCGCTTGGTGTGATTCAGCCAGTTTTGAAATATTTGGTTCTAAGTTTGTTAAAAGAAGTCTCAAATCTCCTGTTACAAATCGGCAGTTGGTTTCGTTGCTTTTGTAGTAGCAACACTACTGCACTGAACCACTTCTCCACCAAATACGGCGTTGGAAATGCTGTAATTAGCAATTTAGTTTCACGCCACAGAACGGCATACGCAAGACTCTGCTGGATCCACAATTTTTCGTAATGTGTGCTTTTGCCTCGAAGTCATTTTGTAGCTCAATTAATTCTTCTTGTAAATGTTTACTAACTTGTTCCACGTCTGATTCAAACGGATTAATCACCCAATCCGGTATTATTAGTTCTTGTAAGTCTTTAAATTTTATGCTCATATCATTTTAATAGCGTCCAAATGAGTGCAATAAACCTCTAAATCTGAATCTTTAAGCCTGTCCCCACCTATCTGCAGTAAACATGGAAAATGAGAAAGTTCTCGGCAACTAAGATTATTTTTATATCATGTCAATTTGTTGATGAACCCCATGATAATTCCTTTCACTTTAATCAGACTGATTTCATTTCCTTATAGCTTAAGAAGAACCTCATTTAACTTTTCAAATATATCTGAAAGATAGGCCACATCGTTTCGCAATACTTCTCTTTCGATGCTAAATTCTTCTTTGATTGAATCCAAAAACTCTACAACAGTATCAAATGATGCCCATAATCTGTTTAAACAGTTACCTTTGGACAGCCATCGTACTTCCGTGTGTAGGAGACGACGTTCAAACTCTTCACCATTATCACAACAAAGTTTACGAAATAATCTATCGTTTTACGAATGCGCCTTAATTTTGTTAATAACACCGATAACACAGTTCATTGATTTGTGGAGTCTGTCACTAAGATGCTTGGCGACTAAATGTTGTCGATGAATTAACACAATGAATTGTTAAAACACCTGGTGCCACGTTTTTTAAGTAATCCAGAAACCCACGATGACGACCAACCATAGCTGGTGCTCCGTCTGTCGCACATGCGATGACATTGGAAAAAGGATTTTTTTTTTCCAACAAAAATGTTTCAAGGGTTTCAAAGATTGATAACTCCTTTGTATCTGCTGTCAGTAGTTTTGCAAATAACATATCCTCTATGATATTTTCATTCTTTATGTATTTTACATATGCGAGCAGCAAAGCTTCGTTATCACGCACGACGCTTTCATACAACTGTAGTGAAAATTCAGTAGACTGCAAATCAGTACACAGCTGATTTTCAACATCGCTTGCCATCTCATCTATTCTTCTTGAAACAGTATCATTGCTCAATGGAATAGAAGAAATGATGTCACTTGGATTTTTTTCCATCAATGTGCTAATTACCTCCCGTACAGCTGGTAAAATTAAATTTTCTCCAATGTTGTGAGGTTTACCACATTTCGCAATCATGTGTGCAATTTTGTAAGATACAATGAGACCTTTATCATTGTGGTTATACATTTTCTTAAACATATTAGTGACAGTGTTGCGGCTTTCAAACTTTTGTTTTAAATCCTGGAAATAAGAAATATCTTTGCCAACTTTATCTGAGTGTTTCTTGGTAAAATGCTCGTTAAGCCGTGACGGTTTCATTGCTTCGTTAGAAAACACTTGCTGGCACAGCAAGCACATTGGTAATTGTTCATTTACGGCCGAAGGTACAAAACCGAATTTCAAATATTCAACTAAATATTGTCGACACTTTCTCTTTACTGCTGACATATTGAAAATTTTAGTATAATATCACTGCACATACATCTACACATTGTCAAGCCTCAAAACTGACAGAGTTTAATTCTCTACACTTGAAAAATCCAAAGATGCATTAAAACTAAGCCACAACGTCCCTGTTGCGAGAAGGTATTTACGGACAGAGTAGGAAAGGGGCTGTGATGTGTTCACGGGCTAATCAATGTTTGACGGGAATGTGTTTCCAGAAGAAAATATGTGTCGAGAGTGGAGAGAGGTTAGCTTGAGTGTGTCGAGAGGCTAACAAATGTTTCGAGTGTTGAAGGGACATAAATTTCCGCCTACTGTCTCCTGACAATGGTAACATCCCAGGTACTTAAAACTTGCCTTTGGGATCCTTGAAACACTCCATGGGATGCAGGGCAAATAAAAACTATCGTGTTACAAGTTATGCGAAGGGAAATATCTTTTGTAATTGTTTCTTATTGATTCATGTAAAAATGTATCCAACGCCCCCCTGAATGGAAGTAGCGACCCCCAATCGTTGCGACCCATCAGAACGCCCCTATAAATTTTGAAAACGCCCCCCAGGGGCGGTACCGCCCCTGTTAAGAAACACTGATCTAGATGTTATATGCCTATCAAAATAATTTAACGATAAAATTATTTTTTTAAACTTTATTTCACATTTAGTTTAATTTTTTTATACGCTCCTTCAAAAGTGCAACGAAGACATTTCGGACGCGCAGAAAAATTCAAAATATTTAAATTTAGATTTACTGCATTAAAAAAAATTTGAAGAACAAGTAAGCTAATTCTATACACCTGTCTTTGAAATATTCAGACCAAAAGAGTTTACACTAAAATTTGCGAATTGTCATCGTTTTCTGAAAAATTGCTGTACAGAAAATGAGCAATCCTTTCCACAAGGACGAATCACTTAGCAAAGACCCGTGACTCTCAGACGAAGGTACTCGTACCCCAAAGGGTACACCAAGGGGTACCCCGAAAAGTACTAGGGCTTACCTCTTGATTGCATACGAAATGGTGAGTTTTCTTGTGCTTTTAAGCAATAACTGACTACCCCACAAAGCTGTTGGTCTCTTTTGAAGAATATTTTCCTATCAATACAGACATAGAAATTTGCGGGTGGATAACTAACCCTTGCAAGAAAAAACGGCAACTCGTCTTTCCTTCAGCAAAATAAACAGAAGAATTGACGGATATCTCTTGTGACATGTCAATTCAAGAAAATTGTGTTAGTGCACCATTGTCTACATGCTGCGCTAGTTTGTTAGACTCTGTCCCTAATACGCAGACAAAGCAGTTCTTTAACATTAGTGTCGGCGTATTTAAGTGAATGTGGGGTTGTCAAATATGGTGAGTGTGGTGGTTTTTGATGTAATGCAATGTTGTTGTTCTGTAGTACTATTGTACTGAATGAGGTCAGCTGTGAAGGTCCCTGATTCTAACAAAGTTTGGGTTGAGTTATCAGGACACCTTTCTGCTACCACCTTATGACCTCAATCAGACCTATTCTTGACTAGTATGTATGATAGCTACGTTTAAAGTCTAGGGTAATGCAAGTGTGGTGTGATGGTAATTAATTACACAAACACACACACAAACACCAATATTAATCTATGTGATCAAATCAACCAACACCGTTGTTAAAAGTTAGTAATATACAATTTTTTCTATGACTTTATTAGTCCTATACCGAAGATTCTTTTGGTTAGGACTGTCAAATCACATGAGATCAATTTAAATATATACATAAATAATAGGCATACTTAATTAAATAAAAGAGGACAATTTGTCCTTAATCATATATATATTCTCATAGCTTGAATGCTTGCGTTAGGACCAGCGAACCAGAGCTGGTCAAGACCGTGCTCCACCTCCACGTGGTGGTCCGGGAAATAGTCTGCAGCAGTGCAGTCTGGCTGAGCGAGCACGGATCGAAGAGGGAAGGCAAACCCGGTCCCAAAAATGCCGTGCAGAAGTCGGATGTGTCGACCGAAAGGTGCAGATATCACAGCTTAGGCGTAAAGAGACACAACGCAACCACCGTCCTTTTCAGGACGAACAAGGAAGAAGAAAAAAATATATATATATATTGTAGTTTTTATGGTATTGTAAAATTTCTAGCTATTTCTAAAGTGTTATGAGCTGGCTGGAAGGGGTGTTAACATCACGCCCAGTCTTTGTCACAATGTTTCTTTTCTCTAGATACACTTTACTTCTTGACAGATAGTCTTTAATTATATTTCCTTTTCAGGTTTTATGAAGTGGAAAAGTTGATAAAATCTCCTCGTGCCAGGGCTTGTTTACTTAACTGGCATTTGAGGATTGAACATAGATGTATGATCTGCCAACAGCCACTGTTGATCTTGTCCCAAGAGAAATAGGGTAGGCCGCGAGTACCTCTATCTCTGCTGGAGTAACTTTTTCACACAGGAATCTGGCACCTGACTTGTGCCAGACAAAAACCCTGTAACATGAAAATTATGTTCTGTCTTAGCATAATACCTAATCCATCAAGTTTACAAAACAATACAATATTTAATCTAAAAGACCTGGATCAGATCTCTCTGACCAACTCAGCACATCTCCATAAAATGAGGTAAAGCTTTGTACAAGTTTTCATATTAGTCTCCCTAATGTCTGCAACGCCTCTGCCATTCTCAATGATCTTTTTCCATACAATGTGATAGGTGATGTGATTCCTGGTGACAACTTATAAATATTTTACTACTACCTTTCTGGTAGCTTGATAACATGGTGGAGCAACAAATAGGCTTGTATAAATCTACTAATGACTTCTTTACTTACAGTCGTAATGTTTTCTTCATTACCCAAGTCAAACAACATAATTAATAGTATAAATAATGTTAATAATTTCGGTCTTACCACAATTCAAAAAATACACACACAGGAACGTTGAATTAGCACAACCTCAGATGTACTGCTTGCTGGACTATGGCGCCCTTATACTTTTTATTAATTACATCTATATTCAAGGCACGACACACTTCTCAGCTCTCAAGCGTCCTGCTTCTATGAACAGTCTTCGTGAAAATGGCACCGAGCCTTCAACTTTCCCAGTAATCTAAACTGTTTCGACCAATGAGATCTAACTACTAAGTTTGTCAATTCAAATTTTTAAATCTAAGGTCCAATTTGGGTCCAATGTTAGTGTACTTCTGTCGGTCTGTCCGTCCGAACTTGGCATTCGTCAAAAATAGACTTGGTTTTGGCCTAACTCTACAAAAAAAAATATTCAGTTTGAGCCATCCCATAATTTCTTTCCCCCCTTCAAACTCCGCTCCAAATCATATTACATTTTCCTCTCAGTCCTAACGTTCCCCTCTTTTGGACTTTGCCCTACCCTCTCATGCCTCTTTTCAACAACTCGTGCAAAAATACGTTACCGATAGCGAATGTCAGAACACTAGTGTGTTTGTCACTGTGTCTGTGACTATCTAGTATTATGACCATATCTTGGCTGTTAGGGTAAATGAAACCATATTATTTGTCAGGAGACACTATGGCATCCGAATATATACGTTTTATGAGCCTATGTATAATGGTTCAAAATTCCATAATTTTTTCCATGTTAGTCTTCAATAATATTGAAATCTATAAACTACCACCTGTTCACTTCTTTTTACCGCTATTTTCAAACTAAAAACGATAGTCTCTCGTATTACGTCAGAAATACGTCAGTTTTATAAGAGCTAAGGTATAACTCCACTATTTTCATTTCTACCTTATTTTTAAACTTACAATTAATAATTCTATCGGTGTATCAATGTACATCATCACACATCTCCCCACTTAAGAACATGCCTGAGGCTAGTTCCAAACACAGTGATACACATAGATAAAATTACCACCTACGCCTGCTGAATACTCTGATTTGGATCACAGGGATGCCTACTGAGGAAATCTGCCCCCACGTTCTGTGACCCGGGAATGTATTCAACAGTGAAAGAATATGGTTGTAGGAGTAATGACCATCGTAATAAACGAGCATTCTCATGCTTTGCCTGTGATAAGAATACTAGGGGCTGATGATCCGTCTGGACCACAAATGTTCTACCATATAGATAGATCTGGAACTTACATATCGCCCAGATTAAAGCTAGACATTCTTTCTCGCTTGTTGAATAGTTTTGCTCCGCTTTGTTCAACATGCGGCTAGAATAAGCAACTGGGTTCAGCTCCCCGTCTGGTGACGATGACCTTTGCAACAAAGTAGCCCCCAGGCCTACATTGCTTGCGTCACTTCTCACCACAAATTCTTGACTCAAATCAGGTAATTTCAAGATTGGCTTGCTTGTAAGTTTTTCCTTTAACTCTTGGTATGCCAATTCACACTGAGCTGACCAAATAATTATATCAGGATTTCCTTTGCGAGTTAAATCCGTCAGAGGCACACAAATAGAGTTAAAATTTTTGATATATTTCTGATAGAATCCACACAAGGACACGAAAGATCTCACATCTTTCTTGGTTTGTGGCCGCGGTGCTTTCTTTAATTTCTCGAGATTCTTTGGGTCAGGGATCATGTTACCCTGATATACAGTATGTCCCAAGAACTCCAACTCTTTACAACCAATACAACATTTTGTTGGTCTAGCCGTCAAATTAGCCTCTCTCAGTCTATCAAACAGCATAGTCAAAGAGTTAATGTGTTCCTCAAATGTTTCCGTAGCAATAAAGATATCATCTATAAAATTTGTGATGCATGGGTTATTCAGGGGATCAAACAGTTTTCGCATCATCCTAGAAAACACACTCGGTGCATTTTTCAACCCAAATGGCAACATGTTGAATTCATAATGTCCTTCCGAAGTGCTAAACGCTAAATACGGTCGGACCTTAGGCTTTACTGGAATCTGATAATAGCCTTTGCTAAGATCCACCTTAGAAAAATATTTTGCCTTGTTCAACCTGGCAAATAGCTGATTTGTGTCCGGTAATGGATCCACCTGATTTTCTGTGACAGCATTCAGTTTCCTGTAATCTATACACAGACGATGTTCCCCAGAGGGTTTCCTCAGCAAAACCACACTGGAACTATATGGAGATTCGCTATGAGAAATAATTCCTTCTTTCAATAGGTACTCAATCTCCTCTTTCAAAGCTTTCTCCTTGGCAAACGGGATCGTGTAGGCTCTCATACAGATCGGTGTTGGGTCTACTAGTTTCATATCATATTCCAGCAAATTCGTGTGCCCCGGTTTGTCCGTTAATACGTCCGTATGATCAGTCAGAACCTTTTGAACCTGTTCCATCTGTTTTTTCGTCGTGTTTACTGACTTTTACATGTGCAGGGGTCTCACATGTTTTCAGGGGGTACTCATGAGAGGTGAGTGGTTTCGTTTTCATCCCCGTTGCTATCGACAAGGACATTAATTGTGTTCCTTCCTGGATTTCCCTGTCCAGATACTTCTTTTGAAGGTTCACATGATATGTTTTCTCTTTCCCCTTCTTGTCGATTTTATAATTTGTTCTAGACACCTTCTCTAGAACAGTATATGGACCTTGCCATCCAATTTGTAATTTGTTATGGCTGCCGGGCAGTAGAAGAAGCACCTTCTCTCCCAAAAATAGTTCTCTATCCTTAGCTTTCTTATTAAAATAGGCAGCATGTTTTTTCCTGGCTTGTCTGAGATTATCATTTGCAAGATTCCAGCCAGTTTTAAGACGAGTGGTCAGCTCGTTCACATATTGATATGATGAGGTAACAGTCTCTTCTGCCTTCTCATCTGTCCATGTCCTCAATAAGGCTTCCAATGGACCTTTGATTGGCCTCCCAAATAACAGGGTTGCGGGTGCCATCCTGTTGAATTATGTGGAACTTCCCGATACGCAAACAACGCAGCGGGCAGAAATTGGTCCCACGTATCAGGTTTCTTATGTGCCAGCTTTCTCAGGATAGAAACGAGAGTCCCGTTGAACCTATCCACCTGGCCGTTCCCTTGGGGGTGATACGGACTACAATGAAAGTGCCTGGCTTGGAAGATCCTGAAAACTTCCTCCGTTAGTTTCCCCTTGAACTGTGATCCATTATCAGTCAAGATTTGATGCGGGAATCCTAACCTTGTGAATATTGTAAGTAATGCCTCTGCGACATGCTTCGAATCGATTGATGACAGGGCTACCACCTCTACCCACATAGAACAAGTGTCTACCAGAGTAAGGATGTAACTGTTCCTCCTCTTGTGAGAGGTCCCACAATATGCACTGCAACTCTCTTAAAAGGTGTTCCCACAATGGGCATTTCCCCTAGAGTTGCTGGAGCATTCCAACACTCTCTCCCGATATGAAGTCGGAAGTACCATCTGGCCATGGCCATTTGTTCCAGTCCCAGTCTTCCTATGCAACAATTTGTTCTTCATATAATAGTCCCTTTTGCTTGGAGGGGTGTGGCATTTAGGTAATTTTTTAAAGCAAGGCTTGAGTGTCCTATCCTCCGCCTGTGCCTTCCTCATCTCCTCTGGATGAGTATTTATTGGTTCATCTTCTTCCTTTCTGGATTGTGATCGGGTCTGGACAGCTGCCAGGACCACAGGTCTCTTGGGATTCCCCAGGAAGACATAACGGCACCCCAATATCAGAGGGTAGATGGGTGCGTCGATCACTGCTGCTCTGATTACTCCTTCCACATAGCGAGTTTTCACCGTTATCCTGGCAATGGGAAGTGTCATAAGTAGTATGTCCTTGGTCGCCCCTTGTATCTCCACTGTCTCTGTGGTATACTGATCCGGGTTCACCAAGTGCGAACTCACAACAGAATCAAAATCCAAACCGGTATCGTAAAGGCACCTAATGGTGACCCCATTACATACCACATCCTCACACACTGGGGGGTGATAAGGTTCCTGCTGTCCAGTAGGTTTTACCTTTACTTCCTTTTCCCCCAACTTCATAGCAGCCAATCCAGCAGGTTTCCTATTACAAACTTTGGTGTCATGTCCTTCCCTCTTACACCATCTACAATATAATCTACCTTGATGAAAAGGTTTTCTTTCATCATATTTTCTGTCACTGAACTGTGGGTTTTTATTTCTAAAATCATTGCGTGGCCTATCAAAATTTTGCTTATCTTTGTTTCCCTGATCTTTGTTGTCAAATCTATTAGAGATTTGTGGAGCCTTATAATTGTCTACATGTTTCTTTTTGGCGCCAGCTACTTCTGCCTGGGCTGCCTGATACCTCTCAGCGACATTGAGTAACTCACCCAGCCTCTCTGCACCTTGTTCCATGAGAAACTTTCTCAAGTCTGGAGCCATGGACTCTCTCAATTGCTCAATAAGGATCATTTCTTTAAGATCTTGGGTTTCCCCAAAGCAGCCCATTTCTCCAAGTAAGTCTCTAAACGGGCAGAGAACTGGTGACAGGTCTCACCCGACATTAGCCTTGCATTCCTAAACTTTTTCCTGTAAAATTCTCCATTCTTTTCATACCTTACCAAAAGAGCCTGCTTTAACATGTCATAATTGTCTTGGTCATCTTTGCTCATTTTTGCAAACACTTCATAAGAAGCTCCCTAAGACCCTGAGATATCTTTACACCCCACCTTTCTTTCTCTAACCCATAGGTGGTGGCTAAAACCTCAAATCTGGATAGAAATTATTCAATGTCATCGTCTCTCTCAACAAAATGGTCTAAATGGAACCCCATAGCTGAGGTTGAGGCTCCCTGACTAACAGTGGCATCAGAGGTAGAAGGGCTGGCACCATTTTCAGGAGCATGGCTTTGAAACTCAAACTCCCTTAGTCGTAACTCGTGCTCCCTCTGTAAACTCTTCTCCTCCTTTTCTGCTTCCTTTTCAGCAGCCAATCGCTTGTCTTCCCTTTCAGCTTCCAACCTTCTTTCCTCAGCTTCCCTTTCTGCCTTTTTTTCTTCCAACTGGAGCCGTTTAATTTCAGCCTCCCTCTCCGCCTCCAATGCCCTAGCCTCCTTGTCAGCCTCAATCTGCAACCTTCAAATTTCTTTCTCAACTTCTAACTTTCTTTCTGCCTCTAATTTTCTATCTTCCCTATCACTTTCAATAAATTTATACACCTCTGAAGTTACGTATTGAACCAACTCTGGTCTATCCATACCCATCTCTTTAGCAGCCAGCACAGCAGCAGATCTAAACTTGGCTAAATCTGCAATCCTGTTTCAAACAAATTCTAACAATGTTCTAAGGCAAATTAAAAACTCTAATTAACAATATTAACTCTATGTACTTAATTAACTACTGGCCGTGACAATTCATCAACCTTTTCCTTCCACTTCAAATATTTTTATTATTGAATCTCTTATTTTTAGGGACCCTATTATAAATGATAAGTTTGAATCCCGGAGACGAGCTGTGGTGGATTTGATGTTATGAAATGTTGTTGTTATGTACTCTTAGTGTACTGAGTGAGGTCAGCTGTGAAGGTCCCTGAATATAATAAATATTATGGTAAGTTACAGGGTACCTTTCTGCTACCACCTTTATGATCTCACTCAGACTTATTCTTTGACTAAAATGTATGATGATGATGACTACGTTTGGTGTCTAGGGTTATGTATAAGTAGGGTAATGTTGCATTAACCAACTAAACATATACACAAGTATTTTATTATCCAACAAAACACAACAGTACTACAACAATCACATACACACTACACTTTAAAAGACTATCTTAAGTAAGTCAGTGGTTGAATTTTGTATAACGTTAATAATTTTTTCAATTTATTATCCTGACTCTATTTTGTTTGAATCAGGATTGACAATCAAAAGTGAAATCAATGAAATTATTTACAATATTCAATTTATACAATGAATCTTCTGTCCATAATACAAGTATTAATTTAATCAAAGTGTGTAGGTGTAGTTTTCTAAATAGGATAATACTGGTATATGTAAAATGGTAGGTTGTTGATTATCATCACTCCCTATCGTTCATGTTCTTTTCATGTATCGCAGGTGGAATTCTTTTAATTGATAATTTCAGTTTTTATTGTTAATAACTGAGGTTCATAGAGGTTGAGACTCTCGGTGCCAGAACGGGCACTTAACTTCGAATGAGAACCCTGGTAAGTCTTGTCCTAGGCTCGATGGACCATCTGGTTCACTTCATAAAAGACAATGGCCTCCAGTACGTGCCAGAATTATGCAACAAAGTCAGGAATCAATCAGTTCCCACGAGCCTGGTTTTATGTGACTGTCAGGGCCACAAAACCTGAAATAAGAAGGTTATGGATCCTTCTTTATAATAAGTATACAATCATATTCCACAGTTAATTATAGGTACAGTACAAACAAACGCATAGGGTCAGCTCTTTATGACAACCTATTGTACCATTATATTTTGAAGTGACAATGTATACCAGTATTCCTCTCCCCTAATGGTTACAACGCCTCTGCAATTCCAACAGTAATCTTTTTCCATACAATAGGATAGGTGTTATGCTCCTTGATGACAATCATATATAATTTTGTAGTTCTACACCTCTCTGATAGGTTATCATATGATGGATCAATCTCTAGGCTTTGCCTAAGTCTGCCATCGACTCACTTACTTACAGTTGTATGTTAGTATCTCACATTCAAACTTTATTTTAAATAAAATGGTTAATAAATTCGATCTTACCACAATTTCAATGAATATTACACACAAACAACGATGACTGGCAGATCTGGCCCAAGTTATCACTGCCCTGTCCAGAAGTTTATAATATTTGTATTTAGAATTACACTTCTGCTCTCATCGTCTCGTGGCAAGCTTTTTTAAAGAAATGGCGTCCTAGCCTAACAATTTTTCCTCAATATCAACTAAGCTGGCCAATAGAAGCAGACGACTATGAATTTTAAATCGAACTTTAAAAAAACAATTCCCAAAATACTACGTCTACTACTACAAGTATATTTTTAGTGTTAGGTTAACCAATCCCCTCTCGCCTTCCTTTAAACTACAGCCAATCAAAATCTTGGTTCCTTTTAGTCCTATTTACTCAAAGCTTTTTTCAAAATCTGTTATGAAAAAAATTAAGCAGGCGTGATCTTTTTTTTTTCGTCAGTCCGTCGTATCATACATAATATTATTGCCATTATTTTGGTTATTTTTTTTTGTACTAGTGGGTAACTGACACCATATTATTGCTCAGGACATCATAAGGCATCCGAATATATGATTTTTATGGCCCTATGTATTATGGTTCATAATTCCATGTTTTTTCTATGTTAGTCTTCAAATCTAGAAACTACCACCTGTTCCATTCTTTTTCTAACTATTTTCAATCTAAATACGAGAATCTTCCGTAGTACGTTAGAATTACGTCATTCCTTATAAGAGCTAAGGTTGTTTACATGACCAATTGACGATCATTTTTTAGTTTTGTATCGTAATTTGAAACGTGCCCAAGGCTATGTTGCTCGAGTTGGCTTTTGTGAAATCCACACGAGACGGCGTTTTCTAGGTTCTGTCTATCCATTCCCACCCCCCCCTCTTTTATTCTTTTATTCTTTCACTCTCGTCTTGGCAATTCGACTTGACCTTGCAAAAGTGTTACATTTAATCTCAAGGACGAATTTTTCGAAAAGACAGTATCTTTCATTCGACTATTAGGTTTATCAAAATCGACATGCGGGCGGGCGTAGGCGAATACTACGCTGGATTCAATTTTTATTTTCTATCCTATTTTTGACTTTATGCACTAGAATATTATCTAATTTAGCTATTGTATTGAGAATATCGTCACATATCTCCCCACTTTAGAACAGACTACATGATGTCAGTTAAGAATTCGAAATACACATAGATAAATTTAAAACATTATGCCTGGTGACTACTCTGATTTTCGTCGTATGGGTGTCAACTTAAAAAGTCTGCACCTACATTCTCCGACCCGGGGATATATTCTATGATAAATTGATATGGCTGTAAGAGCAACGACCAACGTAATAATCTAGCATTTTCATATCTTGCTTGCGACAGAAATACAAGTGGTTTATGATCTGTTTGAATCCTAAATGATCTACCATAGAGATAGATTTGGAACTTTTTTATCGCCCATATCAAAGCCAGATATTCCTTTTCACTAGTTGAATATTTTTGTTCCGCTGTGTTTAGCTTACGGCTAGCATAAGCAACTGGGGTTAATTCCCCATCAAGTGAATTGGATCTTTGTAATAGGGCTGCCCCTAATCCGACGTTACTCGCGTCCGTCCTCACAACAAACTCTTGACTCAAGTCGGGCAATTTCAATATAGGCTTGCTTGTGAGTTTTTCTTTTAACTCTTGGTAGGCCGATTGACACTGAGCGGACCAAGTAATTCTATCAGGATTTCCTTTGCGCGTTAAATCCGTCAGTGGTGCACATATAGAGTTAAAATTTTTAATATATTTTTGGTAAAAACCACACAACGAGACAAAAGATCTCACATCTTTTTTTGTCTGTGGCCTCGCAGCTTTCTTCAATTTCTCCACGTTCTTGGGGTCAGGGGTCATGCTTCCCTGAAATACTGTGTGTCCCAAGAATTCCAACTCTTTACATCCAATACAACATTTGGTCGGCCTAGCCGTCAAGTTTGCCTCCCTGAGTCTATCCAGCAACATATTCAGAGAGTTAATGTGTTCCTCAAATGTTTCTGTAGCAATGAGAATATCATCCATGAAATTCGTGATACATGGATTATTCAGGGGATCCAACAATTTTCGCATCATTCTAGAGAACACACTCGGAGCATTTTTCAACCTAAAAGGCAACATGTTGAATTCACAATTTCCATCCGAGGTGCTAAAGGCTAAATACGGTCTAACCTCAGGTTTTACTGGAATCTGATAATAGCCTTTGCTCAGATCCACCTTAGAGAAATATTTAGCTTTGTTCAGCCTAGCAAACAGCTGATTTGTATCAGGTAATGGATCCACCTGACCTTCTGTGACCGCATTCAGTTTCCTGTAATCTATACACAGTCTGTGTTCCCCAGAGCGTTTTCTCAACAGAACTACACTAGAACTGTACGGGGACTCACTGTGAAATAATTCCTTCTTTCAACAAATACTCTATCCCTTCCTTCAAAGCTGTCTCCTTTGCAAACGGGATCGTATAGGCTCTCATACAGATTGGTGTTGGGTCTACAAGTTTCATATCATATTCAAATAAATTCGTATGCCCCGGTTTGTCCGTTAACACATCTGTATGATCATCCAAAACCTTTTGAACTCTCTCCCTCTGATTTTTCGTTAAGTGTTTACTGATTTTTACCTGTGCGGCTGTCTCACAGGGATGTAGCGGATATTCATGAGAGGTGAGTGGTTCGTTTTTCATTCCCGTTGCGATGGACAAGGTTAGTAAGTGTGTCTCGTCCTGATTTTCTCTTTCCAGATATTTTTTCAGGAGATTCATATGATAGATTTTCTCTTTCCCCTGTTTATCTATCTTATAATTTGTTCTAGACACCTTCTCTAGAACTGTATATGGACCTTGCCATCCAATCTGCAACTTATTACTACTGTCTGGTAATAGAAGGAGGACCTTCTCTCCCACAGCTAAATCTCTATCCTTCGCCTTCTTATTATAATAGGCAGCATGTTTTTTCCTGGCTTGTCTCAAATTATCATTAGCAAGTTTCCAGCCAGTTTTAAGACGAGTCTTCAGCTCGTTCACATATTGATATGATAAGGTAATATTTTCTTCTGCCTTATCATCAGTCCAGGTCCTTAACAAGGTTACATATGGACTTTTAATTTTACATACTTATTTTTCCTGGCACTTGTCAGGTCCTTTACATTAGAAGCCTTATAGTGAAGACTTTTCTTCCTAGAATCATCACTCACAAATCGTCCACTACCAATTCTTTACTTGGGGTTTTCTCCCCACTTTAAATTCCTTGTGAGAGATCTCCTCTCTCTTTTATTTTCCTCCAGTTCACATAATTCCGACCGAGGGATTGTCGGCTTATTCTGGGATACAACCAATTTTGGTCCTTTGCACAGAGTTGCCATGTTAATACACTCAAGTGAAGACTGTGTGTGAAAAGGGGGTTCCCATTCCAATTTGTCTACATTATTAAATTTATTTTTATTTTTCCCACTTGTGGGGGTTCCCTCATGCAATCTGCTACATGCTTCTACAAAATTCTCAATGTCGACCTTTACGTCGGGCCAGTAGTATTTTTGAGAAACTTTTTGGCAGATGGTACCTACTTTCTTGTGGTCCCCATCTTTTCCACCATGTAGTCTCCTTATTATATCTGCCCTATATGCTTTTGGAAGGACCAGCTGTCCGTGACCATTGGATCCAGTTCCAGCCTTCCTATATATCAATTTGTTTTTCATATAGAAGTCTCCCTTGCCTGGAGGTGTATGACATTTGGGCAATTTCTTAAAACAAGGCTTGAGGGTCTTATCCTCAGCCTGCGCCTTCCTCATCTCATCTGGATGGGTATTTATTGGGTTTTCCTCCTCCTTTTTAGATTGTGATCTGGTCTGCACTGTTGCCATGATCACAGGTCTCTTGGGATTCCCCAAGAAGACATATCTACACCCCAATATCAAAGGGTAGATGGGTTCATTTATCACTGCTTCTTTGATGATTCCTTCCACATATCGCGTTTTTACATTTATCCTGGCGATGGGAAGTGTCATGGTCGCTACGTCCTTGGTTGCAGCTTATATCTCCACTGTTTCTATGGTGTATTGATCTGCTTGCACCAGGTGAGAACTCACAACGGAATCATAATCCAATCCAGTATCATACAAGCACCTTATGGTGACTCCATTACATATTACTTCTTCACACACTGGGGGATGATACGGTTCCTGCTGTTTAGTAGGGTTGGCCTTGGCTCCCTTTCTCCCCGTTTTCATTGCAGCGAAGTTAGGAGGTTTCCTAGTACACTTTTCGGTGTTATGGTTGTCCATCTTACACCATCTACAATATAATCTACCTTTATGAAAGGGTTTTCTTTCCTCATATTTTCTGTCATTGAATTGTGGGTTTTTATTCCTATAATCATTTCGTGGCCTATCAAAATGTTGCTTACCTTTGTTTCCCTGATCTTTGCTGTCAAATCTGTTAAAGTTTTGTGGAGCCTTATAATTGTCTACCTGTTTCTTTTTTGTGCCAGCTACTTCTGCTTGGGCTGCCTGATACCTCTCAGCGACATTGAGTAACTCACCCAGCCTCTCTGCACCTTGTTCCATGAGAAACTTTCTCAAGTCTGGAGCCATGGACTCTCTCAATTGCTCAATAAGGATCATTTCTTTAAGATCTTGGGTTTTCCCCAGAACAGTCCATTTCTCCAAGTAGGTCTCTAAACGTGCAGAGAACTGGTGATAGGTCTCACCCGACAGTAGCCTTGCATTCCTAAATTTTTTCCTGTAAAATTCTCCGTTCTTTTCATACCTTACCAAAAGAGCCTGCTTTAACATGTCATAATTGTCTTGATCATCCGTGCTCATTTTGGCAAAAACGTCATAAGCTGTTCCCCTAAGCCCCTGGGATAACTTTGGGCTCCACCTTTCTGTCTCTAAACCATAAGTGGAAGCCAACAGTTCAAATCTACCCAGAAAACTTTCTATGTCATCGTCTTTCTCAACAAAATGGTCTAAATGAAAACCCATAGCTGAGGTTAGGGCTCCCTGACTAGCAGTGGCATCGGAGGTAAAGGGGCTGGCACCATTGTCAGGAGCATGGCTTTGAAACTCAAACTCCCTTAGTCGTAACTCGTGCTCCCTCTGTAATCTCTTCTCCTCCTTTGCTGCTTCCCTCTCTGCAGCCAATCTCTTTTCTTCTCTTTCTGCTGCTAATCTCTTTTCTTCTCTTTCTGCTTCTAATTTCTTCTCTTCAAATTGGAGCCTTTTAATCTCCGCCTCCCTATCTGCCTCCAATGCCCTAGCCTCTTTGTCAGCCTCAATCTGCAACCTCTTAATTTCTTTGTCAGTCTCATTTTGTAACTGTAATTTTCTTTCTTCCGCTAACTTCCTATCTTCCCTTTCAATATACTTGTCACATTCTGAGGTTACGTACTGGACCAGCTCTGGCCCATCCATATTCATTTCTCTAGCCGTCTGCACAGCAGCAGATCGAAACTTTGCCAGATCAGCCATTCTGTACTATGCAACCTTTTAAATTTCTAATTAGACAAATTTCTAATATAACAAGAATTTCTAATATGACTAAGAACAACCACAGGCACCGATAGCTCAACCACTATTTTAATTCCACAAAGAATACTTTTAATTTCATTTGGCCGGTAATTAAAATTTCCGGGACCTGAGACCCTAATATATTTTATAAGAATTTAAAAATCCCGGAATCGAGCTACCCAATATATGTGGTGGATTTGATGTTATGAAATGTTGTTGTTATGTACTCTTAGTGTACTGAGTGAGGTCAGCTGTGAAGGTCCCTGAATATAATAAATATTATGGTAAGTTACAGGGTACCTTTCTGCTACCACCTTTATGATCTCACTCAGACTTATTCTTTGACTAAAATGTATGATGATGATGACTACGTTTGGTGTCTAGGGTTATGTATAAGTAGGGTAATGTTGCATTAACCAACAAAACATATACACAAGTATTTCATTATCCAACAAAACACAACAGTACTACAACAATCACATACACACTACACTTTAAAAGACTATCTTAAGTAAGTCAGTGGTTGAATTTTGTATAACGTTAATAATTTTTTCAATTTAATATCCTGACTCTATTTTGTTTGAATCAGGATTGACAATCAAAAGTGAAATCCATGAAATTATTTACAATATTCAATTTATACAATGGATCTTCTGTCCATAATACAAGTATTAATTTAATCAAAGTGTGTAGGTGTAGTTTTCTAAATAGGATAATATTGGTATATGTAAAATGGTAGGTTGTTGATTATCATCACTCCCTATCGTTCATGTTCTTTTCATGTATCGCAGGTGGAATTCTTTTAATTGATAATTTCAGTTTTTATTGTTAATAACTGAGGTTCATAGAGGTTGAGACTCGGTGCCAGAACGGGCACTTAACTTCGAATGAGAACCCTGGTAAGTCTTGTCCTAGGCTCGATGGACCATCTGGTTCACTTCATAAAAGACAATGGCCTCCAGTACGTGCCAGAATTATGCAACAAAGTCAGGAATCAATCAGTTCCCACGAGCCTGGTTTTATGTGACTGTCAGGGCCACAAAACCTGAAATAAGAAGGTTATGCATCCTTCTTTATAATAAGTATACAATCATATTCCACAGTTAATTATAGGTACAGTACAAACAAACGCATAGGGTCAGCTCTTTATGACAACCTATTGTACCATTATATTTTGAAGTGACAATGTATACCAGTATTCCTCTCCCCTAATGGTTACAACGCCTCTGCAATTCTAACAGTAATCTTTTTCCATACAATAGGATAGGTGTTATGCTCCTTGATGACAATCATATATAATTTTGTAGTTCTACACCTCTCTGATAGGTTATCATATGATGGATCAATCTCTAGGCTTTGCCTAAGTCTGCCATCGACTCACTTACTTACAGTCGTATGTTAGTATCTCACATTCAAACTTTATTTTAAATAAAATGGTTAATAAATTCAATCTTACCACAATTTCAATGAATATTACACACAAACAACGATGACTGGCAGATCTGGCCCAAGTTATCACTGCGCTGTCCAGAAGTTTATAATATTTGTATTTAGAATTACACTTCTGCTCTCATCGTCTCGTGGCAAGCTTTTTTAAAGAAATGGCGTCCTAGCCTAACAATTTTACATGACCAATTGACGATCATTTTTTAGTTTTGTATCGTAATTTGAAACGTGCCCAAGGCTATGTTGCTCGAGTTGGCTTCTGTGAAATCCACGCGAGACGGCGTTCTCTAGGTTCTGTCTTTCCATCCCTCCCCTCTTTTATTCTTTCACTCTCGTCTTGGCAATTCGACTTGACCTTGCAAAAGTGTTACATTTAATCTCAAGGACGAATTTTTAGTAAAGACAGTATCTTTCATTCGGCTATTAGGTTTATCAAAATCGACATGCGGGCGGGCGTAGGCGAATACTACGCTGGATTCAATTTTTATTTTCTATCCTATTTTTGACTTTATGCACTAGAATATTATCTAATTTAGCTATTGTATTGAGAATATCGTCACACGAGCTACCCAATATATGTGGTGGTTTTTGATGTTATGCAATGTTGTTGTTCTGTAGTACTATTGTACTGAATGAGGTCAGCTGTGAAGATCCCTGATTCTAACAAAGTTTGGGTTGAGTTATCAGAACACCTTTCTGCTACCACCTTATGACCTCAATCAGACATATTCTTGACTAGTATGTATGATAGCTACGTTTAATGTCTAGGGTAATGCAAGTGTGGTGTGATGGTAATTAATTACACAAACACACACGCAAACACCAATATTAATCTATGTGATCAAATCAACCAACACCGTTGTTAAAAGTTAGTAATATACAATTTTTTCTATAACTTTATTAGTCCTATACCGAAGATTCTTTTGGTTAGGACTGTCAAATCACATGAGTTCAATTTAAATATATACATAAATAATAGGCATACTTAATTAAATAAAAGAGGACAATTTGTCCTTAATCATATATATATATATATATATATATATATATATATATATATATATATATATATATATATATATTTATATATATATATTGTAGTTTTTATGGTATTGTAAAATTTCTAGCTATTTCTAAAGTGTTATGAGCTGGCTGGTAGGGGTGTTAACATCACGCCCAGTCTTTGTCACAATGTTTCTTTTCTCTAGATACACTTTACTTCTTGACAGATAGTCTTTAATTATATTTCCTTTTCAGGTTTTATGAAGTGGAAAAGTTGATAAAATCTCCTCGTGCCAGGGCTTGTTTACTTAACTGGCATTTGAGGATTGAACATAGATGTATGATCTGCCAAGTCTTACCACAATTCAAAGAATACACACACAGGAACGTTGAATTAGCACAATCTCAGATGTACTGCTTGCTGGACTATGGCGCCCTTATACTTTTTATTAATTATATCTATATTCAAGGCACGACACACTTCTCAGCTCTCAAGCGTCCTGCTTCTATGAACAGTCTTCGTGAAAATGGCACCGAGTCTTCAACTTTCCCAGTAATCTAAACTGTTTCGACCAATGAGATCTAACTACTAAGTTTGTCAATTCACATTTTTAAATGTAAGGTCCAATTTGGATCCAATGTTAGTGTACTTCTGTCGGTCTGTCCGTCCGAACTTGGCATTCGTCAAAAATAGACTTGGTTTTGGCCTAACTCTACAAAAAAAAATATTCAGTTTGAGCCATCCCATAATTTCGTTCCCCCCTTCAAACTCCGCTCCAAATCATATTACAGTTTCCTCTCAGTCCTAACGTTCCCCTCTTTTGGACTTTGCCCTACCCTCTCATGCCTCTTTTCAACAACTCGTGCAAAAATAAGTTACCGATAGCGAATGTCAGAACACTAGTGTGTTTGTCACTGTGTCTGTGACTATCTAGTATTATGACCATATCTTGGCTGTTAGGGTAAATGAAACCATATTATTTGTCAGGAGACACTATGGCACCCGAATATATACGTTTTATGAGCCTATGTATAATGGTTCAAAATTCCATAATTTTTTCCATGTTAGTCTTCAATAATATTGAAATCTATAAACTACCACCTGTTCACTTCTTTTTACCGCTATTTTCAAACTAAAAACGATAGTCTCTCGTATTACGTCAGAAATACGTCAGTTTTATAAGAGCTAAGGTTGTTTGCGTGACCCAATTGCAGAACATATTTTGAATTTGTGTCGTATTTTCAAACGGCTAACGATACTATCGCGTTTTCGCTAGGTTTTATAATCAAACCACGCGTGCAGATGGTATCATTTTTCTGTCTCTCCCCTCTTTCACTCCGTCTGAACGAATAGGCTTTTCGTGTCATGTTATAAATAGTTTTTCAAGGACACTAGAAAACGATGGTACCATCTTTTTCACAATACTGTCTGCCAAAATCAACGCGCTTGCGGCGTGGGTGAAGACGAAACTTCATAACTCCACTATTTTCATTTCTACCTTATTTTTATACTTACAATTAATAATTCTATCGGTGTATCAATGTACATCATCACAGTGAGACAAAAATAATAAGGAGAAAAGAGCAAACATTTGCTGTTATTTGGCACATAAGTTCAGTAGAACTGCTGAAAATTTGTCGCAGCTGTCTATTATTAGAGTCACTCAGTAGTCTATATTGTATTTGTGTTTTTTTTTAATTTGCAGTCTTAATAGTACTACTTGTTGTTTAGTCTAAAATTTTATGAATAACGACGATATTTTCACCCCTATAATACAGTTCTAGTTGATAGCATTATCATTCAGTACTTGTTCTGGATTCTACATTTCGAGAGAGGTAGGAGACTAAAGGGCACAAGGAGAAAAGAAATGGAGACCAAAGGGCACAAGGAGAAGAGAAATGGAGACTTAGGACAGGAAGACCTGGCATGTTGTTGAAGTCCTGTGCTCCTTGGAGAGCTGAATGGTGGTGATGACGGTGATGATGATGATGGCAATGCAGTTTTTGCATACATGATCAAAACTGAATACGCCTCTTTCTTAGCGCTCTACGCCTACGATAATCTAAGGGTGGGTACCAGTGAACCTGGTACACCATCCAGGGGGTACCTCATTCAAAAAAAGGGTGAGAACCATTGCCACAGATACGGCCAACAAAAGATTTGAGCTTACAACGAGAATATTGCCCTATAGGCCACGGACATTTAGCCTGAGTAAATCAGATATGAAAGATGTACGATCATGACAGTTATCACGTAAAGAAGACACGTAGATTTAGATTTATAGTTTGAACTGTCAGAGACATTAAGGGCACTTCGACAAAACAGGTTATCAGACCTCACACATTTTTGCTGAATTGGAAGCTACTCGCAAAAGTAAATTCTTGGTTTACGAAGATACGTGATAAAAAACACTGTAGGAATGTAGCGTAACAGGTTTTTACTTACTCTACCGGCTTAGTTTGACACTGTTCTATACAATGGGTCGGCAATCAATCGATCCTAATCTGCTGGTAGATCCCAGCTGATGATTTGGTAGATCATTAGCCGACTGCGGGAGGGGAGTGGGGGAGGAAGAAAGGATTTGTAAACTTAAGAAATTTCGGACTAGGCTTCTCCCGCCGGCATTTAAAATCGCTGTCCCCCTGGGATCAAAGATACTTTTCTGCATTCCCAATGAAAACTCTGGAGCTGGCCACTAAAATATATTCGTGAATTACATGAGATAGAATCGCAATCTGTTCTTTGTCAGGTTCGTCATCCCCACTCCCCATCCCTCGCTTAACATTGTCAGACACACGCACATATATACACACATATCTTTATATATATATATATGTTAGATCTTTAGAGGGCTCACTGTAACTAAAGTAGATCCTAAAAGCTCCTCAGACCAGAAACAATGACACGAGTAACCTGAAGATGTGAACTACCGAATGGCATTAACTGTCGACAGTTTGAGAACTTCTTTGTGCGTATGAAAGATTTAAAAAAAGGGGAAAAAGGGAGGGAGAAAGGAGGAAGTAAGTAAACAGGTAGTTCTAATCTATTTGATAAGTTTAATGTTGACAGTAAGATGATAGTCGTTATGTGTCGTTATTATAACTTTCGTTTTATCTGACTTATCATATCTTTCACACTTCACAGATGTCGCTTATGGTCTTGAGTTTTTATGATAAGCAAATTTAGTCCGATTGCCTATGCTGTTAGAGCACTTTCTTAGCGAGACACAGATAATACCAGGTTCCAGGATTGAAACCTGGAAACGTTACGCTCCAGTCTACCCAGCTGTGAATGGGTACCTGAATCTGCTCCTGAATTTAGAGAAGGCAAAGGCGGCCACCCCCCACCTCATAAAGCTGAACCTAGTATGTGAAGTCTCTAACACTTCACTCCCCTACGGCAGTTTCTGCTATGGGATTACCTTTTATGATAACTTCAAATATAAACGTGGTCAAATCTATAAATGGACTGAATTCAATCTTTACGTTTGCAACATCAGAAATTCGTTAAATAAATAAATATTGCACACATATCGGAGAATCGAACCCAGGACCTTCTGAACGGCACCATCGCTTAGCTACGGAAGCGAATCACAGTATCTTCCCTGCCAACTAGGCACCAAGAACTTCATTGCGTTCAGATTAGTCTTCATGACTTTCGTCACTAAGTGGATACATGGCAAACTCAGACTGTCGATATAAATCTTCTTCTTTAAAGTTGGTCAAAAGAAAAAACTTGTCCCCAACAGAACGGGCGCAATGGTTTGATGGCGCCTTTAGCCAACCTTGTATAGCACCCCCAACCTTTTCTTTCCACCAATCCCCTCTTCCTCCCCCCCCTCCCCGGTCTTTCTTATGGGAATGGAATAATATTTTATCCAAAATGTGTTTGGCTCTATGTGAGTAGAATAACATTTATCCAAAATGTGTTTGGCTCTATGTGAATGGAATAACATTTTATCCAAAATGTGTTTGGCTCTAAGTGAATGGAATAACATTTTATCCAAAACGTGTTTGGCTCTATGTGAATGGAATAACATTTTATCCACAATGTGTTTAGCTCATATAAACGCATAAACATATAAGGAGGGGAAACCTGAGGCCTGTAAACAGTAAATAAATAAACAAACAACACACAAAGGTATGTTATCAGGCACTCAGTGAACGAACGAAGGAACTTTATTTTCAAAGGGTTGAGAATTGGGCACGCAGGCCAGTCTGACATTGTGCCCTTCCTTTCTCTCACCTTTCATACTGAATTCATTTATTCCCATATGCATTTTACATATCAATGTCAAGGAATTCAACGTTGCAAAGTAAAATAAAATAGCACACTCGTATTAACATTAACTACTTATAAACATGACATAAAATATGTAGAAAAGTACAAACATCGTCATTAGAACCTACAATTGATATTATAAGAAAAGATAATCTGATTATGGGGGCATGTAATCAAAACTAATAAAGTATTCGAAAAGTCTACGATTGTATGAATAGGGACTGAAAGAGAGCGAACGAACTTTATTTTCAAAGTGTTGAGAGAAAGGAACTTAGGCCCGTCTAAGAGAGAGAGAGAAAGAGAGAGAGAAAGCGAGAGAGAGAGAGAGCCAGCGAGAGAGCGAACGAACTTTGTTTTCAAAGTGTTGAGAAATAGGAACATAGGTTTGTCTAAGAGAGAACGAACGAGAAATAAAGAAGTAGAAGACCAGACAACAGAAAAACAACAGAAGTGATAGGCTTACCGGGATCGAACCAGGACCTTCCGAAATCGCTCCCGTGGCTAGGCGGTGGGTGCCGTTCGGAAGGTCCTGGTTCGATCCCGGTAAGCCTATTACTTCTGTTGTTTTTCTGTTGTCTGGTCTTCTTCTTTATTTCTCACTGAGTGCCTGATAACATACCTTTGTGTGTTGTTTGTTTATTTATTTACTGTTTACAGGCCTCAGGTTTCCCCTCCTTATATGTTTATGCGTTTATAAAAATACCAAGAAACCTACATTCTGTACTTTACTTATTCTCATTCTTCTATCATTTACAAGACACTGTATTAAGGCCTTTGTCTTGTGTAATCTGGCCTATACTGTTATATAGTGGAACTGCAGAAGTGATTGCGTCTATAATTAGTCTGGGTCGTACTATGGTACATATCCGGGTCACGTGGTGGTTCGTGCTAGACCTCTGTCAGTGAAGCATTATTTTAGTAATGCGTAGCTGGCAGAGTGGATAGTGGCGATTCGCTCCCGTGGCTAGGCGGTGGGTGCCGTTCGAAAGGTCCTGGTTCGATCCCGGTAAGCCTATCACTTCTGTTGTTTTTCTGTTGTCTGGTCTTCTACTTCTTTATTTCTCACTGAGTGCCTGATAACATACCTTTGTGTGTTGTTTGTTTATTTATTCATATAATGCACCGCCTGTTTCTTGTAACTCCGCCGTCCTTTCACCAATACAATGAAAAACTCTATGTATTTCGGACAAAATTTCAGGGTGTTTCCTATTATAACTTGCTGCGATGATGAAGAATGCAGCACTATATCCGGCCGTCTTCGAAATTTTCTGATACTTTCTGGGTATGCTCCTTGTCCAGGTAGGTCTACCGCCATCTCCCAGTCATTTGCACAGTCAAGAAGAGATGGTAAACTGCTATCTGATTTACTCGGTTTGGGGTGTGCTGACTTTCCTGCTCTCAGAAAGTATATATTTGCGGTGCTCGGCCTGACATTGCTATTCGCCTTCATCCTTGTGTGGCGTGATGTTTTATTTGGCTCTAGGGTCAGTATAGTACTGAAAATTACAGAAATAGAATTTCTGCAGAAAATGGTGAAGTCCCAGTGTTTGAGAGAACTACTGGTATCACAAATTAGTTACGGCTGTGAATGTTCTGATCTCGAAAAATTAGTAGAGAGGAGACCGACATAACTTGCCACCTCCGCTGTATAACTAACTGTGATATTAAGACAAGGAAACAGATTTTACTTAACAATGATAAAATTGACAAGTCTTCAAATACAATTTCCTTATTATTTATTTAGTATATACACTATCTACTCTTGTGCTGAAGGGTGAATGTTGAAAAATGGAACGTAATGAATTTGTAAGTTTACATATGATTTACAAATATTTATATTTATATAGATATGTAACTATATTACATCAAGTTTTCCAATTATAGGAACAAAAATTATATCAGCTGTGCTGTTATTCAATTATAGTACATGTATCAGCTGTGCTGTTAATTACGTATAATTTATCAGCTATAATCTTATTATTGTCTCTTGCTACGCTAATTCACTTCCTCGTCACTGACACTAGCTTTTGCACACAATGCCGACAGAAATGGTACTAATGGGTACTCATCTCTTAAAACGTTCTGTTCTCCTTAGTTTGGGTCACACAACTCCTGCTGAGGCTCGTTACTTTAGCCCACCCAAGACTGAGGGGGACTAAAGATGTAGCTTCTGTACAATCGCTATGCTCCTGCGAAGTTCCAGGCAGCTGGATTGACTCGAACATACGATCTCAGGTTTTATGACACGAATAAAACCTGTAACAAGGAAAAATAGGGGCTAATTTCTGTCATCAAGCCCACCTATTTCTAATGTGGATGAAATGAGCGTGTGCCTCAGGTGTCTGCATGTAGGATGAATGACAACATGGCTCAGTATGATTTAGCAATAGCGAGACAAGACAGGTGTCTACTTGCAAAACCTTCTTTCTGATAAATTAATACATGGATACATCCAATAATATGAATTCAATACATGAATACATCCAATAATATAAATTCAATACATGAATACATTCAATACATGAATACATCCAATAATATGTACACCTAGGTGTGATACAACCATTTCCTTCCCCCTATAGTATACCAGATATATCCTAACAATATTGTTATGTTCTTATGATAGGAGTATGTGAGACGAGGACTGTTTGGTGATATATCAGGTGGGAGTTATAGGAGACAATAGATTGATGTTAGATGAGACAATAGATTGAGTCCTAACAAGGACTGTTTTGGTTATATTTCAGTTGGTTTTATCTGAGATAATAGACTGAAGTTATAGGAGACAATAGATTGAGTTATAGGAGACAATAGATTGAGTCCTAACAAGGACTGTTTTGGTTATATTGCAGTTGGTCTGAGAAAATAGATTGAAGTTATAGGAGACAATAGGTTGAGTCCTAACAAGGACTGTTTTGGTTATATTTCAGTTTGCAGTTATCTGAGACAACAGACTGAAGTTATAGCAGACAATAGATTGAAGTATGAGTCCTATTAGTCTTCGTCTATTCAATCATATTAGGAAATACAATCATTATACCTAATTCCCCAAGATACAATCAGTAACCTGGTACGTTCATATTAAAACCTATTTTCCTACCAGTTTATAGTAAATTATATTTACCCTCCAAGATTTAAACAGGCCAGATTTTGACTCGACTTAGCGAAGCAGGCTGCAGGTCAATGCTCTCAGGTAAGCTATAAATAAAAGCTGACAGCTCCTCTCTTCAGTCGGTCGTCTCTGGATTCGTGTTCGGTGTTGCGTGTTTAGCATAAAATCTCGCCCGATTATATAGGCAGGTAAAATAACTTCTACTGGTAAAGGAAAGCGTTTGGTTGGTTCCTGGCGGAGCAAGCTGATTGGTTTCCTGCAGTTTCGTCTTTTGCTCGTACAGCCTAATTTTATTCAGTTTCCTTCCGCCATCTTGCGTGAACAAGATGGCCACGACCCACATCCGAAAAAAACAGGGCTTAAGTTTTTCCTGGCGTAACTTCAGGTAATTTATTCCGGCTCAGCAACTGTGCGTTGATTGGCTGGGGCAAATTTGTATCCCGACATAATGATTTAACAAAGTAGTGGGGTTACACACATTCGTTTCACGACACTTGTCAGGTCTATATGCCTTCACACTAGGTCAGATGGCCGTCTGTTTAATCTTTCAAGGCTGAAGGCAAAAACAAAAATCAGAAGGGTCACTATAAGAGACTTGTTGTTCGCTGATGATGCTGCAGTCGTCACTCAAAGCCAACAGGAGCTTCAGAGCTTGATGAATCGCTTCACTAAAGCATGCAAGGACTTTGGCCTCACAATAAGTCTAAAGAAAACGAATGTGCTGAGTCAGGATGTGGGTGCTGCACCAGTTATCACTATCGATAACTATGAATTGGCAGTGGTGCACCACTTCACATACCGAGGGTCTACCATCAATGACAAACTCTCACTGGATACAGAAATCGACAGCCGCATTGGCAAAGCTGCAGCTACCTTTGCCCGCCTCACATCGCGTGTTTGGGGAAACTCTAAACTCACAATGAAGACCAAGCTGCGGTATATAATGCCTGCGTCACCAGCACACTCCTATATGGCAGCGAGACCTGGACGACCTATGCTAAGCAAGAAAGAAGGCTCAATACCTTCCATTTGCGGTGTCTACGCCGCATCCTCTGCATCTCGTGGAAAGATAAAGTGACAAATGTCGAGGTGTTGTCACGTGCTGGTCTTCAAAGTATGTATACGCTTCTTAGACAGCGCAGACTTCGCTGGCTTGGCCATGTTCGCCGCATGGAAGATGGTTGCATCCCAAAATATATCTTCTACGGACAATTAGCAGATGGCAAGAGAACAGTTGGGCGACCACAGCTGAGGTTCAAAGATGTGTGCAAGAGAGATATGAGGGCACTGGACATGGATCCAGCAACATGGGAGGATGAAGCTGCCGATCGCACTAAGTGGCGATGCTACTTACGGCGCCACCTCAGATTGGGCGAAGAGAGGCTCACACAAGAAGCAGAGGTGAGGAGAAAACGTCAAAAGGAGCACCAGGAAAATAAGCAGCTAAGGGCTGTCACCTCAGGGGCGCATTCCCATAGTCAGTAATGACTGAAGGGGCTATTATTATTATTATATTATTATGTCAGGTCTATTGTCGCAGCCAGCTCACTTAACACTTTGTCGTGGCGCCATGTGTATCGCCCTTGCCCTAATTCCACCTTGCAGGCTGAAAGTACGTATACAAGTCTTTTTTTTTTTGCCTCGTTTTGGCGATGCGCGTCCCGTTCAACTTAGTCGGTTATATTAGGGCGCATGTTCAAATATAAAAGACCCGTAGGTCTGAGAGGACTACTCTAAAAGAATGACGTATACAAGTGTCTGCCTTTCCTGGCATAGGAGGCACTGCTTATCATCCGAATTTCCCCATCTCACAAGGTTTGTGGCCGATGGCAGGAGATCATGCATTGATCTAATAATGAAGCTGAGCCTAAGAGGTGCCATAAGCCATATATCATTCCATGTCATAGATCTTTGCAGGGCTACTTCCCATGTAGTCCATTGGCCTTGTTGGGCCTGCTGCGCCGCTTTTTGCACCCTCTTATCATTCTCAGCTCCTCGTATCTCCTGAACTACCATGTCTCTGCGCTCCCTGCCCAAATACCCGTCTATTAATCTGTGTGTATCCGATTACCTCCCTTAGCTTGAGCGCCTCTTGGGCAGCATCAACAGCTTCTTCCACTTTCCACTTCCTCCCTGTTTTCAGTGTGGGTATGGACTTAACCACGTCATCTGCTGACTAGCGCAGCATCATCGTGAGCCTTGCCTTTCCCACTTTGTACTCTTCAACAACTGACTTGAAAGGAAGCGCAAGTTTTGACTCTTTGCAGTACAGTGCTACGTTTGACAGACTGGTGCTACCCCTAGCCATTTCCTCATGAACTAGTTGACCTCCTGCTCTATAGCTTTCACTGTACTGGTGCTTATTTCATATATAAGCAGTGGCCACAGCAACTTAGGTATGAACTGGAGGCACCACAGTTTGAAATTTCCTAGGAGTCTGCTTTGGTCTATGATCTGTAGCCCTCTGTCTGCCATTTCTATTGTCTGTTGCACTGCCTTGAAGTCTTTTAATGAGGCATCGTACACCCTGCCAAGACTTTTTACAGGTTCCTCAATGACAGTAGGCATTCTTCGGTTGGAAACCATGAATATGAACTCCGCTATCTTCCCTTTCCTGACTGATAGGCTTCTCGACTTCTTGGGTTTGAAGCTCATTCTGCACCAACTGACTAGTTCATCCAGGCGTGCTAACATCCTCTGGGCCTGCTGTTCATCTGATGTCAGAATTGTTGTGTCATCCATGAATGCTCTGAGTGGTGGCATGTGACACATTCTACCGAGCTTTGGGCCTATAGCCATTCCTTCAGCTGCATTGAGGATCACCTGCATAGCCAACACGAATAGTATTGGAGAGATGGTACATCCCATCGCAATTCCAACTTCAAGGCCAATCCACTTCGTTGTGTACTCTCTGGTTGAAAATCTGACAGAGAACCCTGCGAAATACAGCTTCAGCATTGCTGCAATCTCTTGTGGAACATGATACATTTCTAGGGCCTGCCACAACATCTGGTGTGGAACGGATCCATAAGCATTTGCTAGATCCAACCAGATTACATGGAGGTTTGCTCTGTCAGACTTTGCCTTTTGAATTGCTTCCCAGATCATTGTGGCATGTTCTAGACATCCTGGTGTACCTGGGATACCTCCTTTCTGAATGGTAGTGTCAATGTACCAATTTGCCAGGAGGTAAGTAGTGAGCCTTTTCGCCATCACTGAGAAGAATATCTTCCCTTCCACATTAAGTAGTGAGATTGGCCTGAACTGACTGATGTTTGTGGAATTTTGTTCCTTCGGGATGTAGACTCCGTTCCCTTTCTCCATTCCTTGCTTTCAAGTTGGATTTTCCACGCATTCTTCAGTAAACGGGGCAGTCGTTTGAGCACCTCAGGGCATCTCTTATACACAACATATGGAACACCATTAGGACCTGGAGCTGACTTACACCGAAGCTTTCTGGATAATGCTTTCTACTTCTTGCATTGTTGGGGGCTTGGTGTTAAATTCAGCTCATGGCTTACTATATGCTATTTAAGGCCTGCCATGCTGCTGAGCGGCTCATCTTTGCAACCATCTGAATGGGTCATTCTAAGGTGTTCTTCCAGGTCTTCTTTCCTGATGTTTAGCGTTCCCTACCGTGGCTGCTCAAACAGTTCTTTGGCGAACTGACAAAGAAAGGACAGGGCTCCCTGAAGAATCTTTCATCCCTCCGAGTCTTCCTTCTCGTCCTGCACAACCTTTCTGCTCTATAAAGGGCATTATGTTGGCCTTCCAGGTTCCCAAACCTGTCGTCACCCTTCCTTCTCTGTTGCCACTGCGTTCTTGAACAGTTTTCAGACATGTTTCTTCTGTTTCCTGATTTCTTCTATTTTAATTTGTCTTCTACTTTTTTTGCGGTGGATTACTTTCCCTTGCCTCCCTGTCTCCAAACACTTTGCGACAGTGAAGATATATTATGTCGCCGAAGATTTCCAGCTTCTTTTCCAAAGTTATCTTTTGACAACGCTTCGTCCAGCTGTTCCCAAAGCCCTTTTGCACTGGCAGGTGGAAACTTGATTGCTTCTCTCTTCCCGTCCAAGAAGTGTGTGAGATCATCATCAGGCAGATCAACTTGAATGTACTCAGCACTGTGGATTGACTCCTGGCTGTGTTCTTCTGTCTTACCCGTCGAGACAGACCGCTGTTGATCTTCCTCTGATGAACTCCCACACCCCTTTTTCGTTCTGTGGATTTTCATTCCTCTCTGAGTAGAGAATGTCCTACCACAGGCACATGGAAATTCCAGCCGTTGTTCAGAGCTCGAAGTCCGTGTAAACGGGTCTGGTCGATTCCAATGAGGCGCGTGTGGATTCATCATTCTCCCCCCTCCCCTCCCCCTTTTTTCGGTGAATCCTTGGGGCATCTATCTTTTTTGGGTCCTGTAGCGATTGTATACAGCTTACGGGGTGCCAATCCGGTCAGCCGGTTTCTAGTCTTTCCCAGTGTCATCTGTCTTTCCAGAAGTCCATCGGTCTTTTCCCGATTGTCACTGGTCTGACCATGCAATTATGATAGAAACTCTACACAGAGCGATACAACAGGAGGCAATCTGATCATCAGAAGTAGTCCCCCCGTCAAACAAGTGTTTAGGCCCATTATTCTCCTTTACACTCTAAGGGGGGCGGGCCAACCTGGGTCGTGACTCCCAAGTGTCTCAGCCTCCTGTTGTCTTGTGTAGAAAATGAACCCATTCCACCTTGGATGCAGCTTTAAAATCCACAATTCTGCCAGCAGGAGGTAATTGTGAAAGTAACCAAAGAGAAGAGAAATTATTGTGCTCGTTCCGCAGCACGCTACTGACACGCCTGCGTGACGCCGACGAGGCTTGAATTCTTTCCGAGCCGGCCTCTGAAATCTACTTTCGCCCCATATAATGCACCGCCTGTTTCTTGTAACGCCGCCGTCATTTCACCATTACAATGAAAAACTCGTATGTTTTATCTACTTATGAAACTATCGACTTCAAAGCGTAACTTTTCTGGCTTTAACATCTACAGTTTGTTGTATGGATTGATGAGTCAAAACCTTGACAATGTTCTTTAAAATTACCATGTCATGTGACGTAGGCGATCATGCCTCTCCACAACTTGCTGTTTTCGGTATTATTTATTAATGATGTTGTTGGCTTCCTTTTTCCGTGCCATGACGTCATTGTGGTGAAGTGGGATGTTATAAATATTTATAGGGGACTTAGTGTACTGACTGAGATCAGCTGTGAAGGTATCTATATCTAATAAGAGTAGTGTATTATAGATAACCTTACTTGCTGCCACATATATCTATATCTCAGTCAGAATTATTCTGGAATAGTGTGATGACTACGTTGTATGTCTAGGGTATGTGTATGATGAAGTGTAAGTCATAACAACAACAGACAGATAAACAATTTAATTTATTCCACCACACTTGACAACACTGTGACACTCACATACATATAACACTCTAAAGGATATCTTAAAGGAGTCACTGATAACTTTTCAAATAACAATATGTATTCATTGCTGTTATGAATGAATATGTGTCCTGATTCAAATACAAAGGGAACCAGGAATCACAATCAATTTTAATTACAAGTTATATGTACAGAATTTCCCAATATGAATATTGTAGTGACATATATTATTAAAAGTATCCTATGTGTGTCAGTTGTGTAGTAGTAATATGAGGTAATACTGGTTTTGTTTTGTTCAAGCTCTGTGGGTATTTGTCGGTCATCATGACTTCAATAGTTTGTCTTTATGGGAGATAGTATTGGAGATGTTCTCAGTTCCTGTTATTAAAACAATTTACTTCCCCTCTTAAGTTTATGTTATAATGTTATTTTAAGATGGGGTACATAATTTTGAGCTCAGCTGGCCACATCAGCTTATCTTGCGTGATGGCGGCAGGAAAAGACTCCTCTGCTCGATTTCTCCCCTGTGCTCTGGAGACACCTCACTGATAGCTAAATGGACCAAGGAGTATGCTGTCCGACTCTGGATTCAGCAAAGCTCTGACCAGGTGCTGCTCAATACCATCAAGACCACGGTCCCTGAAAACAAGAAGGATGTACCTTCTACTTCATAACTAATTTATACTCTCTTTTTACACTGAGCACAATACATCACAAACATTGAGTTCAGAGCGTTAGGCCAACTGTCAGCTTCATCTGAAATACTTTATACCAGTATTAACCTCCTTAATGGTTACTACGCCTCTGCACTTCCAGCATTATTTCTGTCTAATCAATAATCTAGGTGTCAGTGTACTGTTTGGCCATTTCATGCAGTTTTACTTTCCTCCGACACCTTCTGTTCAGGCTGGAGCATTATAGGCTTTACATCATGTTTGCTACTGAACTACACATATATACAGGCATAAATTAACAATTCACATTCAATTTTCATTAAAAGATACTGAATGTTTCAAGCTTACCACAATTCATGGAAACAAACACAGATACGTTGATTAGCAATGAATTCTGGCACAAATACTGGCACAAATTCCCATCTGCTTATGTTCCAGGCTTTTATTTTAGCAAAAATGTGAGCTGGCTTCAACGCACTGTTGCTTTATCAAGCTTATTTGAACTAGTGGTTTCGAACTAACGCTCCTAAGTGAGTATATCAGCGAGTCTGGCCAATGGAGCCCCGTTTCGACAAGGGTTTGAAAAAATTTTAACTTCCTACGTCTCCCCTAACAACCAAAGATAGTATTTATAGTCCGACCAATCGTGTTTAGTCTTATATTTGTTGCGCTCCAATCAATTTGGAGTTTACATGGTAGGCTATTTCCGTACGCAAGGTTTTTTCAAACACGTTATAAAAAAATTTTATGAGCAGAAATGATTTCATGCTGTCAGGCATCCCCAATATTTTATTTTGGTTATAACTTGTTAATTCCTAGACTATTTGCGTAACGTTTTACATATTCTTTGTCAGCAAACCCTAAGGAACCCAAATATACAAATTTAAAAGAGCTAAGTGGCTGCGTTCAAAATATGTATTTTCTAGGATAGTCGTGTAGTTGTTTTTTTTATTTTTTATGTTAGAACCGCCACCTGTCCTGCTGTACTGTCAGACTAATGTCAGGATTTCGGACATAAAACAGTAGAATGTCAGGTTTTCCCAATAAGCGTTTTTCAGGTTTTAAAACCTAACTCTGGGAAGGGTAGTGAATTTATCACTGTCCGTCTGAAAAAAAAGTTAGTGCATGTGGCCTTACACGCGTGATAGTAGTAATTGTGTATCGCGCGACGCGTGTTGCATGCGTTCCTGATTTTCAGCCCTCCCTCTCTCTTTCTATTTGAGTCCATCTGTTCGTTCGTTTTGGTAACGCAGTATAATTAATGTTAGGATTAATTTAGGTCATTACGCAGTCTGCCTCTCAATGTTTTTCCAAGAAATACAGCACACGGTTCATTGAAGAAAGCGGGTAATAATATAGTAGGCTTTTACTATCAACGTGAAAGCGTTACAATTTGCAGACGAAGCATAAAACAAAGGGGATTTCGAGTACATTCCTTGTGACAGCACTGTTATTTTACCATTGCTCTTTTCTTTATTAGAATTATTTGTTAGGCTTTATATTTACCTTTTAATTTATATATGTGGATTAGAATATTCCACGACAGTCATACAGTCCAGTATCGTCCCTCATTGTCGTCCTGTTATCTTTTTTTCCTTCAATCTTTCTCGTTGTCACGATATTTTTCAGCTTCCTTCTTTTCATAACATGCCCAAAGAAAGTGGGTTGCTTTCTGCTTTTAAACATGAGGAATAAGTTTCCTTTGTGCATTGGCCTGTTTTAAAACACCATCATTGCTCTTTTTCGGTCCATTGAACCCCCATCTCTGTGGACTACAGTGCATGTTTACTACGTGTCCATGACTCGCTTACATTTGTCAGGATTGGTTCTATGTAACACTGAAAAACTCTCTATTTTACTCCCATTGACAAAGAATTGTTGCATAACATATCTAACTTTGGGTAACGCCGTATCGTTCCGTGCATCTAGTGTACTGCTTATTCCTAAAACTGACTCCTCCTATTAGCAGTTTTACAGCAGCAGCCCCTACACCCTCTCCTATTATTAACACTATGTCCAGTGGTTAGAGATTGCTTCTCGAGACAATATTACCAGGTTCGAAACCTGGTAGCACCACGCTCGTCTACTCAGCTGTAAAAGAGTCCCTGATTCGGGAAAGTTAAAAGCAGCGAGGAAGGGAACCATTTACCCCAACTCACAACAGCTGAGACTCAATAAAGGTAAAGTCTCTAACACTTCACTCCCCTACGGCTGTATCTGCTGTGGAATACCTTTACCCTTTCTTATGCGCTAACAGGTTGTCAACTTTACTGTCAGTTTTTTTTTTTTTTTTTTAAGAGATAACGACAGGATGTCAAAAATAATCTGTGCTGTGTGTTTTATCTTTCACATCTGAGATTATAACTTTAATTGCGCAAAAACTGTAGCAGCATATTTCACATAACAATGTAGGATTACATTTACATTTTAACACAAAGGAAAAACAACGGAATATTCTGTCTCTTGTGTTACTGTGTGTTGTTAACAATTTCTTTTTTGGTCACATATCGATACCAATTGTCGTCGCTTTGCTTTCTTCTCCTTACGGAAGCATGGAGATGCAAATTAATGTAAACAAAACAGTAGGTATGATATTCAGCAAAGGAAATTTAAAAAAAAAAAATAACAAAATCAATATAACCATTAAAGGACAGAAAATATTTACCTCCTCAACAACAAGATTTCTGGGCTTAACATTAGATAAACAACTAAATTGGAATAAACATATAGACAATTTAGTAGAAAGCTGTAGGGGACCCTAAATATACTAAGGATAGTAAAAGGTAATGGATGGGGGGCCAGCAAATAAAATAATGCTTATGTTCTACAAGTCTTTCATCAGGGGGAAACTGGATTATGCCAGCATAGTCTATGACTCAGCTGCAGCTTCTAACAAAGCAAACCTAGACAGGATTCAAAATGCAGCCATGAGAACCATTACAGGTGCATTTATATCAACACCAGTAGAAGCGCTAGAAGTAGCTCTTGGCATACCAACCCTTGGTCTAAGACAGAAAGAACTAACATTAAATGATTGGAGTAAAGTAGCACAAGAAGTGACCCACCCAGCACATAAAGCATTTGTCAAAAACCAACCAAGTGTATGGGACGTTCCCTTAAATAAAGATAGATATCCAACAGGGTGGTGAACTATAGAAGATCTAGCGCAGTTCAAAGAACTATCAAACACAATTAAAAATAGTAATAAATACAGAAGCAAAATACCACCCTGGGAACTAAAAACACCAATCACAGACTACTCACTTACTGAAAAGATCAAACAAAACATAGAAGATAAGTAAGCCAAAATGATAAGTAGAAAGTTCATAGATCAACTAACTAAACAAAGTCTGGTCGTCTACACTGATGGATCCAAGGGTGATAGTGTGCAACTAGGTGCCGGAGTTGTTATACCACAATGGGGAATTAAAAAGAGCTACAGTGTAACTGAAGGGGCTTCGATTTTTACCGCAGAGATGGTAGCAATTCTAAAAAATTTAGAAATAATCGAAGATAACCCACTAGAAGCTGTTACGATATTTACAGACTCACTATCATCACTACAAGCACTAGAACACCCAGGTAAATGTAGCCGGCCAGACATAAAGGAAGAAATTCTAGCAATTAATACATCACTATGGAACAGAGGATGTAGTGTGAGGCTAGTGTGGGTTCCAGCACACATAGGTATTGCTGGTAACGAGTTGGCAGATCAGAACGCTGTTAAAGGCGTTGGTCCGTTGTTGCTGGGGTTGTTTTAGTTTGTTGCAGGATCCATTTGTTAATGGTTGCATTATCATTGTCCTTTATATGTCAACGCCCAACTTGTAATTAATAAATAATATTGCAAAGTCTGGCCATGTCTATTAATTCCTTAATTCTCACTCATTCTTTGAATCATCGTGCTTCTATTGTCTATTACGCGAATGCTGAGTACTGATTAGAACTGGTGAACAATGGAATAATATTGACTTGATAAGTCCAAGTATTCGAGTCCACAAGTCCGACATTTATTGACGATAACACATCACAAGTATTATTCATTACAAGCATACATCTGCAATTGAGTACATTTGAATCCATATAATATTCTCAGTCCGTGTCCAGTAAATGAATTAGTGTAGACAGAACAGCATAGCTATATGCACGCGCGGTTGGGGATTCCAACAGCCGACAGTGAGCGTATGAGTCTGACGAATATAATATTATGGACTGGTTAATAATCTTTCCTTGAAGTCGGTTATATACTAACCTGATTATCTTATTTGATTCACATAACTTTGGACTGACCCTGAGTCCCTACTTCGAAGTAAATATACATATATGTGGCAATACAATGCCCAACACTGGACGGATATAGGACGCGTCTTCACAGCTTGACGGTCAACGTAAAAAGGGTCTCGTATCTAAGTCACGGTGCGTGACCTATCAACGCTAACACGTCATAAATCGATCGTGTACATAGCGTTCAGTAGTCCGTGAATTCTAAACATCAAATTATATTAAATGCTGTGACCCTAGAAATAGCACACTGCCAACCATAGCAGACGACTTCAATAAAATACCGTAACAAACGCCAAGAATGGAAGAATAAGTAAAAACAATATAAGAGCAGGACTGGGAAGGTCGGAGATCAAGAAACAAGTGAAGATAACTATAAACGAGGAATGGAAGACAACATGGAAGAAAAGTAGAAAAGGCAGACAGGCGTTCAAACTGCTGAAAGAACCAACAAGGACGTGCCAGGTCAGAGAAGAATTAAAGATACCATCGAACAAAAAACTGCGGCGTCTCCGTCTGGGTGCAGCATACTTTATGATAGAGGAACCACACTGCCAAGAATGTCAGCAAGAGAATGACATAGACCACTACCTGATCCACTGTAAAAAGTGCGAACAACAAAGGCTTGAATTAAAAACTTACTATAGAAATCACAATATAGACATGACAGGTGATACGGTTTTAAGTATAGATGCCCCAAGAGATGCCCAATCAATACTTAAAAGATATATACATAAAACAAAGGAAAACATATAAGGTAAGTACTTCAGAAAAGACATTAAGCTAAATAAAAATTAAACAACAAGAACTAACAAATCATTATTAAAAAAAACACAAAGTAAAAAAATAACTTACTAACTACTAATAGGACAAGGAAAGACAACGAGGTATTAAAAAAACTAAACAAAAAAAAACAACATCTCGAAAAGAACACATACTAATACAAATTAAAACCAAGTGTAAAGGACAATAGTTATCAATAAACAATACAAAAGAGAAAATAAAATGGACAAATACTAATATAAATTAAAATCAGCAGCTGCTAAAGACAATAGTTATTTAAATTGAATATAAAATTAGAAAATAAAATGACACTAAATACCCCAATTATAACCCAATTTCAGGTTGAACAGGGTAGACCAAGATGGAACGAGAAGAGGCAATAACGTTCAGCTGTTAAGTGCCCGCTCTCCACCCATCACCTCTTCAAAACAACCACAAAGCATGAAGATCCACGGTAGCTGGTCACGTGTAGGAAGCTGGCAACCAGCATTCACGTGCTCTAGCAGCGGTGGTTCCAGAAACAATTTGTTTGACATACAGAGGTTGCCAGCCCCATGCACAAACCTGATATTTGTTGACTGAGGGGTGCTGTATTCTTTCTTTGTCTCTTCAGAGAACCACGGGAACTGCATGGAACTTACTTCGATATCATAATAAGGAGCCAATGTCAAAACAAAGGTCGGCTGCACTTGAACTTCAACGTCTTCTATCTCTAGTCTTGGTGGTGCCATTGTCGTAAATTTATTTTGAGAGAAAAGAGTCTTAGAAATAGTGGTCCGGTTTAGAGTGGAAAATGATGATGGAAAGCTCAGTGATAGAAAATGTAGATATTAAATAGTTGCTTCACAGCGTGCTGGAGGAGAGTAAAGACAGACTTATTTACGACAAATCGCTTCTCTCAATCTTCGCTTCCGCTCTCCTGGTCAAACAATTATTTGCCAGTTTTCCAGACTCGCATCTGCGCGCACACCGATTTGGTGTTTTTCACACACACAGACGATGTAGATACAAACTATATTAAACGAATAGGGGAAAAGTTGGGCTGTGGGTATATCCAACACACAGAACTAAATGAGTTTATGTGATTTTATTCACTTTAAACATCAATCACTAACAAATATCAGGTATTACATAAATTATCATAAGTACACAAATGCAAATAACAAATTTGGGAGGGGTGAAGAAGACTGGTATCGACTAAGCCCTTCCCGCTTATTAGACAAAGATAAACCCAGTCCAGAGATAGATAATATCAGGAACATAGGTACGTTAACCTAACAGTGAAGTTAATTACTCTGAAAGAGGGGTTACAACGTTATGTATAGGTGATAGAAAGAAATCCTGTTCTTCCCAATTGTTCTTCCCTTTACTAAGCAAATGAAAAGGAGGGGGTTTTAAACATAGTTAACAAATTATCAACTATCCCACTTAAAGGAACAATGTAGGGTATACAGAAAAGATATATATTACCAGGTAAGCAAGTTAACAAAATGGTTACACAAAAGAATTAATTTCCTGTCATTCATACACACGCGTGAGGATCCACACTCATATACTCACACACTTACCGAATGCAGCCTCAGACGATCCATAAAAGTATATAAAAACAGCAAGTATTCTTTGACATATGAACTGTCTAGTCCTTCGATGTCCCGCCCCAGATGTTTGCGAGGGTTTGTTGGTGACAAATATTCTCACTTATCGCAAGACTTGAAGACTAAGAGTTTTTTATTATATATATAAAAGGAGTCTATGGGATGGCACTAACCCAGTTCGGCACAGGGGTGAAAATGAAGTGGTCTCTTTTAATCCTCCGCTATGGTAAAATTCCTTCAATGTGTGATGATAGTTTTATTAAATCCAATTGAGGAAAAAAACTAGGCTCGGTCACAGTCAGGAGAATATGTACTCTCTCACAGTAAACAGTAAATATGATATCGCTACTGGCGATGAGTACCTTCCAGTTTATCTTACAGGTTTGCAAGGGTAATTTGATGATTATTCTTTAAAATGTTCTTGGGTGGGCTTTATTTCATTTAATTCTGACAGCTAGGTCGCAAGGACCGCCACAAGATTATATTTTAAAAGAAATGTTTCTTCAATATGAATGGAAGTTTATAGGATGATTTCTTTATTTCTTTCTTTATTTAGCTGGGACCGCAGGTACGATCACTCTGTGTGAAAGAAAAAAAGACATGTAACATACCGAAAAATCAAGCGCGATAAATTTCCCGTTAAGCCTATAATACACTCGAGTATTTAATTATGTATTTAATAAACACTGCGCGAATTCTAGTGGTTAAAACACATCTATAAAACTAGGACTTAACTGAATTTATTAATTATAAATTCCTTCGCGACTTTAAAAGTTAATTTAAGCATCTATTATCTTTTGAAATAATATAATAGATAGATCATTATATTTACAACTGGAACTATTGAGATGGTTTAATTTAATGGATTTAAATTAACACAAAATCCATTGAAATAGAATGACTGAACTAGACCACTGATCACTTTACGCAATATATATTACCGCTTTGCACAGAATAGAAAACACTGCAAATTTATATATAAAATCCAGGGGAAAATCTATCACAAGATTTCAATAAATCTAGTGCTTCTGTAAAGGTCTGGCCAGCGAGTGATAACGTGTCTAGTCTTCATGGTCTATTTAGCTAAAATGGAATGTAAGTTGAGTGGGACATGATAAACTTGACAGTTTATTTGATCTCACGAACTTTTGGGGATCTGACCGCCAAATCAAGAGAAGAAGCCGCCCCCTGGTCTTCGTATCTCCGTTCGCTGCTGCCCGTTTCGGCTTTCCCCCGTTCGCTCGGTTGCGATTGACACCGAGACGCGAAATTTGCGGCAAGCAACTGCGTCTCGTATCAGGGACCACTACTGTCTTTGATAACGCCGATAGTCTCCCCTGAAATCCCTCAGTCTGTCTCTTTGATCTCGTGCCGCCTACTAAATGAGTCCCGGTGGAATGAGTTCTGGCAAACGAAAAGTTACAACAAATGTTCAGGGGTTCTAATGTTATGAAAAGCTAAAGGTCCCTTTAAATCATCCATTATATCAGGGAAAATTCACATGTCAAACTAGACGTACGTCACAATCGTCCCCACTTTTAGACATGAAACCATTTTTCATGTTTCATTTTTTGACAATGGAGGTGACCTGATTGGTGATTTTAGGATGAGTGGTATCTTCAGTTTGCTCTTCTTCCTCTGTAGACCAGTTTCTACTCAGGAAATCAGCCCCGACATTCTGTCTTCCCGGAATATATTCCACTTTGAAAGAATAAACGCTTAAAAGAAGCGCCCAACGCATGATCCTTGCGTTAAATTCTTTATTGGCACCAAGAAATGCTAACGGAGCGTGGTCTGTTTGCACCGTGAAAGATGTACCATAGAGAAACTCATGATGGCGTCTGATACCGTCAATCAGAGCAAGACATTCTCTTTCGACTACGCTGTAGTTCCATTCAGCTTTATTTAATTTCCGACTGCCATAGGCAACTGGAAATAGCATGTTCAGGTCACTGTCATCGGCTTGAAGCAGTGTTGACCCGATGCCCTGACCTGACGCGTCGACTCTCAGTACAAAAGGTTTCTTGAGGTCAGGCAACCTCAAAATGGGGTATGCAGACAACTGTCCTTTCAAAGTGCTATACGCGTGTTCGCACTTTTGATCCCATATGACCTTATCAGGACAACCTTTCTTTGTGAGGTCAGTCAGAGGTGCCGTCAGTCCGTTGAAGTTCTGGATGTACTTCTGATAGTATGCACATAGCGATATGAAGGAACGTACGTCTTTCTTCGTTCGGGGTCTTTTTGCTGCCATTATTTTCTCCACGTTCTTCTTAATAGGCCAACTGCATCCGTGAGAAATAGTGTGCCCCAGGAAGTCTAACTGTTCAAACCCGATGAGACATTTGCTAGGTCTGGCTGTGAGACCCGTTTCCTGTAGTCTCCTGAGGAGCATAGCAACCGTAGCAATATGTTCTTCATAGGTTTCCGATGCAATTAAGATGTCATCCATGAAATTATGGATATGGGGACTTTGCAAAGGTTGTAGAAGCTTCCTCATCATCCTGGTGAACACTCCTGGTGCATTATGCAAACCGAACGGCATCACGTTAAATGTGTAATGTCATTCACTAGTGCTGAAAGCTAACAAAGGTTTAATTTCCTCCTTGACTGGTATTTGATAATAACCTTTACTGAGGTCAATCTTGGAGAAGATCTTTGCTTTGCTGAGCTTGGTGAACAACTCAGAAACAGTTTGGAGAGGTTCGGGCTGGAATTCCGTTACCGCGTTTAGCAACCTGTAATCAATGCACAGCCGAACTTCCTTATTGGGCTTCTGCAACAGCACTACACTCGAGCTGTAAGGAGATGTAGACTCACTGATAATTCCTGCCTGACGCAGCTTGTCTATTTCTCCGCGAAGTGCATCAGCTTTAGCGTACGGGATGGGGTAAACTCTGGTTTGAACAGGGGTCTCGTTTGTTAATTTCATATCAAATTCAATGAGATTTGTTCGACCAGGTACCACCGTTAAGACTGCACTGTACTGTTTTAGTAGAGCCCTGGTTTCTGTTTGTTGTTCTGGTGAGAGATTGTCGCCGAACTTGACATCTTTAAAGGATTCTGTGGGTTGCAATGGATACTCCATGCAACCATCATCATCTTCCTCGTCTTCCGTTGCTATGGCGACAGCCAGGAGATGCTCGGAGGATGGCACCGGTCTTTCCAAATATTTCTTTAGCAGATTTATGTGGAAGACCTTCTCCTTTCCTTTGATGGAGATCTTGTAGTTGGTACGTGAGATCTTTTTAAGGACGGTAAACGGTCCTTGCCATCCGATGCGAAGTTTATTGCTTCCGGTTGGAAGTAGCAATAGGACTTTCTCCCCTGGTTGTAGTTCTCTCTCTTTTGCAGCTTTGTTGTATCTTTTAGTAATTTTAGCGCGGGCTTTCTTAAGGTTGGTAGTAGCTAGATCCCATCCTAGCTTTAGCCTTTCCTTAAGCTCAGATACGTACTTGCTTGCAGAGACGACTGTCTCGTCAGCCTTCTGGTCTGTCAGGGACCGAAGTAAGGCTTCTAGTGGCCCCTTAATAGGTCTGCCAAATAAAAGTGTAGCTGGCGCAAAACCCGTAGACGCTTGGGTTACCTCTCGGTAGGCGAATAAGGAAGCCGATATATATTGGTCCCAGTCTTCCGGTTTCTCCTGACCCAGCTTACGTAACATCATGGTGAGAGTACCGTTAAAAAGTTCCACGAGCCCATTTCCGGCCGGATGGTAGGGACTTGTGTGGATATGTTTGGCCCTCAAGATCTTAAAGATCTCCTCCATTAACAGGCTACGGAATTGGGATCCATTGTCCGTCAAAACTTGTTGAGGGAATCCCAACCGTGTAAAAATTTGCACAAGGGCTTCTGCGACATGCTTGGAATTAGTGCATGGTAGCGGTACGGCTTCGGCCCACATAGTGCAAGTGTCAACTAAGGTCAGGATGAACCTGTTCCTTCTTTTGGTCTTTTCCAGAGGACCAATAATGTCGACAGCAACCCGTTCAAATGGAGTCCCTACTATTGGCATTTGCCCCATAGGTACTGGGGGTGTCAAGTGCTTGGGTGCTACCTGTTGGCACTGGGCGCAGGATTTCACATACCTGACAATGTCAGAGTTCATTCCTGGCCACCAATAGTGGTTTTTTATTCGCTGAATAGTGGCGTTTTGTCCCACATGTCCGCTAAAGGGAAGAGAGTGCCCCATTTCTAAGATCTGGTTACTGTACTGCGTCGGTACTAGGAGCTGGTTATTCCCCGTGTCCGGGTTGCCCGTTCTACGATACAATACACCATCCTTAGAAAAGATGTCTCCGTTGTGTCTGGGGTCCTTAGCCATGGGCAGTTTTTTAAAGCAGGGCGCCAGAGTAGGGTCCTTTTGTTGCGCCTCCTTCAGTTCATTCGGCAACAAGTTTGGCGCAGGCTCCCTCTCCTTCTTGGCTTGCCCTCTTGTGGTTACCGCTGCCACAATCGGCTCCTTAGGTCTCCCAATGAACACATATCTACATCCCAGGATAACTGGGTAGATCGGATCATCCATTATGGCCGCTTTAATAACTCCTCTGACAAAGTCAGAGTGTATTTCTACCAGTGCGATAGGAAGCGTCCTGGGTGCATCACTCCTGAAAACTCCACTAAGTTTGACGGTTTCCTCTGTCTCCTGACCTGGTTTGACTAGATGTCTAGCAACAATACAACTAAAACTTAATCCAGTGTCAAAGAGACAAGTAGTTGAGGTACCATTCAAAATTACAGTTCCTTGAGTTGAGGGTCGGTCCCGCTCAGGTTGAGAATCACTGACGTTGACTCTACCTTTCGAGGCTGTATGCAAACATCCAACGCGGTTTGAACCGGTTTGTTTGCCCTGATCAGACGTTCCTGGTGTAGGGGTCTTCCCTTTTCCTTGACCTTGGTGGCCGCGCTGCCACGTAGGCTTGGTGGGTTGATCAGAATTGTTGTTTGGGGGGTATCGGGTTTTGTAGAATTTCGATTTTTCCTGGGGAGGTTTCTGGGTATTGTTATCTCGTTGGTTATAATGTTGAGAGGAAGTGGAAGAATAGGATGCCTGCTCTAGATTCTGTTTTCGAGATGGCTCATCGGTGGGTTTACGTTTAGTGCTGGGAAGTTCGGCCATTGCATTGCTATAGCGTTCGGCTTTATTGAGTATGTCTTCAAGCCTGACTGCCCCCTGTTCAGCCAAAAATCTACGAGTTTCATTCGACAAAGTGGATTTTATCTGCTCCACAAGAACAAGTTCGAGGAGTCCCTCATATGAAAGAGGTAGGTCAGATAATTCAATGCACTTTGTCAGATAACCCGTGAGACGTGAAGAGAACTGGGGAAATGTTTCCGTGCTCTCTTTTCGGCTGTTTCTGAACAACTGCAGAAACTTTCGGGCAGTCATCTCAAACTGCTGTAGTAAGGCCTTCTTCAACAGGTCATAATCATGTTGATTCGGTCCCAGCTTTGTGTACACGTCATAAGCATTGCCTTTCAGTGACGTTGAAAGTTTGAGCGCCCAGCGGGTACTCTCTAACCCATAAAGATTCGCGAGTCTCTCGAATTTTTCTAGGTAGCTGTCAATTTTTTCGTTAGGGCTAGGAAAAGATTCTAAAGAAAACGACATAGCAGTTAATTGGGCAGACTGAGTGCTGGAGAGACCATTGTTTGAGACTGGGGCGAAGACGGCTCTCCATTATTTGAAGTAGAGGCACTCCGACTCTCTAAAGCCTTGAGCGCTAATTCATGCTGTCTTTCCTTGTCTCTCTCTCTTTCCCTGCGGGCGTCCATCTCTGCCTCAATTTTCTTCTGCTCCAATTGACGATCGTCCGCTTCTTTCTTCCTAGCTTCTGCCCTCTCTTCCTCCGCGTCATACCTTTGAAGTTCCTGGTTGATAAACAGATTCGCAGCTTCTGTGTCTAGTCCTGAGTCCTTGGCCTCTTGCCTCAAAATGGATCTTATCCTAATTCTCTCAGCCATTGTCAAAGAACTGGATGCTTCTAAGACTAGAGAATAGTAAGATGGAACAAGAAGGGGAAAAACTCAAAGCCGCTACGAGAAAAACAAAAGTAAAAAAAAATTTACTAGAGTTACCTCCTACCTGTACTGTGCAAACTTATCGCTGCTATTATCTGGCATTTAAGGCTCTAAACGCAAGCGACTATGCCACTAAATGGTAAGTTACACTGGAAAAGAATCTACTTTTACTAACAGTAGAGAAAAATTTAAATTAAAACAATTTAAAAGGGGAAAAAAAATTTTTTTTTTTCCCTAAATTTTAAATCTCTGACAACAAACTCCGTCCCTAAAGTCAATTATTGAGATGAGACGTTGTTAACTTAATTTTTAAAAATCAGAACAATCCGTCTTTAGCTAAGCTCAACTCTTTTTAACTTCAAAAACCTTAGTGACTGTAAAAAAATCACGCAATCCCAGCAACTCTTATAAAGAAAGAAATATAATTATCTCCGCCAGAGGATAATTAAAATAGCAAATATTTTTGTTTATCTGTACTTTCTACTGCTGTGGAGAGAAAACAACCTGTAAATATGCTGTGTGGACAACCCAAATACTTAAAGAACGTTTGTCTAGGGGTGTAATTATTTATTTATTTCCCTAATTCACAAGACAAATCATTCACACTCTACCTAGTTAGACCCAGACTAAATCAGACTCAAAATATCTTTAACCCGGCTATGCGATTGCCTCAAATGTAGCTCAAGATCCCAGAACCAGCCCACAAATATGTGTGCATCAAATGTATCTCAAAATAATCCTGGACGAGCCAGCCAAATATTGTCGTAAATTTATTTTGAGAGAAAAGAGTCTTAGAAATAGTGGTCCGGTTTAGAGTGGAAAATGATGATGGAAAGCTCAGTGATAGAAAATGTAGATATTAAATAGTTGCTTCACAGCGTGCTGGAGGAGAGTAAAGACAGACTTATTTACGACAAATCGCTTCTCTCAATCTTCTCTTCCGCTCTCCTGGTCAAACAATTATTTGCCAGTTTTCCAGACTCGCATCTGCGCGCACACCGATTTGGTGTTTTTCACACACACAGACGATGTAGATACAAACTATATTAAACGAATAGGGGAAAAGTTGGGCTGTGGGTATATCCAACACACAGAACTAAATGAGTTTATGTGATTTTATTCACTTTAAACATCAATCACTAACAAATATCAGGTATTACATAAATTATCATAAGTACACAAATGCAAATAAGAAATTTGGGAGGGGTGAAGAAGACTGGTATCGACTAAGCCCTTCCCGCTTATTAGACAACGATAAACCCAGTCCAGAGATAGATAATATCAGGAACATAGGTACGTTAACCTAACAGTGAAGTTAATTACTCTGAAAGAGGGGTTACAACGTTATGTATAGGTGATAGAAAGAAATCCTGTTCTTCCCAATTGTTCTTCCCTTTACTAAGCAAATGAAAAGGAGGGGGTTTTAAACATAGTTAACAAATTATCAACTATCCCACTTAAAGGAACAATGTAGGGTATACAGAAAAGATATATATTACCAGGTAAGCAAGTTAACAAAATGGTTACACAAAAGAATTAATTTCCTGTCATTCATACACACGCGTGAGGATCCACACTCATATACTCACACACTTACCAAATGCAGCCTCAGACGATCCATAAAAGTTTATAAAAACAGCAAGTATTCTTTGACATATGAACTGTCTAGTCCTTCGATGTCCCGCCCCAGATGTTTGCGAGGGTTTGTTGGTGACAAATATTCTCACTTATCGCAAGACTTGAAGACTAAGAGTTCTCGTGTTTTTATTATATATATAAAAGGAGTCTATGGGATGGCACTAACCCAGTTCGGCACAGGGGTGAAAATGAAGTGGTCTCTTTTAATCCTCCGCTATGGTAAAATTCCTTCAATGTGTGATGATAGTTTTATTAAATCCAATTGAGGAAAAAAACTAGGCTCGGTCACAGTCAGGAGAATATGTACTCTCTCACAGTAAACAGTAAATATGATATCGCTACTGGCGATGAGTACCTTCCAGTTTATCTTACAGGTTTGCAAGGGTAATTTGATGATTATTCTTTAAAATGTTCTTGGGTGGGCTTTATTTCATTTAATTCTGACAGCTAGGTCGCAAGGACCGCCACAAGATTATATTTTAAAAGAAATGTTTCTTCAATATGAATGGAAGTTTATAGGATGATTTCTTTATTTCTTTCTTTATTTAGCTGGGACCGCAGGTACGATCACTCTGTGTGAAAGAAAAAAAGACATGTAACATACCGAAAAATCAAGCGCGATAAATTTCCCGTTAAGCCTATAATACACTCGAGTATTTAATTATGTATTTAATAAACACTGCGCGAATTCTAGTGGTTAAAACACATCTATAAAACTAGGACTTAACTGAATTTATTAATTATAAATTCCTTCGCGACTTTAAAAGTTAATTTAAGCATCTATTATCTTTTGAAATAATATAATAGATAGATCATTATATTTACAACTGGAACTATTGAGATGGTTTAATTTAATAGATTTAAATTAACACAAAATCCATTGAAATAGAATGACTGAACTAGACCACTGATCACTTTACGCAATATATATATTACCGCTTTGCACAGAATAGAAAACACTGCAAATTTATAATATAAAATCCAGGGGAAAATCTATCACAAGATTTCAATAAATCTAGTGCTTCTGTAAAGGTCTGGCCAGCGAGTGATAACGTGTCTAGTCTTCATGGTCTATTTAGCTAAAATGGAATGTAAGTTGAGTGGGACATGATAAACTTGACAGCTTATTTGATCTCACGAACTTTTGGGGATCTGACCGCCAAATCAAGAGAAGAAGCCGCCCCCTGGTCTTCGTATCTCCGTTCGCTGCTGCCCGTTTCGGCTTTCCCCCGTTCGCTCGGTTGCGATTGACACCGAGACGCGAAATTTGCGGCAAGCAACTGCGTCTCGTATCAGGGACCACTACTGTCTTTGATAACGCCGATAGTCTCCCCTGAAATCCCTCAGTCTGTCTCTTTGATCTCGTGCCGCCTACTAAATGAGTCCCGGTGGAATGAGTTCTGGCAAACGAAAAGTTACAACAAATGTTCAGGGGTTCTAATGTTATGAAAAGCTAAAGGTCCCTTTAAATCATCCATTATATCAGGGAAAATTCACTTGTCAAACTAGACGTACGTCACAATCGTCCCCACTTTTAGACATGAAACCATTTTTCATGTTTCATTTTTTGACAATGGAGGTGACCTGATTGGTGATTTTAGGATGAGTGGTATCTTCAGTTTGCTCTTCTTCCTCTGTAGACCAGTTTCTACTCAGGAAATCAGCCCCGACATTCTGTCTTCCCGGAATATATTCCACTTTGAAAGAATAAACGCTTAAAAGAAGCGCCCAACGCATGATCCTTGCGTTAAATTCTTTATTGGCACCAAGAAATGCTAACGGAGCGTGGTCTGTTTGCACCGTGAAAGATGTACCATAGAGAAACTCATGATGGCGTCTGATACCGTCAATCAGAGCAAGACATTCTCTTTCGACTACGCTGTAGTTCCATTCAGCTTTATTTAATTTCCGACTGCCATAGGCAAATGGAAATAGCATGTTCAGGTCACTGTCATCGGCTTGAAGCAGTGTTGACCCGATGCCCTGACCTGACGCGTCGACTCTCAGTACAAAAGGTTTCTTGAGGTCAGGCAACCTCAAAATGGGGTATGCAGACAACTGTCCTTTCAAAGTGCTATACGCGTGTTCGCACTTTTGATCCCATATGACCTTATCAGGACAACCTTTCTTTGTGAGGTCAGTCAGAGGTGCCGTCAGTCCGTTGAAGTTCTGGATGTACTTCTGATAGTATGCACATAGCGATATGAAGGAACGTACGTCTTTCTTCGTTCGGGGTCTTTTTGCTGCCATTATTTTCTCCACGTTCTTCTTAATAGGCCAACTGCATCCGTGAGAAATAGTGTGCCCCAGGAAGTCTAACTGTTCAAACCCGATGAGACATTTGCTAGGTCTGGCTGTGAGACCCGTTTCCTGTAGTCTCCTGAGGAGCATAGCAACCGTAGCAATATGTTCTTCATAGGTTTCCGATGCAAGTAAGATGTCATCCATGAAATTATGGATATGGGGACTTTGCAAAGGTTGTAGAAGCTTCCTCATCATCCTGGTGAACACTCCTGGTGCATTATGCAAACCGAACGGCATCACGTTAAATGTGTAATGTCATTCACTAGTGCTGAAAGCTAACAAAGGTTTAATTTCCTCCTTGACTGGTATTTGATAATAACCTTTACTGAGGTCAATCTTGGAGAAGATCTTTGCTTTGCTGAGCTTGGTGAACAACTCAGAAACAGTTTGGAGAGGTTCGGGCTGGAATTCCGTTACCGCGTTTAGCAACCTGTAATCAATGCACAGCCGAACTTCCTTATTGGGCTTCTGCAACAGCACTACACTCGAGCTGTAAGGAGATGTAGACTCACTGATAATTCCTGCCTGACGCAGCTTGTCTATTTCTCCGCGAAGTGCATCAGCTTTAGCGTACGGGATGGGGTAAACTCTGGTTTGAACAGGGGTCTCGTTTGTTAATTTCATATCAAATTCAATGAGATTTGTTCGACCAGGTACCACCGTTAAGACTGCACTGTACTGTTTTAGTAGAGCCCTGGTTTCTGTTTGTTGTTCTGGTGAGAGATTGTCGCCGAACTTGACATCTTTAAAGGATTCTGTGGGTTGCAATGGATACTCCATGCAACCATCATCATCTTCCTCGTCTTCCGTTGCTATGGCGACAGCCAGGAGATGCTCAGAGGATGGCACCGGTCTTTCCAAATATTTCTTTAGCAGATTTATGTGGAAGACCTTCTCCTTTCCTTTGATGGAGATCTTGTAGTTGGTACGTGAGATCTTTTTAAGGACGGTAAACGGTCCTTGCCATCCGATGCGAAGTTTATTGCTTCCGGTTGGAAGTAGCAATAGGACTTTCTCCCCTGGTTGTAGTTCTCTCTCTTTTGCAGCTTTGTTGTATCTTTTAGTAATTTTAGCGCGGGCTTTCTCAAGGTTGGTAGTAGCTAGATCCCATCCTAGCTTTAGCCTTTCCTTAAGCTCAGATACGTACTTGCTTGCAGAGACGACTGTCTCGTCAGCCTTCTGGTCTGTCAGGGACCGAAGTAAGGCTTCTAGTGGCCCCTTAATAGGTCTGCCAAATAAAAGTGTAGCTGGCGCAAAACCCGTAGACGCTTGGGGTACCTCTCGGTAGGCGAATAAGGAAGCCGATATATATTGGTCCCAGTCTTCCGGTTTCTCCTGACCCAGCTTACGTAACATCATGGTGAGGGTACCGTTAAAAAGTTCCACGAGCCCATTTCCGGCCGGATGGTAGGGACTTGTGTGGATATGTTTGGCCCTCAAGATCTTAAAGATCTCCTCCATTAACAGGCTACGGAATTGGGATCCATTGTCCGTCAAAACTTGTTGAGGGAATCCCAACCATGTAAAAATTTGCACAAGGGCTTCTGCGACATGCTTGGAATTAGTGCATGGTAGCGGTACGGCTTCGGCCCACATAGTGCAAGTGTCAACTAAGGTCAGGATGAACCTGTTCCTTCTTTTGGTCTTTTCCAGAGGACCAATAATGTCGACAGCAACCCGTTCAAATGGAGTCCCTACTATTGGCATTTGCCCCATAGGTACTGGGGGTGTCAAGTGCTTGGGTGCTACCCGTTGGCACTGGGCGCAGGATTTCACATACCTGACAATGTCAGAGTTCATTCCTGGCCACCAATACTGGTTTTTTATTCGCTGAATAGTGGCGTTTTGTCCCACATGTCCGCTAAAGGGAAGAGAGTGCCCCATTTCTAAGATCTGGTTTCTGTACTGCGTCGGTACTAGGAGCTGGTTATTCCCCGTGTCCGGGTTGCCCGTTCTACGATACAATACACCATCCTTAGAAAAGATGTCTCCGTTGTGTCTGGGGTCCTTAGCCATGGGCAGTTTTTTAAAGCAGGGCGCCAGAGTAGGGTCCTTTTGTTGCGCCTCCTTCAGTTCATTCGGCAACAAGTTTGGCGCAGGCTCCCTCTCCTTCTTGGCTTGCCCTCTTGTGGTTACCGCTGCCACAATCGGCTCCTTAGGTCTCCCAATGAACACATATCTACATCCCAGGATAACTGGGTAGATCGGATCATCCATTATGGCCGCTTTAATAACTCCTCTGACAAAGTCAGAGTGTATTTCTACCAGTGCGATAGGAAGCGTCCTGGGTGCATCACTCCTGAAAACTCCACTAAGTTTGACGGTTTCCTCTGTCTCCTGACCTGGTTTGACTAGATGTCTAGCAACAATACAACTAAAACTTAATCCAGTGTCAAAGAGACAAGTAGTTGAGGTACCATTCAAAATTACAGTTCCTTGAGTTGAGGGTCGGTCCCCCTCAGGTTGAGAATCACTGACGTTGTCTCTACCTTTCGAGGCTGTATGCAAACATCCAACGCGGTTTGAACCGGTTTGTTTGCCCTGATCAGACGTTCCTGGTGTAGGGGTCTTCCCTTTTCCTTGACCTTGGTGGCCGCGCTGCCACGTAGGCTTGGTGGGTTGATCAGAATTGTTGTTTGGGGGGTATCGGGTTTTGTAGAATTTCGATTTTTCCTGGGGAGGTTTCTGGGTATTGTTATCTCGTTGGTTATAATGTTGAGAGGAAGTGGAAGAATAGGATGCCTGCTCTAGATTCTGTTTTCGAGATGGCTCATCGGTGGGTTTACGTTTAGTGCTGGGAAGTTCGGCCATTGCATTGCTATAGCGTTCGGCTTTATTGAGTATGTCTTCAAGCCTGACTGCCCCCTGTTCAGCCAAAAATCTACGAGTTTCATTCGACAAAGTGGATTTTATCTGCTCCACAAGAACAAGTTCGAGGAGTCCCTCATATGAAAGAGGTAGGTCAGATAATTCAATGCACTTTGTCAGATAACCCGTGAGACGTGAAGAGAACTGGGGAAATGTTTCCGTGCTCTCTTTTCGGCTGTTTCTGAACAACTGCAGAAACTTTCGGGCAGTCATCTCAAACTGCTGTAGTAAGGCCTTCTTCAACAGGTCATAATCATGTTGATTCGGTCCCAGCTTTGTGTACACGTCATAAGCATTGCCTTTCAGTGACGTTGAAAGTTTGAGCGCCCAGCGGGTACTCTCTAACCCATAAAGATTCGCGAGTCTCTCGAATTTTTCTAGGTAGCTGTCAATTTTTTCGTTAGGGCTAGGAAAAGATTCTAAAGAAAACGACATAGCAGTTAATTGGGCAGACTGAGTGCTGGAGAGATCCATTGTTTGAGACTGGGGCGAAGACGGCTCTCCATTATTTGAAGTAGAGGCACTCCGACTCTCTAAAGCCTTGAGCGCTAATTCATGCTGTCTTTCCTTGTCTCTCTCTCTTTCCCTGCGGGCGTCCATCTCTGCCTCAATTTTCTTCTGCTCCAATTGACGATCGTCCGCTTCTTTCTTCCTAGCTTCTGCCCTCTCTTCCTCCGCGTCATACCTTTGAAGTTCCTGGTTGATAAACAGATTCGCAGCTTCTGTGTCTAGTCCTGAGTCCTTGGCCTCTTGCCTCAAAATGGATCTTATCCTAATTCTCTCAGCCATTGTCAAAGAACTGGATGCTTCTAAGACTAGAGAATAGTAAGATGGAACAAGAAGGGGAAAAACTCAAAGCCGCTACGAGAAAAACAAAAGTAAAAAAAAAAAATTTACTAGAGTTACCTCCTACCTGTACTGTGCAAACTTATCGCTGCTATTATCTGGCAATTAAGGCTCTAAACGCAAGCGACTATGCCACTAAATGGTAAGTTACACTGGAAAAGAATCTACTTTTACTAACAGTAGAGAAAAATTTAAATTAAAACAATTTAAAAGAAAAAAAAAAAAAATTTTTTTTTCTCCCCCTAAATTTTAAATCTCTGACAACAAACTCCGTCCCTAAAGTCAATTATTGAGATGAGACGTTGTTAACTTAATTTTTAAAAATCAGAACAATCCGTCTTTAGCTAAGCTCAACTCTTTTTAACTTCAAAAACCTTAGTGACTGTAAAAAAATCACGCAATCCCAGCAACTCTTATAAAGAAAGAAATATAATTATCTCCGCCAGAGGATAATTAAATTAAAATAGCAAATATTTTTGTTTATCTGTACTTTCTACTGCTGTGGAGAGAAAACAACCTGTAAATATGCTGTGTGGACAACCCAAATACTTAAAGAACGTTTGTCTAGGGGTGTAATTATTTATTTATTTCCCTAATTCACAAGACAAATCATTCACACTCTACCTAGTTAGACCCAGACTAAATCAGACTCAAAATATCTTTAACCCGGCTATGCGATTGCCTCAAATGTAGCTCAAGATCCCAGAACCAGCCCACAAATATGTGTGCATCAAATGTATCTCAAAATAATCCTGGACGAGCCAGCCAAATATTGTCGTAAATTTATTTTGAGAGAAAAGAGTCTTAGAAATAGTGGTCCGGTTTAGAGTGGAAAATGATGATGGAAAGCTCAGTGATAGAAAATGTAGATATTAAATAGTTGCTTCACAGCGTGCTGGAGGAGAGTAAAGACAGACTTATTTACGACAAATCGCTTCTCTCAATCTTCTCTTCCGCTCTCCTGGTCAAACAATTATTTGCCAGTTTTCCAGACTCGCATCTGCGCGCACACCGATTTGGTGTTTTTTCACACACACAGACGATGTAGATACAAACTATATTAAACGAATAGGGGAAAAGTTGGGCTGTGGGTATATCCAACACACAGAACTAAATGAGTTTATGTGATTTTATTCACTTTAAACATCAATCACTAACAAATATCAGGTATTACATAAATTATCATAAGTACACAAATGCAAATAACAAATTTGGGAGGGGTGAAGAAGACTGGTATCGACTAAGCCCTTCCCGCTTATTAGACAACGATAAACCCAGTCCAGAGATAGATAATATCAGGAACATAGGTACGTTAACCTAACAGTGAAGTTAATTACTCTGAAAGAGGGGTTACAACGTTATGTATAGGTGATAGAAAGAAATCCTGTTCTTCCCAATTGTTCTTCCCTTTACTAAGCAAATGAAAAGGAGGGGGTTTTAAACATAGTTAACAAATTATCAACTATCCCACTTAAAGGAACAATGTAGGGTATACAGAAAAGATATATATTACCAGGTAAGCAAGTTAACAAAATGGTTACACAAAAGAATTAATTTCCTGTCATTCATACACACGCGTGAGGATCCACACTCATATACTCACACACTTACCGAATGCAGCCTCAGACGATCCATAAAAGTATATAAAAACAGCAAGTATTCTTTGACATATGAACTGTCTAGTCCTTCGATGTCCCGCCCCAGATGTTTGCGAGGGTTTGTTGGTGACAAATATTCTCACTTATCGCAAGACTTGAAGACTAAGAGTTTTTTATTATATATATAAAAGGAGTCTATGGGATGGCACTAACCCAGTTCGGCACAGGGGTGAAAATGAAGTGGTCTCTTTTAATCCTCCGCTATGGTAAAATTCCTTCAATGTGTGATGATAGTTTTATTAAATCCAATTGAGGAAAAAAACTAGGCTCGGTCACAGTCAGGAGAATATGTACTCTCTCACAGTAAACAGTAAATATGATATCGCTACTGGCGATGAGTACCTTCCAGTTTATCTTACAGGTTTGCAAGGGTAATTTGATGATTATTCTTTAAAATGTTCTTGGGTGGGCTTTATTTCATTTAATTCTGACAGCTAGGTCGCAAGGACCGCCACAAGATTATATTTTAAAAGAAATGTTTCTTCAATATGACTGGAAGTTTATAGGATGATTTCTTTATTTCTTTCTTTATTTAGCTGGGACCGCAGGTACGATCACTCTGTGTGAAAGAAAAAAAGACATGTAACATACCGAAAAATCAAGCGCGATAAATTTCCCGTTAAGCCTATAATAAACTCGAGTATTTAATTATGTATTTAATAAACACTGCGCGAATTCTAGTGGTTAAAACACATCTATAAAACTAGGACTTAACTGAATTTATTAATTATAAATTCCTTCGCGACTTTAAAAGTTAATTTAAGCATCTATTATCTTTTGAAATAATATAATAGATAGATCATTATATTTACAACTGGAACTATTGAGATGGTTTAATTTAATAGATTTAAATTAACACAAAATCCATTGAAATAGAATGACTGAACTAGACCACTGATCACTTTACGCAATATATATTACCGCTTTGCACAGAATAGAAAACACTGCAAATTTATATATAAAATCCAGGGGAAAATCTATCACAAGATTTCAATAAAGCTAGTGCTTCTGTAAAGGTCTGGCCAGCGAGTGATAACGTGTCTAGTCTTCATGGTCTATTTAGCTAAAATGGAATGTAAGTTGAGTGGGACATGATAAACTTGACAGCTTATTTGATCTCACGAACTTTTGGGGATCTGACCGCCAAATCAAGAGAAGAAGCCGCCCCCTGGTCTTCGTATCTCCGTTCGCTGCTGCCCGTTTCGGCTTTCCCCCGTTCGCTCGGTTGCGATTGACACCGAGACGCGAAATTTGCGGCAAGCAACTGCGTCTCGTATCAGGGACCACTACTGTCTTTGATAACGCCGATAGTCTCCCCTGAAATCCCTCAGTCTGTCTCTTTGATCTCGTGCCGCCTACTAAATGAGTCCCGGTGGAATGAGTTCTGGCAAACGAAAAGTTACAACAAATGTTCAGGGGTTCTAATGTTATGAAAAGCTAAAGGTCCCTTTAAATCATCCATTATATCAGGGAAAATTCACTTGTCAAACTAGACGTACGTCACAGCCATCTCACAGACTCTTTCCTGTTCTTCTCTTGATGTTATCTTCCCGCTTGCAGCGCTGTCTTCCTCTTGCACGTTTGCCTTCTATTATGGTCTTCAGTATGGTTGTATCGTTTTACATTGCCAAAATAATTTAACTAATTTTGATCTCCATTAACTCTCTCTCCTCATTCCTATGTTTTCTAGGATCTCTATTTATTTTCTTCACTGTCCATGAGACGTGCCCCATTCTTCTATATATCCACATCTCAAAGGACGATATTTTTTTCTTCTAATTGTTTGTTCATTGCATATGTTTGTACACCATACCGTATTGAAGAATATATATTGTACTTAATGATTCTCAGTTTGAGTTTGTGAGTTAGTTGTTTAGATGTTAGTATCTGTCTCATGTTACTGAATGGGGCTTTAGCCATTCCTATTGTCTTCTTAATTTCTGTTTCACGTCTGCCATCTTCTGTTATTATATGACCAAGATATGAGAAACTCTTGACTTGTTCCAGGGTTTTCCCATTTATTCTTATCTTTAACGTTGACATATCGCTGTTAGGTGTATAAACACTGATTTCAATAAATGCCACTGAATCCTTGTAATAAAAAACATTGAAATAAATTAATAATAACGCTGCGCTTTTTAAATATCATTTTAATTTAATATGTGTGTGTGTTTTTCTTTTTAATGGTTCGGGTGTGAAGTTTTCCACCATATTAAAAATGGGTGTCAGGCTAACACGTTTGATAACCACTACGGTTTAAAAGAAAAAAATAATAATAAGTCAGGATAAAATATCTATGCCTGTCTTGTAGACTTGTAATATATGTTCACAGGATGTTATCCCATGCCAAATACTGGGCTTGCGTTGTCCTGATGATAATGGCCCACGCTGTGTTTCATTTAAAGTGTAAATCTTTCTCCTTCTTCTGCGTTCAGTCTGTAGTCGTGCTAAATCTGCAGGTATGTAGCCACCTTTTTTCCTTTTATCACATCTGTTACTCTATTTCAAACGATAATTTGGGCAACTCAGGTGGATAGTGAGACCTTTTTCCCCCCACAAAATTTAGCTCCGGAAGAAATACCTGAAAAAACCTACCTTAAACATGAAAAGCTAATGAGTAATTTAATATTGAGTCTATGAGACTATAACGATATGCTATGACAAGTAATCTAGATATGACACAATATAAAGCACCAATTCAGCGAGAAGCGGATAATTGAAAAATGTAAAAAATGTATGGGCAGAAAAACATTTTCATGTGCTTTTCTTTATACAATATTATCTTTTGTATTTAAATTAATTTATTTTATTGACATTTTAGAGTTTTAAATATACAAGTATATGTATCTCCAAAGAAAATCATTCAAATACTTGAATCATCTCTTGATGAAATTTTAATTCATACTTACTGTCAAAAGAACGACAACATAACGAGTAATTAAAATTAAAAAAAAAATATTGGTAGATATGCGGAAAGTTGAATCACGTGTTGTTGACCTACACGTACAAGTACTTTGTTATTGTTAACATTTACAGGTGAATGTTTCTGTACTTGTTAAGATTTACATCTCGCGTTATATTTCATAAAATTGCACTTCAGAGATTGTATGTGAAGTGGCACTAGCCTTTTTTCTGGATTTTACTCAAGTCGTCTCTAAATTTACAGGCCTCGGGTTTTCCCTCTTTATTTGGTTAAATGCTTCGCCGGACTAGTAATCTAATTTCGAACGGGTTCTTAAGAATTGTGTGTGCGCTAGTGCATGCTCATATGCCTGGATGAACATGTTTTAGGGTGCAATAATTTGTGAAAAGCAATTTGTACTAGAAGTAGGGGAAGCGGATATGAAGAGTTTATATCGCAGTGGCTGAAATGACTTCCCCTATTTTTCACGTCGATATGCAGAGTTCGCTTAATGTGAGAAGCATGCACCAGCGAGTAAAGAGTCGCCCATTTTCTATATTATGATTGCTTCTGGTAACTGAGACGTACCACATAATAATAATGGCGAGGTGAAGAGGCTGAGGGTAAAAAAACTTGGGTAATGGATTCGAGAAACAAAAAACAAAACAGTTGTTACGGTCGTCAAGAAGACTAACACCTACAGACACCTGGTAGCAATATTTAAGAACAGGTGCAAAACAAGAGGAAATGCAAACCTAAATCCAGATTGCGCAATATAACGAAACATACCCAGGCCATACCGAGGGTGGGGAACCGGATCCACACTGCTCGACCTGACTCCCCCTTTTGTGTGTGTGTGCGTGTGTGTGTGCAAAGGTATGGATAATTAGACGTGCAATTAGCTACATCATAAATTATGACAGAAAATATAGTGTCCGAGTAAGTAACACGCCAAAGTATGACGGGAACTAATTATGTTTCTTTCTGCTGCATGCCCGGATGACGGCACTATTTTTCCTGTGGTCATTCATTCCTTTCCGTTCCATTTCAACTTCATTTCATCCTGATAATCAAACTTATTATGACTTTTGGTCAATGGTGAATTGACGATGAGAAACAAATTGAGACCCGCGTGCTCTTTTTATGGATATTCTTTCTAGTTTGCATGGTGCAATGCGCGACGTTTCCTTGTTTACTTGAAAGTGCACCAGGATGTGCATGTATGCGGATTCTTTGAAAGGGTGTTTAATTTCACTTTCACGGTGCAATGCGCGCCTTCTGTATTTTCCGGAAGGCTGAAGGGGACTTTTTTCATTTGACGTTACAGGACGTTTAACAAGACAATTAGTAATACGGGGATTATACAAACACAGTACAAACGATAACAAACACAACGCAAACGATTAAGTCGCTTTAAGCAATCCTTGTCTGTTACCTGGAACGAATTTAAAAACACTTGAAAATCCATACACCTGAAATCACTTCTAAATTTAGCGCTTGTCTCAAGATATTCTCGCTGACTGTCTCCAATGAGAGCGAAACGATGTCATATCAGTAATCCGAGTTCGATGTTTTGACTTTTGTTACACCAGTAATTTGAATTCTATACCATCTATTCAACAAGCTAAAGATAGGAACTACCGATGAGTGTAAATGTGGCACTGATAAAATGACTGCTGAACATCTGCTTCATAGATGCCCAACATATGACGAACATAGAAAGCACATATGGCTGTCACCAGCACTATTTTCGGAAAAAAACTCACATCATCAGATGCCATCTGTCACGAGAGGGTTGATTATTATTGAAATTATAAGATATCCTGGACACAAAGTTGTATCAGGTGATGCCAGGATAGTGCCAGATAGGAGTCTGGTCTTATAAGTAATACCCTCTTCTCTGAAAATAGTAAGGGTGTATAGATATCAAAGGTAGGATCAAGCTGTGTAAGTTCATAGAGAAGATGGTAATATATTACTCTAAGTTCCTACCTGCCCCTCCCCAGATCCTCCTCTGTTAATATTATTATTAACTCTGCTAGGGGTATTAACTAAATATATCTACCAACAAGAACTGTAACTTAACTTAAAGAATTTTAAGTAAGTCTGCTGGTAAATATTTACAATTTATTTTTACAGGTTTTTCTTTTCTGCTTGAAAATCTTTCAAGAAAACTCAAATTCAATTACACAAGTAAATAAATAAAACAGTTGAAATTTGTCACAATTATCTACAGCCTTTTGAATTAACTGAAGGTTCTCTGTAAGCTGAATCACTTTGTTGAAGACAGTCTTTTTCTAGAATTGCTTCAAATTTGTTCACAGTTACCTAAGTTTGTCTATTTCTGACTAGGACGGTTGCCTAGATAAAATGCTGTGCTGGATCATCATAAACTATTTTGTGGTGATGCTGCATTAACCGAACAGTAGCCTTGTGTGGCTACTTAGCTTGAAATATGGGCGTTGATTCTGTTCCACCTCTGTTCTGGCAGGAATTTATGTCTCCTCCAGGCATAGGATTGGGTGACTGGCCCTATATCATAAAGGGCACTCGCACCAATAGCTCCTAAATTAGTCAAGCTCCTTCAGGTGGACTTCAGTTACAGAATACAACCCTCAGGCACATACAGTCAAGCTGTTAATGGTTAGAATGGTCTGCTCTCATGTACAAAAGGCAAAGGCACTCTTCATTAACACTTTTATTCTTTTTCCGCTCGCTGTGATTTTAAAATATCTGAATGGCCTGGATTAGCAGAGGACAGGGTCTATTTATACGTCACATCCGGCGACCGAGACAGCAGAGGCTAAAGTGGTGTTTGCGAATCTCAAAATGTATGCAAAATTTGTCCTGATGTACAAATATTGAAAACTACGATTTTAATTTTCTTCTTTATTTCTGGAGCGATTTTATTCATCTAAGGCTTAAACTACACCCTGATTTATTCTTTAACTTTCTAGCTATTTGTCTCTATATTACATTCTTTAATTTTATTCTTTGCGTAGCCTAAACACGCAAAATTATGGACCAGCCAGATGTCTCGATGCCTTTCACTAGAGATTTCTCCATTACTATATCACTTCCCGTAGAAATCGTATTACTAACGAGTAGAGCATCATTCCTAGTATTGTATTAGTGACCTCTTCCAGGTGGTACTTCTCTCCTAAAGCTGTAGTTAAATTCCAGTCTCAACTGGTTTGCCCAAAATTGGAGATTGCCATTGTAGGCTAGTTCGTTATTTGTAAACACTGCATAAAGATGCATTTTCATTGGTTCTCTCTGCATGCTTCTATTTCTAGCGTATGGCGTTTCGTGTGGGTAAAGAATGACGTGTTGTGACTCCGACTTCACGACACCATCTCCGCAACAAAGTTTAGGCTGTAATGGATCTCCAGCGTTTTCTGTCTCTTGTTTTCATGGTGCACTCTGACAGACTCTTTCCTGTCCATCTCGTGATGTTATCTTCCCACTTATATCGCTGTCTTTCTCTTGCACGTTTGCCTTCAACTCTTCCTTCTATTATGGTCTTCTGCAAGGTGTTATGCCTTTTTATATGGTCAAAATATTTTAGCTGTCCAATTTTGATCTCCTTCATGAATTCTCTTATCATACCAAGGTTTTCTATGACCTCTTTATTTGTTTTCTTCTCTTTCTTTGAGATGCGTCTCATTCTTCTATATATCTACATCTCGAGAGCTTCAATTCTTTCTTCCAATTGCTTGCTCATTGCCCGTGTTCCTACATCATACAGTAATAAAGAATATATTTTACACCTGATGATTCTCAGTTTTAATTTATGGGTTAATGGTTCAGATGTCTGTATTTGTCTGACGTTGTTGAATGTAGTTTTAAGCAAAAACTCCATGGAAATGCAGATAACCTGAAGCTGATCACTGCTGTCTTTTAAAAATATTTAATTTTACGTCTCAGAGTGTACAAATAAGAAGTCGTATGTCTTAACTCTGTTACATCTGTAATCCTATTTCGATGTTTTGACTATGTTACATCAATAAACCGAGTTCAATGTCTTAACTATGTTACATCAGTAATCTGAGTTTGATGTTTTGAGACTGTTATATTAATAAATTGTGTTCAATGTCTTAACTCTGTTACATCAATAATCCGAGTTCGATGTTTTGACTCTGTTACATCAGTAATCCGAGTAGGATGCTTTGATTCTGTTACACCAATAAATTGAGTTCAATGTCTTAACTCTGTTACATCAGTCATCCGAATTCGATGCTTTGGCAGTGTTACATCAGTAATGCGAGTTCGATGTTTCGACTCTGTTATAACCGTAACCCGATTTCGATGTTTTGACTCTGTTACATCAGTAAATTGAGTTCAAAGTCTTAAATCTGTTCCGTCAGTTTTCCGATGTTTTGACTCTGTTACATCAATGATGCGAGTTCGATGTTTTGACTCTGTTACATCAATGATGCGAGTTCGATGTTTTGACTCTGTTACAACCGTAATCCGAGTTCGGTATTTGACTCTGTTAAAAGGTAAAGGTAGTCATATTGCCAATACTGCCGTACGGGAGTGGAAGTGTTAGAGACTTCACCATACTAGGACCAGCACCGAGAAGTGGGATGATCAGTTCCCTTCCTCACTGCCTTTTCCTTCCATGACTCTGGTCAGGTATACATGGAGGCATATCTGGGGTCATCTTTATATGACCACCAGCTATGCACAATGCTAAAATATATGTACTTAAAAGTGAACCTATGTCTGTGAGGCTAATTACATCTTCATTGACTCTTAACATCATCCACACACTTCCAGGGATTTCCCCTGTGGTGAAACTTGTTGAGAACCCAGCACCGCATACTAAGCTTGGAGAAGTCACTTGAGCCCCAGGCGTAATTCTTTGGCTCTGACTTGGTTGACTGCATGCAGAAGGATCTCACTACGGACATAGTGATATGCAGGAGAAGATGAGAAGTGGTTTTGTGTAGGATGTGACAATTTCTTGGGACAGCCCAGAACCAGAGTACAGTATTTTAGCTCTGCATGGTTCGAAAGCCCCCTTGGATGGCGGGGAATGCACAGTATGCCACACATTTCTTACTGCTAGCTTAGGACCAGATGTGACTATCCTTTAAATGCAAGCCAAGCTGGAAAAACTGGAGCTCATGACTTCAACTCAACACGTTTCGGAATGGCAGAAAAGCCACAGGAAAAGTCTAGATCTACAGTGTAGATAATACCAAGGAGTCTTCAACAAGGTATTGACTGCTAAACAGCGAGCTCAGCAGCCCTAGTTAATCAACAACAACAACAACTCTGGTCAGTTACCAATCTACAGCTGGGTAGACGAGCGTGAAGATACTGTGATTCGAACCCGACAGCTTTGCCGCAAGAGACCAGCGCTCTAACCACTCTCTCAATCGACGCTCTTGACTCTGTTACACCAATGGTTATAGCGCTGGTCTCACGTGGCAAAGGTGCCGTTTTCGATTCACGGTACCGCCACGCGTCGGTCTACCCAGCTGTAAGTGAGCACCTGACTTTGCTCTTAAGTTAGGGAAGAAAAAGACCGCGATCTCTCGATGCTGGACCTAGGACAGTGAAGTCTCTAACACTTCTCTTTCCTACGGCAGTATCTGCCATGTGGCTACCTTTACCTTGTACATCAATAATCTGAGTCTGAGTTTTTGACTCTGTTATTATCGATGCAGGAAATAGATTTGCACAACTATGTTCCACCTGCTCACTAACTTGTTCCAAAGAAGGTCATATGCAACATGATAATAAGAATTTCAAATACCTGTACTAACATCAAGACAGTCCGGCTGTGTCCCTCTTAAACAACAGAAAACAAAAAAACCTACCTAAAACCAGCAAAAACGATTTTAGTTTGGTTTGGTTTTAAGAACTATCTTCATTGCACACGGGACAACTCCATCAGTGCTACGATCTCTTCCCTCAGATCACTTCTGTAAAAAAAAATTTCCATCAATGATATTCCCTCTACTGGGAATCGAACCCAGTACCTTTAGAATTTGAGGCGGACGCCATACCTCTTAGCCACTCACACACACACAAACGATTTAGAGAGGAAGTAACAGACATTCATATAACGAGATAATTATTTAAAAGACTTTTATAAATGGGTGCTTCTGTAGAAAAGAAGGATCACAATTGTATGAGAAGATAGCAGATGGAGACCTGACAGAAAAGATCAGACAGATACTTGTGGAACCAAAAAATTAACGAAAACACGTCGACGTCAGATAAGTTTTGTTTTGGTTTGTAAGGACCATCGTCACTGCACACGGACAACTCCATAGGTGCTGCGATCTCTTCCCTTAGATCACATAAGGAGGATCTCAGCACAGTGTTATAGCACCGGTTAGGATCCCAATGTGTGTATACAGGAATCACATATTCTATAAATACTTTTGTGGTTTGTAGGTTTCCTAATTTTTAAATTATGCCAGGGCGGTGGCCGTACGGCCTACTCTTAACGATTTCCGACTGCCGAGGCAGTTTTAACGTGCGCAACTTGCGCACGAGACCTCCTATATTGTAGCCCTTATCCGAGGCTAGCCATCTGATCTCACTACCCAAGAGATCAGGAAGAACCACTGGTTCTGAAACATAATGTCCATCAATTATATTCCCGGTGCTGGGACCGAACCCATCAGATAGAAGACACGTAGGAGGCTAGTAAATATGATCATAAAATATTCTGGAATTCTCAGGATACAAGAAACAAGGGAGGTCTAAACAAAAACAGATACAAACGAGAACTGGGATTAGACATTAGAAGAATACAGAAAAAAATTGGAAAGGATGGCGTAAAACAAGGGGTGAATAGCCCAGTGCTACTAACAATACATTCACCTGTTTTTCAAATGTTTCTAAAGTGCTGCCGATGATATCATAGGCATACCTTTGTAGTTCCTATAGACAATTGAACCAATGAAAGAAATAATAAGAGCTCACACTATAGCTGCAGCTGTGTTGATGCACTTCTTGTGATTAGGGTTGCTTTGCAAGTTATAATACCAAGAACAAAATCTCAGTAACCGCAACATACGAAGTGAATAAACATACGTCTCGTTCTTTACACGCTTTTATTTAACTTCACTTGTATGTCACTTTCATGTCACTTTCAAATCTTGCGATCGATTTTTCAATCCCTTCCAGATGAGCAATATCTCCGAAACTTGCCATAGTTGTGTAATCCCGATGACAATACAATAATCAGTCAATATTTTAATTATGACATTATGAGTAATTAAAGTTTTTCGTAAAGAAATGTAAACAAATCAGGGGCCATAATCAAGTTAATTAAAAATTCAAGAGTACGTGGTGTGCTTTATTTTTTCTATGCGTAAAAATGGGCAGTACTCAAACAAGTGTATAGCTAAATCAAGGGAAACAATCCAAATTATAAAATTATGAATCAAGGGAAAGTCGGGTTCAATCTCTAGATGGTAGGACTGTACCGAATATCCTATTCGTATTCGATTCGGTGCCGAATAGTGCCTTCAATGAACTTTTCGTATTCGGCCGAATATTACGCTGCCGTGAAATCCGAATAGTGAATTAAGGTCACCCGCGCCGTGATAATTGTGGACCCAGAAGGTAGGCTGACTGTCCGTTTCCATTGGTCATGCTACTAACAACACACCACGCCTTGCGATCAGTACTTTAGCGTGTAGGCGCCAGCCGGTTAAAACCAGACGTGTAAATATCAATGTCTGCGTTAGTCCTCGCATTGTGACTGTTGTATTGGTTTAAATCGTGCCTTGTTTTTTTAATACTTTATAGTTTAATACATGTTGGTCACGTATTTCGAACTTGGTAAAATCGCGATGACGTTCGCTGAACGTATGTATTTTCGTACCATTCAGAGTTAAGGTTAGGGTTAGGGTTAACACTAACCCCAACCCTAACCCCAATCCTAACCCTAACTCTAAAGGGTACGAAAATACACGCGGAGCGTTCAGCGAACGTCATTGAGATTTTACCTCGAACTTTATACTCGTCACTTTTTAACAACTGTCTGGTCATGGTGATCTGTTCTAAATTTCAGATACTTTCCTAATACTTTTATTTAACATCACTTAACTAATGCTAAGTTTTATTTTTTGTTTTATGTGTCTTAGTAAAGTATTCTTTTTATCATATTCGTCATCCTCTAACTTCGCAGGTGCTTCACGCACGGCGACAATTAACAAAAATGTCAGAAGACCTGTTGAACACAACTTTGCATGTCTGTCGTAAAATTATTTTGAGAAAAAATCTTGGAAATAGTGGTCCCGTTTAGAGTGAAGAATTATGGTGAAGGCTCTATGATAGAAAGGGTTAGAAAGTAAGTAGTTGATTCACAGAGTGCTGGGGAGAGTAAGGAGAAACTCTTTTACGACAATCCTTTTCTCTCAATCTACTCCTTAAACTTTCCTGGCTAAACGATTATTTGCCAGTTTCCAAACACGCATGCGCTCACACCAATTTGGTGTTTCAAACACACGGACGTTACGTGAATACAAACTATTGTAAACAAATATGGGTAATTTGGGCTTGGGTCTTCCAACACAGTACTAAAAGTTTTATGATGTTTATTTATCATTTAAATCAATCACACCATTTATCAGATAACAGAAAATTATCATAGATACAGAAATTACAAATAACAAGATGGGGGAGGGTTTATGAGGAGGAGTATCCATCCTGCCCTTCCCGCTTGTATTAACAAAAAATAAACCCAGTCCAAAGATAGGTAGTTATAAAAAAAAAATAGATAATGTAACCCAACAATAAATTTAATTACTCTGAAAAAGAGGTGTTACAGTACTAGGTATGGGTGGTAGAAAATAGTCCTGTTATTCTCAATTGTTTTCCCTTTTACTAAGCAAATGTGTAAGGAGATGGGGAATAAACAGAGTTATAAAATCCCACTTAAAAAAAGGAACAATACAGGGAATACAGTAAAAGTATTTACCAGGTAGGCAAATTAAAAATGGTTGCAAAATAAATCTCATGTCATTCATGCACGCTCGTGATGGCCAACACTCATTTACTCATACACACTTACCGATCGTAGAATCTGGCACTCCATAGAAAATACACAAACATCAATTAAACACTTGACATAGGTAGTGTCTTTTTCTTCTGTGTCCAGCCCCAGATTATCAGGTTTATGCGTTAGTACAGTCCTGAAATCGCTGGATGGTGAAGCCTAAGTGTTCTTTGTCATGTTAAAAGGAAAGTTCTATGGTATGGCACGGTCGCGGATAAAGGTGGTGAAAAGGGGGTGGTCTCAGTGATTTCGCCGCTGATGGTAAAACCTCTTAATGCGTGATGACAACAACTGACCAGTGAGGTATGGTTTACTTCAAGGGTTTTAAAATCCAGTGAAGAAAAATATGCACAGTCAGTGTTCAGGAGATTTCTATTTTCTTTCGCAGTAGAGCAGGATTAATAATCTAAATATAGCTCTGTCAATGTTCTTCTCCAGTTAAACTCTACAGATTAAATTGTATTGATGATGTGTTAAATTGTTCTTGGATTTACTTTTTTTCTGGAAAATTCAGATAGCTGGACCCCAACAAGATCGTCTCAAGATTAAAATTTAAACTGTTCATCAAAATATCTGGAGGTTTTTAAGAACCGAGTCTGGAGGACTCTATACAATGTTTTTGCTAGGACGCAAAGGTTATGATTACCCTATATTAAAGATAGAAAACATGTAATCATACCGAAAAATCAAATAACATTCTAAAGCGCGATAAATTTACCGTTAAGATTATTATTTACACTCGCGTATTTAATTATATATATTAAGAAAACACTTCGCGAGTCTAATGGTTAAAACACGCTTCTATATATAGGACTTAACTTAATTAATTAGTTATAAATTCCTTCGCGACTTTAAAAGTTAATTTAAACGTTTAAGCATATATTATCTTTGGAAATAGTGTAATAGATATATCATTAAATTTTCAACTGGAAACTTTTGAGATAGGTTTAATTTAATAGATTTAAATTAACACAAAATCCAGTGAAATAAAAATGAATGAACTAGACCACTGATCACTAGAAACTAATATATATTATACCGTTTAGCACAGAATAGAATTCACTGCTATATATCCACAATTCCAGGGGAAATCTAACAAGATTTGGCTATAGCTAGTGCTACTGTAAATCTCTGGCAAACGAGTCATAAAAAGGCATTCTTCGCGGTCTCTATATATATGAAATGGAATGACAGATTAGGGGGACATGTTAGAATCTAACACCTTTCTTGAAGTCAGGGTAAAATCGAGATTCTAGCCGCCCGTTCCTCGTCCGATTACTCACTTCCTGACCGGCTCGTCTCTCCCGTTCGTCTTAGTCTTCGAGCGTTTCAGCGCTCTCCTCTGGTTAACACGGAGACGCGAAATGCCACTGAGACGCTGCTTCTGTGGACCATCACTGCTTTGATCGTAGCCACTTTCTTCGTTTTATTTAGGCAACGCCTTTAAGGCAGGTACGAAAAAAGGTGTAACGAAATTCTTGCTTATGATCGCTCTAGAGGTTTTAGTAGGCGTGGTTTTACCTCCCCTTTAGACAAAGCAATGTCCAGAATGCATGGAAGATAACAGTCTACATATTAATAGCAAACGTGGTGGCGAGTCCACTCTGCTCTGACGCATATTAATGAGCCCAGGTGGAATTCCACGTTTCTGTTGTGCATTGCTAATGAGCCCAGGTGGAAGAATTCCCGTTGACGATAAAATTACAACAATATTCGGGGGTACAGATGTTATGAGGGTTCTACCATATCATCTAATACTTCAGGGTCGGCTGAGTTTCATCGTCACAATCGTCCCCTCTTTTGAGACATGAACACATCTTTTCATGTTTGATTTATGAAAATGAAGCTGCCCTGATCGGTAGCTTTTGGATGATTGGTATATTCAACTTTCTCCTCTTCCTCCGTAGTCCAGTGTCTACTCAGGAAGTCTGCCCCGACATTCTGTTTTCCCGGAATGTATTCCACTTTGAAGGAGTAAACGCTTAAAAGGAGGGCCCAACGCACGATCCTTGCATTAAATTCTTTATTGGCACCAAGAAAAGCTAATGGAGCGTGGTCTGTTTGCACCGTGAAAGATGTACCATAGAGAAACTCGTGATGGCGTCTGATACCGTCAATCAGAGCGAGACATTCTCTTTCAACTATGCTGTAGTTCCGTTCAGCTTTGTTTAATTTCCGACTGCCAAAGGCAACTGGAAATTGCAAATTCGGGTCACTGTCCTCGGCTTGCAGCAGTGTTGACCCGATGCCCTGACCTGACGCGTCGACCCGCAGTACGAAAGGTTTCTTGAGGTCAGGTAACATCAAAATGGGGTATCCAGACAACTGCCCTTTTAAAGTGCTGTACGCGTGTTCGCACTTTTGATCCCAAATGACCTTAGCAGGACAACCTTTCTTTGTGAGGTCAGTCAAGGGTGATGTCAGTCCGTTGAAGTTCTGGATGTATTTCTGATAATATGCACATAGTGGTAGGAAGGAACGTACGTCTTTCTTCGTTCGGGGCCTTTTGGCTGCAACTATTTTCTCCACGTTCTTCTTAACAGGCCACATGGAGCCGTGAGAAATGGTATGCCCCAGGAAGTCTAGCTTTTCAAACCCTATGAGACATTTGCTAGGTCTGGCTGTGAGACCAGTTTCCTGTAGTCTCCTGAGGAGCATATCAACCGTAGCAATATGTTCGTCGTAGGTCTCCGATGCAATTAATATGTCATCCATGAAATTATGGATATGGGGACTTTGCAAAGGTTCTAGAAGCTTCCTCATCATCCTGGTAAACACTCCTGGTGCGTTATGCAATCCGAACGGCATCACATTAAATGTGTAATGTCCTTCACTAGTGCTGAAAGCTAACAAAGGTTTAACTTCCTCCTTGACTGGTATTTGATAATAACCTTTACTGAGGTCAATCTTGGAGAAAATTTTTGCTTTGCTAAGCTTGGTGAACAACTCAGAAACAGTCTGGAGAGGTTCGGGCTGTAATTCCGTTACAGCGTTTAGCAACCGGTAATCTATACACAGCCGAACTTCCTTGTTGGGCTTCTGCAACAGCACTACACTCGAACTGTAAGGAGATGTCGACTCGCTGATAATTTCTGCCTGACGCAGCTTGTCTATTTCTCCTCGAAGTGCATCAGCTTTTGCGTATGGAATGAGGTAAACTCTGGTTCGAACAGGGGTCTCGTTTGTTAATTTCATATCAAATTCGATGAGATTTGTTCGACCAGGTACATCCGTCAAGACTGCACTGTACTGTTTTAGTAGCGCCCTGGTTTCTGTTTGTTGTTCTTATGAGAGATTGTCGCCGAACTTGACATCTTTAAAAGATTCTGTGGGTTGCAATGGGTACTCCATGCAACCATCATCATCTTCCTCGTCTTCCGTTGCTATGGCGACAGTCAGGAGATGCTCGGAGGATGGCACTGGTCTTTCCAAATATTTCTTTAGCAGATTTATGTGGAAGACCTTCTCCTTTCCTTTAATGGAGATCTTGTAATTGGTGCGTGAGATCTTTTTAAGGACGGTAAACGGCCCTTGCCATCCGATGCGAAGTTTATTGCTTCCGGTTGGAAGTAGCAACAAAACTTTCTCTCTTTTGCAGCTTTGTTGTATCTTTTAGCATGTTTAGCGCGGGCTTTCTTAAGGTAGGTTGTAGCTAGATCCTTTCCTAGCTTTAGCCTTTCCTTGAGCTCAGATACATATTTGCTTGCAGAGACGACTGTCTCGTCAGCCTTCTGGTCTGTCAGGGACCGAAGTAAGGCTTCTAATGGCCCCTTAATAGGTCTGCTAAATAAAAGTGTAGCTGGCGCGAATACCGTAGACGCTTGAGGGACCTCTCTGTAGGCGAATAAGGCAGCAGATATATATAGGTCCCAGTCTTCCGGTTTCTCCTGACCCAGCTTACGTAACATCATGGTGAGGCTGCCGTTAAAACGTTCCACGAGCCCATTTCCGGCCGGATGGTAGGGACTTGTGTGGATATGTTTGGCCCTCAAGATCTTAAAGATCTCCTCCATTAACAGGCTACGGAATTGGGATCCATTGTCCGTCAAAACCTGTTGAGGGAATCCCAACCGTGTAAAAATTTGCACGAGGGCTTCTGTGACATGCTTGGAGTCCGTGCATGTTAGCGGTATAGCTTCGGCCCACATTGTGCAAGTGTCGACTAAGGTCAGGATGAACCTGTTCCTTCTTTTGGTCCTTTCCAGGGGTCCAATGATGTCGACAGCAACCCGTTCAAATGGAGTACCTACTATTGGCATTTGCCCCATAGGTACTGGAGGTGTCAAGTGCTTGGGTGCTACCCGTTGGCACTTGGCACAGGATTTCACGTACCTGATAATTTCAGAGTTCATTCCTGGCCACCAATAGTGGTTTTTTTATTCGCTGAATAGTGGCGTTTTGTCCCATATGTCCGCTAAAGGGAAGAGAGTGCCCCATTTCTAAGATCTGGCTTCTGTACTGCGTCGGTACTAGGAGCTGGTTATTCCCTGTATCAGGGTCACCCGTTCTACGATACAATACGCCATCCTTCGAAAAGATGTCTCCGTGGTGTCTGGGGTCCTTAGCCATGGGCAGTTTTCTAAAGCAGGGCTCCAGAGTAGGGTCCTTTTGTTGCGCCTCCTTCAGTTCATTCGGCAACAAATTTGGCGCAGGCTCCCTCTCCTTCTTCGTTTGCCCTCTTGTGGTTACCGCTGCCACAATCGGCTCCTTTGGTCTCCCAACAAACACATATCTACATCCCAGGATAACTGGGTAGATCGGATCATCCATTATGGCCGCTTTAATAACACCTCTGACAAAATCAGAGTGTATTTCTACCAGTGCGATAGGAAGCGTCCTGGGTGCATCACTCTTGAAAACTCCACCTAGTGTGACGGTTTCCTCTGTCTCCTGACCGGGTTTGACTAGGTGCCTAGCGACAATACAATCAAAACTTAATCCAGTGTCAAAAAGACAAGTAGTTAAGGTACCATTCAAAATTACAAATCCTCGCGTTGAGGGTCGGTCCCCCTCAGGTTGAGAATCACTGACATTGACTCTTCCTTGCGAGGCTGTATGCAGGCATCCGATGCGGTTTGGCACGGTGTGCTTGCCCTGATCAGACGTTCCTGATGTAGGGGTCTTCCCTTTTCCTTGACCTTGGTGGCCGCGCTGCACGTAGGCTTGGTGAGTTGATCAGAATTGTTGCTTGGGGGATACCGAGTTTTGTAGAATTTCGATTTTTCCTGGGGAGGTCTCTGGATATTAGTTTCTCGTTGGTTATAATGTTGAGAGGAATTGGAAGAACAGGATGACTGCTCTAGATTTTGTTTTCGAGATGGCTCATCTGTGGGTTTACGTTTAGTGCTGGGAAGTTCGGCCATTGCATTTGTATAGCATTCTGCCTTATTGAGGATGTCCTCAAGCCTGACTGCGCCCTGTTCAGCCAAAAATCTACGGGTTTCGTTTGACAAAGTTGACTTTATCTGTTCCCCAAGAACAAGTTCAAGAAGTCCCTCATATGTAAGAGGTAATTCAGATAATTCTATGCACTTTGTCAAATAGCCCGTGAGATGTGAAGAGAACTGTGGAAATGTTTCCGTGCTCTCTTTTCGGCTGTTTCTGAACATCTGCAGAAATTTTCGGGCGGTCATCTCAAACCGCTCTAGCAAGGCCTTCTTTAGCATGTCGTAATCATGTTGGTTGGTTCCCAGCTTTGTGTACATTACCTTTTAATGACGTTGAGAGTTTAAGTGACCAACGGAAACTCTCTAACCCATACAGATTTGCAAGCCTCTCGAAATTTTCTAGGAAGGTGTCAATTTTCTCATTGGGCTGGGAAAAGACTCTAAAGTAAAAGACATCGCAGTTAATTGGGCAGATTGAGTGCTGGAGAGATCCATTGACTGAGACTGGGGCGGCGACGGCTTTCCATTATTTGAAGTAGAAGCGCCCCGACTCTCTAAAGCCTTAAGCGCCAGTTCGTGCTGTCTCTCCCTCTCTCTCTCTTTCTCTGCAGGCTTCCATCTCTGCCTCGATTTTCTTCTGTTCCAATTTCTCTGCTCTATTCTGTGCCTCCTTCCTCTCTGCTCTCTCTTGCTCCGCGTCATATCTTTCAAGTTCCGTGTTTACAAACACGTTCGCGGCTTCTCCCTCTAACCCTGACTCCTTCGCCTCCTGCCTCACAATGGATCTCATCCTAATTCTCTCTGCCATGACAAAGAACTGGATGCTTCTACTACTAGAGAATAGTAAGACGAAACAAGGAGGGAAAAAACTCAAAGCCGCTACGAGAAAAAACACAAAGTATAAATTACTTGTGATACCTCCTACCTTGTACTGTGCTAACTTATCGCTGCTATTATCTGTCAATTAAGACTCTTAATGCAAGCGACTATGCCACGTTAAATGGTAAGTCAAACACTAGAAAAAATCTACTATTACTAACAGTAAAGAAAAATTTATATTAAAACAATGTAAAGGAAACAAAAAATTTCCTTAAATTTTAATTCTCCACCAACAAAACTCCTCCCGCCGAAGTCAATTTTGAGAAGAGACGTTGTTAACTAGACTTTAAAAAATCAGAACAAGGCGTCTTTAGCTGAGCTCAACTCTGATAACTTAAAAAAAAAAAAAACTTTGTGACTATAAAACAATCACGCAATCCCAGGAAATCTTATAAAATAATTCTCAATTTTCTCTGCCAGAGACTAAAAAATAACGAATTTATGTTTATCCGTAACTTTCTACTGCTGTGGAAAGAAAACAACCTGTAAATATTTTGTGTGGACGACCCAAATACTAAAGGCGTTGTCTAAGGGGTGTAATTATTTTTATTATACCCTACTTCACAAAGACAAATCACTCTCACACTCTATCTAGACAGACCCAGACTTAAGATCACTCTCAAAAATGAGAGCGAGCATTTATTGTGGGTGCATCAAATCTAGCTCAAAAAATATTCCGGCGAGCCAGCCATTTATTGTCGTAAATTTATTTTGAGAAAAAGTCTTGGAAATAGTGGTCCCGTTTAGAGTGAAGAATTATGGTGAAGGCTCTATGATAGAAAGGGTTAGAAAGTAAGTAGTTGATTCACAGAGTGCTGGGGAGAGTAAGGACAGACTCTTTTACGATAATCCTTTTCTCTAAATCTACTCCTTAAACTCTCCTGGCTAAACGATTATTTGCCAGTTTCCAAACACGCATGCGCTCACACCAATTTGGTGTTTCAAACACACGGACGTTACGTGAATACAAACTATTGTAACAAATATGGATAATTTGGGCTTGGGTCTTCCAACACAGTACTAAAAGTTTTATGATGTTTATTTATCATTTAAATCAATCACAACATTTATCAGATAACAGAAAATTATCATAGATACAGAAATTACAAATAACAAGATGGGGGGGGGGGGGGGGGGAGGGTATGAGGAGGAGTATCAAATCTGCCCTTCGCGCTTGTATTAACAAAAAATAAACCCAGTCCAAAGATAGGTAGTTATCAGAAAAAAATAGATAATGTAACCTAACAGTAAATTTAATTACTCTGAAAAAGAGGTGTTACAGTACTAGGTATGGGTGGTAGAAAATAGTCCTGTTATTCTCAATTGTTTTCCCTTTTACTAAGCAAATGTAAGGGGGTGGGGAATAAACAGAGTTATAAAATCCCACTTAAAAAAGGAACAATACAGGGAATACAGTAAAAGTATTTACCAGGTAGGCAAATTAAAAATGGTTGCAAAATAAATCTCATGTCATTCATGCACGCTCGTGATGGCCAACACTCATTTACTCACACACACTTACCGATCGTAGAATCTGGCACTCCATAGAAAATACACAAACATCAATTAAACACTTGACATAGGTAGTGTCTTTTTCTTCTGTGTCCAGCCCCAGATTATCAGGTTTATGCGTTAGTACAGTCCTGAAATCGCTGGATGGTGAAGCCTAAGTGTTCTTTGTTTTTTGTTATGTTAAAAGGAAAGTTCTATGTTATGGCACGGTCGAGGATAAAGGTGGTGAAAAGGGGGTGGTCTCAGTGATTTCGCCGCTGATGGTAAAACTTCTTAATGCGTGATGACAACAACTGACCAGTGAGGTATGATTTACTTCAAGGGTTTTAAAATCCAGTGAAGAAAAATATGCACAGTCAGTGTTCAGGAGATTTCTATTTTCTTTCGCAGTAGAGCAGGATTAATAATCTAAATATAGCTCTGTCAATGTTCTTCTCCAGTTAAACTCTACAGATTAAATTGTACTGATGATGTGTTAAATTGTTCTTGGATTTACTTTTTTTCTGGAAAATTCAGATAGCTGGACCCCAACAGGATCGTCTCAAGATTAAAATTTAAACTGTTCATCAAAATATCTGGAGGTTTTTAAGAACCGAGTCTGGAGGACTCTATACAATGTTTTTGCTGGAACGCAAAGGTTATGATCACCCTATATTAAAGATAGAAAACATGTAATCATACCGAAAAATCAAATAACATTCTAAAGCGCGATAAATTTACCGTTAAGATTATTATATACACTCGCGTATTTAATTATATATTTTAAGAAAACACTTCGCGAGTCTAATGGTTAAAACACGCATCTATATATATTACTTAACTTAATTAATTAGTTATAAATTCCTTCGCGACTTTAAAAGTTAATTTAAACGTTTAAGCATATATTATCTTTGGAAATAGTGTAATAGATATATCATTAAATTTTCAACTGGAAACTTTTGAGATAGGTTTAATTTAATAGATTTAAATTAACACAAAATCCAGTGAAATAAAAATGAATGAACTTTCTTGAAGTCAGGGTAAAATCGAGATTCTAGCCACCCGTTCCTCGTCCGATTACTCACTTCCTGACCGGCTCGTCTCTCCCGTTCGTCTTAGTCTTCGGGCGTTTCAGCGCTCTCTTCTGGTTAACACGGAGACGCGAAATGCCGCTGAGACGCTGCTTCTGTGGACCATCACTGCTTTGATCGTAGCCACTTTCTTCGTTTTATTTAGGCAACGCCTTTAAGGCAGGTACGAAAGAAAGGTGTAGCGAAATGCTTGCTTATGATCGCTCTAGAGGTTTCAATAGGCGTGGTTTTACCTCCCCTTTAGACAAAGCAATGTCCAGAATGCATGGAAGATAACAGTCTACATATTAATAGCAAACGTGGTGGCGAGTCCACTCTGCTCTGACGCATATTAATGAGCCCAGGTGGAATTCCACGTTTCTGTTGTGCATTGCTAATGAGCACATGTGGAAGAATTCCCGTTGACGATAAAATTACAACGATATTCGGGGGTACAGATGTTATGAGGGTTCTACCATATCATCTAATACTTCAGGGTCGGCTGAGTTTCATCGTCACAATGTCCAACATTTACTCACTATTCGTATTCGTACTCGGCCGAATAGTTCAAGGCCTCTATTCGCATTCGGCCGAATAGTAAAAATCACTATTCGGTACAGCCCTACTTCAAATTGAAGAAATTGATTGCACCAAATTAACAGGCACAAAGCCATGTAATACTGACACGCTCTAAAAGAAATGGATGGCTTAAGAAATTTTAGACCAGATTTACAATAAGTAAAAATATTGTTTATGTTTTGGTATGTCATAATTTTTCTAACACTAAAAAGAAGAAAATAAAAAATATTGACGCTTTTTGTCAATTTGATGTTACATATTTTGACTGCAAGCAATAAAATCCTTGAAAAATTATATTTTGGTTTTTAGTGCTTTAAAAGCGTGTGTTTACAATATTTTTTTACATTTTTTATGTAGTACATGTATATTGTTTCTTTTTTTAACACTTACTAAGTCATACTTCTTCTGGTGCAGGTGATCATGCATCTGCACTACTTTCTGTCTTCAGTTCGGCGTAACAATTTTGTTAACGTCTTATCACTGCAACAATGTAGACTGTTCAGTTCCTTCTATATTTAGCGCCCGCCTTTATATTTATTTTTATTTATTTCCGTTTTTTTTCCTGCTATCAAAATATACAGCAATCTCCCGCTTAGCGCTGTTAATTCTATCTTGAAAAGTCGAGCGCTAACCAAAAAAGCGCTAAACGAAAATTGATTTCCCATAAAAAATTAATAGAAATCAAATTAATTCGTTCGGAGGTCCATAAAGCTGTATTAAATTAAGTAAAAAAAAGGATGAAAAACCAAAACTACAAAATTAACAACATTTATTAACTACATATAATTAATGGAAATATTGAACACAAAGGAAATATTATGTATGTACTGTTTTAGAAAAAATTTATACAAAATGTTATAGGACTTTAATCGCCGCTAGTTCCATCGCTGTGGCTACAGTTGTCACGGCGGAGCTGTCTTCATCATCAGACGACTTATATCAGAAGTTTTTGTATATATTGAAAATGTTGTTCTGGCTCCAGATGTAAACGGCACGGCTATTTGGTGAATATGGGGGGGAAAGAGAAGGTGTGGGGAAAAGGGGGGTGGTGGAGAGAAGATATTCGAGGATACTTTAAAAACAAAGTCAAGAATCGAGCTTGCTTTGCTTTGCCACCTTCTTGTTCTCTTCAGGGAGCACCTATTAAACGCTGTTTTTTGCCTGGGTTATTCTGCTCTTCGTCTCAGAAATACAGCTTACATATGATCTTAATAACACACAGAAGTAAACATACGTCCAGCAATTAATAGTTTCACCATATTTCGTTTTCGTTCCCTTCACCTTGAGTGTCGTTACGTTGTAAAACGTGACTGACAGATGCTAATTAATTAATTAGTGCCGGTTGCTTCTGATTCCTCCGCTCCCCTGCCCCTTCTTTTATAAACACATAACAGGAGCCAATGGCTAAAAATAAAATATACAATCTTTGCTCAACGCACAGACGCTTAGTTTTTTTTTTTTTTTAAATAATGTGTTAGGAAGAACTTGCTCAGGTTAGAAGAAAATGAAAAATGGTGAGGGTGTTCACCTGTCAAAGTTAATCAGTTCTCACACCAGCGGACAGCGATTTAAATAAAATAAACATGAGTCCTTTGAAAAGTTGTACAAAATAAACATGTTTCACTCCAGATGTTAAAGAATAACTAAACAAATAAACAACAAACAAACATTAATTCTAGCTCAGTGGTCTATGGTTCGATCCCCAGATGAGGTGGAATTTTTTTAGGCCGCAAACGGCTCCTGGGTCGACCCAGCTCCAACTGGGTACCAGAGCAACTTCTGGGAAGTTTAAGACGGCCGGCGTGATGCTGACCACATACCCCCCTAGTGTGCCGATGGTCAAGAAAATATTGGCCTAACACCATATTCCCAATATGCCTCAATGGGCGTGTAACGGGATCTGGATAGTCGTGGAATGGAAAGACATTCACAGAACTGCTCAATTGAACTGGGGACATAAAGTTGTGAAGAGACATGATCGCCTATTCCAGCCACCATGGTACTTGAAGAAGTAGGATTTTACCAGGTTAAAACATTAACAAATGGTTTTTGGAGTCTGTTTTATAAATGAACAAGACAAATGGTTTTTGAAGTCTGTTTTACAAATGAACAAGACAAATGGTGCTTGGAGTCTGTTTTACAAATGAACAAGAGAAATGGTTTTTGGAGTCTGTTTTACAAATGAACAAGACAAATGCTTTTTGGAGTCTGTTTTACAAATGAACAAGACAAATGGTGTTTGTAGTCTGTTTTACAAATGAACAAGACAAATGGTTTTTGTAGTCTGTTTTACAAATGAACAAGACAAATGCTTTTTGGAGTCTGTTTTACAAATGAACAAGACAAATGCTTTTTGGAGTCTGTTTTACAAATGAACAAGACAAATGCTTTTTTTTGGAGTCTGTTTTACAAATAAACAAGACACATGGTTTTTGTAGTCTGTTTTACAAATGAACAAGACAAACGGTTTTTTGAGTCTGTTTTACAAATCAACAAGACAAATGGTTTTGGGAGTCAGTTTTACAAAACAACAAGACAAATGGTTTTGGGAGTCTGTTTTACAAATGAACAAGACAAATGGTTTTTTGGGTCTGTTTTACAAATGAACAAGACAAATGGTTTTGGGGGTCTTGTAAATTGTTAAAGATAGATCAGAAGATATTTATGGTCCCGTCTGAGCAGAGGTGATAGTGGTAAATATGTGAGAATAAAGGTGTAAGAAATAGATTTTCATGAGGGAATAGTGTAAGAGGAAGGTCTGTCTCTGGAAAGTAGTTTCTCTAGTCCAGCCTATCTATACGACTATATTTTAATATCAGACGACCTTTCTCTCCCTATATGAAATATAACTTACACTATACACGCCCACGCACACACAATTATGTGACAACAATACGCACAAACATATATATATATATATATATATATATATATATATATATATATATATATATATATATATATATATATATATATAAAATCATGTTTGCAGACATAGGAAAATAACCCAATAAGTGCCCTCCCCTTGTTGAGAAAAGATGGATCCTAAAGGATGTTAATAACCCAAAAGGTCAAAGATTAACACTAGGGTGTAGAATAGACAGCAAAGAAAAGAACAAGTCCTACTAAAATGCTATCCAGTAAAAATTAAACAATAGTTAAAAGAAACAGAAGTTTGCAGGTACAATGTTTCCTGTAACAAAAGAAAATGTTTCACTCTCTCTCTTTCTCTGTTATACGTGGCCACTCATTCGCTCCCTACCTAATCTGGTGAAACAATGTTTTGGACGAATAATCCATGAATGTGCATATAAAGTCCAGTAGTTGGTATCATCCGAATTGGGCCCAAGTTCCTCCGATAATAATTAAATTTTACACGGGGAATGCCTAATTTGGTGGTAGATTTCTGGATACACAATTGACACCTAGAACAGTTAATATGGCATATACACCCAGAAATAGACAAAAAAGGTTATTTTTGATTTGCATACAATAATTGTGTTTTAAATATTTATAAGCCTTTTTACTTCGATATTCTTTTTGAATTATGTGTTTATCTGTAATAGTTTATGAGTTATCAATGTTCAAAGAGATCAGATAAGTGTTTTAACATTTTAAAAACTAAACTTTAACGAAAACAGGGCCTGCGATTCACAGTTCCGGTGATATTTTCTACAATTTTAAAGCTATAGCTTTCAAATTTTGCACACTTATAGCCCATGTTATCCTTTATGGCATGAACCTCCACTTTTTTCTTACATGGTATAGAAACAGAGATATTGCTATACTTTTTCTTCTTCTTCGTTCGCCCTGAAAAGGACGGTGGTTGCGTTGTGTCTGTTTACGCCTAAGCTGTGATATCTGCACCTTTCGGTCGACACATCCGACTTCAGCACGGCATTTTTTAGGGACCGGGTTATTACGGACTGACTCCTAGTATGTTGAGGATGACCAAGATGTCGGATGCGTATTCTGTTCCTAGAGTCAAAGTCCCTCGGGTTCTTATATCACTTTTATAGGATTCCGTAATACTCTTCGTTGGTATCGATATTGTCTGTATTAACCCGTGTGATGCATTGATAGCTGAACATGTTTCATATTAAAGATATGAATATTGACTGACCTGTATTAGTCTCTTGTCTTATTAATAATGTTAGCAGTGTGAGATGCAGCGTGTTCAGGCATTAAGTGTCACTGGTCATTATAGTTGAATATAAACAGTATTTAACTCAACTCAGAATACGTCAGTTGATAAGACCAGGATTCGACGACTCAAAACATTTTAATAAAATAATATCATTCCATGAGCGGACACAACTACATGGAGACATAGTTCACATCACATTCATGTACGTATTGCAAGAGTCCTTGTTCTTTCATTAAAAGCACATGTTCATTAATGTCTATCTAGACTTCTGGTTAGCGGTCAGTTCCTTTTACCGGCCAATGTCTTTTGGCATAATTCAGAGGCTAACTAGACTTACTCCCGTCGCTAGTTTAGCAATCTACTTCTCACGCTAGGCTTACGTCTACTGCTAGTCGTCTAATATCCAGTTACACTAGGCTTACGTCTGCCGCTAGCTATATAATATTCATCTGTACTAGTCTTACTACTGTTGCTAGTAATATAATGTTCCTTTGGCATACCACGCCAGGCTAATCTGCCATAAATATACAAACTGCGTTAGTAACGAGGCGACTTACGTTTGATCCCCGAAATACACTGCTCAATTGGCTTCCCAGCCACACACATCCATTAAGTGGACAATGTCACACATTTCGAAGTGGTTATACCACACATATCATAGTGGCGATGCCACACTTCTGAAACACACTGCCGTTAGGGTCAAAACCCACAAGTCGAATGACGTTACTAAGACATACGCGTCATGCATAGAGATATGCATACTATGTCGTTAATATATATTCAATTGCGATGTTCCATGGTGCAGCAATTCGAGTCGGCCAAACTCAAATGCCTGCACACATGCAACAATCATCGACATCGGTCGATGAGACATATCTCTTTCATTTGAGGTGTTCCATGATACAGCCATTCGGATCGAGCTCAAATCCAAATGCCTGTAAACATGAAACAATCCTCAACACGGGTTTGCCTTCCCATTGCGATCCGCACTCGCTCAGCCAGACTGCACTGCTGCAGACTGTTTCCAGGACCACCACGTGGAGGTGGAGTGCGGTCTTGACCAGCTCTAGTTCGCTGGTCCTGATGCAAGCAGTACAGCTATGGGTCGCTGACTGCATTCACTATTACTGCATCTTGGGGTCCCATATTGCTATACAAAGTTCTAAAGTTGTGCTATTTAAAAGGGTCATATTGCAAGAGCCATATCTACAAAGCTCATTGAGGTAGACATTTTTGGGTGGTTCACGCCATAGATAGGGATGTTATGCACATCATCTGCTGGTTTGGCATTCTTTGCACTTTTTATGTGAGTAAAATTCATTCCCAGGTGCACTGGGGGTTTTCCTTTCATTTTTTTTCATCACTTCATGTTAATTAATTATTTTCACATAAAACATTAAAATTTATAAAGTAAACTTTGTTCATCATAAAATATAATATCTCTTGTAACATGTGGCCAAATTTTATGTCAACAAGTTCGTTAGTTATTTTTCTGTTAATTTTTTAAGAAGATAACCCATTTTTGGGTGAGTGTGCCCCCTTGTCGGCTTGCTCTGGGGTGAGTACCGATTATGAAACAGCGCATTCTCCTGGATAAAATCCACTTGGGTAAAACGACCGTCAGAAGTCGGGAAAAAAATAATACGTATATTGCCACAGCGGGCTGATAAAATTGAATGGAAAAATCTGTGTATTTTGTAAGTCCCGTTACTCAAATTTAAAAATTTTAGTATGTCGCCTTGGCAATAGGCGTGGCTTCAAAAGTGAGACAACAGACAGCAAATTACGTGGTTTTGCCTTCGCAAAACGTAAACACTAACTGAGGAAGCAAAGGTGGTCGGATTTCTGTAGGAATACTGAGGCTATATTTACATATGTCACAGGTCTGTTTTACAAATCAACAAAACAAGACAAATGGTTTTTGAAGTGTGTTTTCTATTTTACAAATGAACAAGACAAATGGTTTTTGGAGTCTGTTTTACAAATGAAGAAGTCACTAGACACACGGGAGGTTTTTTTTTTTCTTCACTTTCTATTATCAGTTTTTGCAACAGCTCCGTCAAGATTACCAAATGAGCAAGTACCCGCCAAACATGATATGTGTGTGTGGCGGGGGGAGTGAATAATTATATTGTGCTCTTTCTGCTGCATGTCCTGATGACGTCACTAATTCTCCTGTTGTCATGTCATTCCTTTCCATCCATATCAACTTCATTGGATCTTTGTAGTGACACGTGTCATTCATTATGATCCTTGACCTTCCCACTGTTAACAAATTGAGAGGCATGCGTGCTACTTTAATGTGTGCTCAATTTAGCTTTCACGGCGCAATGCACGCCGTTTCCGTATTTTTGCCAAAAAAAAAACTGACAGGATTGTTTTCATTGTTGATTACAGACTTCCCAGTTAGACAATCAGGGATGTGGTATGATTATCAAAATGAAGGGCACAGGTTCTTAAAGCCACTCGATACGTTCATGGACCGTCCCTACATCTCAGCGCGTGTAATGAAGTTGGCGATACCATTATCGAAAAGGGGGGAAAAAAAGAAATATGATTGTTCTATCTTCATCCATTCTTATTTTCCTGTTGCGTACATATCTAACACTAACATTATATTCTCTCTCTCTTCTTCTTCTCCTCCTCCTCCATCTCCTTCTCCCCTCCTCTTCCCCTTCTTCTCTTCCTACTCCGCCTCCTCCTTATCTCCTCATCATGCTTCTTCCTCCTCTTCTCGTTCTCCTCCTTATCTCTCTCTTTCTGTCTCTCTCGTTCTCTCTCTCTCTGTCTCTCTCTCGGGTATGTCCCTCAAGACACTCAATCAGTAGAGGAATGGACAATTCCGTGTGCTGATAGGAAACACTATGCAGAGTGTCACGAGAGAAGACAATCAGATCATCAGATATGGTTCCCCACGTCAGACAAGGGATTCGGCCCTTTTATCTTGTTTACACTCTACGGGAGAGGGCCCTCTTGGGTCTTGACTTGCAAGTGTCAGCCTCTTGTTGCCTTTTTTTTCCCTTGCGCTGGGCATTGAGCCTACTCCACCTTGAGTGCAACTTTCAAATTCATTCCTGATTTTATCCACTCTATTACGCGTGTTATTTAGGAAGGAAAAAAATTTACTAGTTATAAGGAGAAAGTCATATTGGCAAAATGGTTAAAACGCACGCCTCTCGCGACAACGTTATCATGTTACGGGTTCAAACCTTAGTTGCGCCACGCTCCAGTCTACCGAGCTATAAATGAATACCTGACTCTGCCCTTTGAGTTAGGGAAGGCAAGGGCAGCGATGAAGGGAGCTAGTCACCCATCTCAAAAAGGTGGAACTAGTATAAGTGAAGTCTTTAACACGTCATTCCATTACGGCAGTACTTGCTATAGAACTGCCATTATATCACTGTTTAGTTGCAGAGTGTTCAGAGCGCTTGCTTCCCGAGGCAAAATTACTGGGTTCTAAAGCAGGCTGATCACCCGTTTGCCAGTCACTTCGATTACGGAAACAACAGCAAATGGATTGATTTGCCGTTGCCCTAAAGACGCCAATAGGCGTGATGGGAAACAATGGCAAAGAAAACCTATCTGCTGTTGCCCTAAGACGCCACTAGGCGTAATGGCCACTGACTGCTTTGACGGTCGGTGGCTAAGGACTGAAGAAGAAGAAGAAAGCAGGAAGCGTCATGATGCAGTAGTAAAAATGGGTACCTGACTCTGCTCTGAAGTTAGGGAAGGCAATCGCAGGAAGGAAGGGAACGATTTTATTTTACTGCATTCTAGTTCGTATTTTAAAGTTGTCTTTCATGAAGGATTCTGCGTTTCACATCTTCGTAAATTTGAATTACTGAACTTTGTGCCCCATCAGTTTCCATAGAACTATCATGCTAGAGACTCCAGAAGGAAACGAAAGCGAGGCCGGCCAAAAGCTACGAGACATAACGGAGAACTATAGAAGCAGAGATGCACAGCACGAACCAGAGCTGGGGCACCACTAGAAGGATGGCTGCCGACCGAGCAAAATGGAGACAATCTGTTGCAGCCCTACAAGACGCCACCAGGCGTGATGGTCACTGATTACCTTGTCAGTCAGCAGCCAATGACCAAAGAAGAAGTTTCCAGAGTGATACTTAACATTTTACATATGTTAATACCTCTGTTCTCTTTGAGATAATCTGAACAGCATTGATACAGGCAGGCGGTGTTAAGATATATGTACCTACAGCTCTGTTCTGTCCTTGTAGAATATACACGGTCATCAGTGAAAAAAAAAGCATTTAGATCAAATGGCTGCTGATTTATTTCTTGTATGATAATGATACATTTTTATTCATTAACTCATTTCCGTTTTTGTCCGTATGGAGCATCAAACCACGACTACAACTGTCCCTCTCCCCCCCCCCTTTTTTTTACAAGAAACCTGCGTCAAAGCCATCGTCCTTTTGAAGAGGTGTGTTTTTGTAGCTATTTGTTTTATATGATGAGATTGCCAGCTTCATGTACATTCTCAAATTGATTGCATCTTACGACATGCCTGAGGAGGCAGTAGTTCTATTCTTGCTTGGTACCCTCAGGGACCCCCAGCAAGTACCCGGGGCATTTATACATTTTCAAGATTATTAATTATATTGTCTTTAATTGTAATGAGCATTTGCATAGCGTATACCATTTACTGCAGTACCGTATAACTGTGTCTACCAAATATACCCGGGATGGCCAATAAGCTCACCAATCGCCAATAGACAAATGTGGCGAACTGGTAACAAAAGTGTAGTGAGTTGGATTTTTAGGCCTGTTGTGATACTAAGCGAAAATTTCATAATAAAAAGTATCTTGAAAAAAAAAAAAGAATTTTACGCTGATAAAGTATAGTATACTTTTAATTCCCAGCAATTCTTGAAATGTTGGAGGGGTTCTTCCATATCCTTGAAATAATATAAAACATTCCAGAATGAACAGTCAGAAAGAAAAAGAAAGAAGTGTCCTAACCACAACAAATACATAGAGAAACATTACACAAGAAACACTTTGATCCATGCATACACAGATGGATCAGCAACAAAAGCAACAGAAGATGGAGGTGAAGGAGTCTGAGCTTAAGCAATGGCACAACAACACAAAAATCTGTCAGTCGCAACAGGAAAATTCTCAAGTAACTTCAAAGCAGAAGTAGAGGCCTTAAAAACTGCAGAATTCCTAATTACAGAAGAAAGCTATGACACGTAAAATCTTCGATTGTTACATTTTCCAGCAACCTCCTTTAACTTTCTTCTATGTCCTTCCTTTTCTTTTTACTCACCCGCATTTTTCCTTTCTCATCGAGCAAGGTTATCTTATCATTTCATGTCACTCCTTAATAGTACCTGACCACTTGACCTGTTTTTGAAGCAACAATGACTTCTATTTGTGCAGGGTGAAATTGTATGCGTACTAGATTATGTAACAGTTTGCAGCAGACAGAAATGGTGTCTGTTGTTAGCGAGGCGGGTTGATTAAACAAACACCGCCAGACGTCGTAGTGCGAAAACCCAGACGTTCGTCGGCGGAAGGTAGATAACAACCGTTGATACGTGGCCAATTTCACTGGGATATCGGAAGATATCAATCTTGTTAAAGTTTAAGGTACGGAAAGTGATGTAACACTTCCGGCAGATTGAACTCGTTGCAATAATCAACTACGAGAAAGTAACATCTTGGAGGAGATTGTCAGCGATAGGTCTATGAAGTAGTGAGTTGGTAAACATAACAGGCAAACGGAAGTAGCAAGACCTTATATGGTCATGAAGTTTAAAAATACCATGTAAAGTTGTCATGTAGTAAGGTTCTACATGAGGATAGCGGTGGAACAGCTACCAAAATCTCACACTTATTAGCAACTGGTTTGACATTTGAGGGGCTAAGATAGACTGCTCCTGATTGGATCTCCCCTCTACGAAGCAACTTGGATCTGTGGGAAAAAATTTCGCTTATAACATACAGTATTTTAAAACTACTTCACTGAATTCCAATTTGGTCAAGGAGAGATCACAGACAGCCAAAATAAGAGCTCGTAACCAGGACACCCTACATGATCGGCCATACGATTAGTAGCTGCTAAAATTAGAGAGCGTAAAACCCCCATAAGAATATTGAAAGCCTAAGCCTTAGGACCCTCCTGAAGTGGAAATAGTATAAGGATTCAGTACACTATAACTTCATCTATCTGAGGGATTACTGTATCTTAAAACAAATTTGTAAATTACGGCCATTTTGTGCATCAAGCGTTTGTATTAATTTGCCCGATATCGGGGTAAGTTGTAATATGTACATTTTATCATGTATTTGCATGTTGACATGTATAATTTGCTTTTGAATGTACAGCTGCTTGAGGCTGGCAACCTCATCACTGCAAATAACTTGACACATGAGCCACCACTACAAAAGCTGGTGGCTGTTTCGTGCGGGTTTCTTCACAAGGAACCAACAGTAGAGGTGGTCCCAGGCTCCACAGAAAGCAGGGAGTGGATGATATAATGATGTATTTAATTATTATACTAACACTTCAGTAAGTTTTATATTTACATTTATATATATTTCAAATGCCGCCTTCCGCTGTCCAAAAGCACTTTCATCCGACTCATTGCGGTTAAAATTAACGCTTAGGGAGAGTAAAAATTCTGAGGAAGATGAAGTGGTGGATGGAAGCGGAGGTCGCCTCGCCTGATGTTCATATCAGGAGACCCAATACTAAAAAAGAGGCGTTTGTTTCCTCTTAGTTTGGGATACAAGTTGCCAGCGGTTGACGTTAGACGCCTACATCAGATGGGTCTTGAAGAAGCTTGCCTGGACAACCTAAGCAGCTATCCCCGGTCAAGCGACGTGCTGCTGCATCAGTATTTCACTAGTGAAGATAAGGGCAAGTCCAAAGCACCTATATGAACCAACAGCGACTTAAGCAGAAGCCAGCTGACCCTAACCCGCAGTTACGTAACATACAAGCTCAGCCAATAAACTTTTCAAATCTTTTCCTATCTTCCCACCAAAATTTAACAACATTCGATCTTAATAAATATCATCACTCTTCTTTTTATAAACAATTTTATTTATTTTACAATAAAAAGTGATTATTAAACCTGTTTATCTGTAACTATAAATCTATAGTTGGTGTCGTATATTTTTAGATAGGTTAGAAGATATTTATGGTCCCGTCTGAGCAGAGGTCATAGTGGTAAATAGGTGAGAATAAAGGTGTAGAAAAAGATTTCACAAGTGAATAGTTAAGGAGAAAAATTTGTCTCTGGACTGAATAGTTTCTCTAGTCCAGCCTATCTATACGACTATATTGTAGTGTAAGACACTCTTCCAACCCCTTATCTCTATTAAGGTAAGTTTAAATAGACACACCCACACACAGTTATGTGACGAGACACACAAAAACGTGAAAACTATGGTTAATTGGGTATGGGTCTGACCAACACACACATTTAAGTTCTCGTTGTTGTTTATTATCATTGAACTTCTTACATCAAACATATAGAGAAATCAATAAAGTCATGTTTACAGATATATGAAAATAACCAAATAAGTCCCCTCCCCTGTTGAGAAAAGACCCCAAAAGAAGTTAATAACCCAAAGGTCAAAGATAAACACTAGATTACAGAATAGACTGTGAAGAACAAGTTTCCACTAAATTACTACTCAGTAAAGTACTCAGGTTAGCGAAATAAATAAAAAAGTTAGTACAATGATTGTAACAAAGGCAAATATTTATTCTCTCTCTCTCTCTCTGTCTCTCACTCTGTCATCTGTGGCCACAAACACTCTTGCTTACCTAATAATGGTGTAGGTATCCCTTGAAAAATTACAAGTCTGAACATATTGTATATTGTCAGGTGGTGTGACAGGTTATGAGAATAGACTACAGTTAATCCGTCCGCTTGCTTCCCACCGGCGCCCCTCATTACGTTCCACCTGCCATCTACCTCGTTTCCTCATTAACATGTAGAGTTTTGCAACGCATATCGTGAAGCCACGCCTATTTTTTTTCTTCTCTGTCTTACAGGCACTAATGAATGTTTACAAACATACCTATTAGCTAATCCACGACTGGACAGGTAACAGCCAGCGAGTAAGAACCGTTTATCTGAATTATCACGCGACCGATTTGGCAATTGTTGAATAGTGACAGATCAGACAAGAACGCGCGTAGAAAGAGAACGGGTTGGTTGTTGGTAGAATCAAGGGCGATAAGACAAAAGACGTACCTTTGATGGTTACATTTCTCAGGGGGACTTAAGCGAATGCAAAAAGGGGGCGATAACCACAGTTACCGGCCACATCCGTTTGTTCGTGATCCTAGGGGACGTAATTATCTACAGAGAGAGACGAGATCAAAAGACAGTCTGCTCGCTAGCAAACGTCTATGTTGGGCGGCATCGGTGAGAAGGAAATCTCTGATTCGGGAATACATAGTGAATTACTTAGATTCATTAAGATAGTTTCATTTTTCTGTTTTGTGGTAATTTATATATTAGCATTTTGGTGATTTCTTGTGCTACGTTTATCAGTATAATTCACTGAGATTTCTAGGCGCTTTAACTGGTGTATTAACTAACGCATGGCTATTTTATTCCAGATGGTTTAACTAACTATAAGACGCTAGGTGATTGATAATTGACGGAATGCAACTTACTTCTATTCATTTAGGTGTAATTTTGTAAATGACTAAGTGTTTATATCACGTTAAAAAGCGATAAGATGAGCTAGACACTTGTGGTTTAAAATCTAATTTAATAACGGAGTGGTTAAACAGGTCTTACCTTAACGCGTGTTAGGATATGATATTGATTATGGTTAAATATTTGCCTTTCTTCCTATACTCTAAGCTGATCATAACCCTGCGAACTAGCGGTTTTTATGGTCTTATGTTCTTATAAGCATACAGAGATATTGTTATATTGTTGAGTCTTCGTGTGGTGATCCTGTGTGGTCCAATTTCTTCACTCATGAGAGAGGCCAATATATAAACAATAACTGTAAGAGTAACTGGACTTTAACAGTACCAGTTTTTTTATCAATATCAGCAGCCCGCAGTGGCAGCATATATCTTTTTATTTTATCTGACTATGACAGTAGTTTTTTTCACGGGATTATACTCAAGAGAACTCACTGTTCAGACTCGGCCATCACCTTAGAGAACAGCCAAGAATTGTTATCATTTATATTTTTCATAACGTACCAGAGTGTCTCAGCCACCAGAGGCTAGATAACCCCGGAACTATATGTATTATTCATCCTATGACGGTGACCACCACGTATAAATCTCACTCCAACCAACTAAAGGCAGTGATACAGTGTTTATCCAGGAAACAATTAACGCACCGACTTCAGCGACTACCTTGAAATTAGCAATCAGCACCAAGGCTAGTCTGGGGCTGGATTTGGCAAAAATAATCTGACACTGTATGGTAGTAGTTGTTGTTAGTGTTTAGTTCCACGCAATACCTGCAACAACTATTGGGTAAGCGAATATGAATGTGGCCACAGTATGAATGATTGAATGAACTGAAAGAGAGAAACATAATTTTATTTGGTTACCACTACTATACCAATCTTCTTTTATTTCTCACTAACCTGATTATTTACGGGATAGTTTAATTGGGAACTTGTTCTTTTCCCGTACTGACTATTCCATACCCCTTATTGTTAACTTTTGATGATCTTTTTGGGTTAATTAATCTCTGTTGGGATCTTCTTTTCTATTCCTTTACAAGAGGGGAGGACCTATTGGGTTAATTTCAATTTGTCTGTAAACCATGCTTTATTATTGTATATGCTTGATGTTGTGAATTTCTAGTGATAATAAACATAATAAACCTTAAGTTACTGTTTGGTCAACCCCTACCCATATCTGTTATTCATAGTTTGTTTTCACGTTGTGCGTATCTGTCACATAATTGTGAGTATGTGGGTGCAGTGTAACTTGTATTTTGTATAAGGAGAGAAAGTGCGTCTGATTTAAAATATAGTCGTAAAGATAGGCTGGACTAGAGAAATTACTCACTCCAGGGACTGTTCTTCTTCTTACACTATCACTCACGTGAGAAAACAACTATTTCTTACACCTTACTCTCACATAGTTACCACTATCACCTCTGCTCGGACAGGACAATAAATATCTCAGACCTATCTTGTAAAAATTACTACAGGTGGATTGCCCAAATCTGGCCCCAGTCCAGCCTTTGTATCGAATAATAATTACAAGGTGGACGCCAAATTTGGTGGTTTAATTTTTTTCTGGATGAATCATGTGTCACCGCAAATAGTTACTAAAGCAAGACGTTCTCGGGACGTTCACAGTTACAAAAGGAGAAAAGTAGTTCCTGTATTGTCTAGCCTCTGGTTGCTAATACAAATGTTACATTATGTAAAACTGATAATGATGGTAAATCCTATCTGCTGACTCTTATGGTGAGTGCCGATTATGAAACAACGTAGTCTTCTGGATCACTCCGTTGCTACGGCTGTCAAACGTCAGGAATATATGTTCTGTCGTATGCCCAGTATGCTGGAAAATTTTGATAACTTATTTAATTTCACACAATGAAATATAATGCAGATTCTATTCAGTCACTAATCCGTCACACTTAATAATCTCAGTCAGCTAAGCCGTATCTTCTTGTGTAAAAAAAATGGGGTATTTGAAATTACATTACTTTGAACGACTGGCAAGAAATATCTATGCGTTAGGTTATTTCACTAGTTTTAAATGCTAGGGAATTATAGTGAATAAAATGGTAAACCTAACACATTTTAACACTTAAGCACAATTTCTATTACCACAAATCAGAAAATGAAATCCCCACGGGACAATTTAACACATTTAGCGAAGAATGGTTCTAGTCCGGCGTGATTAGATTATCCAAGAATTTCTGAGCGACTTCTGATAACTGAATTTAAGACAGCACGGTATATATACAGATTATGGTGTTATCATCACCAGAAGACGTTACAATTCACACCTTCTGTATAGTAGGGAATTCAGGAAACTGCGTTTGTTCGTTCATTCTACTCAGCGATACTGACCGACATCAAAAAGCTTTGCCATGTACGGGCCTCTCTTAGATTACGTCCCCTTTCGCAGATCAAACAGTCCGTTATTTTCTCCGACAACTGTCTAATGACCGATAATTGGCAAATCAGCTCGCTTGAGAAACTCAGGTAAAAGAATCAGGGCTCGCTGCCTGTTATGCCGGTAGGTCACGGAAATTGGTAAATGTCTGTTTGTTTACATGTCAAAAAAAGGGCGTGGATTAGATATGAGTAATGCAGTCAGAAAATTGCGTGGTTTGGCTTAGCAAATGGTAGACACTAAATGGGAAAGCAAAGGCTGTCAGATTACTGTATCAATATTTACATTCCACGTCACAGTTGGATTAATCACTAATGAGTGAATTGAATGTCTGCACCCGTATAGCTCAAATTGTTTTAAATACAAACCCATATAGGGATATTAAAGTAATGTTTGCGGAATCACAGTCAGCTGGGGGCTCAAAAATACGAGTCAAATATTTCCTCACAGAAGGGTCGGGAGAATAATAAGTTCATGATAGCTTAGATGATCTTAGTTGTTATGCTTTCTTTTCTTGAAAATCATGTGAGGCTCTCTTAAATAGAAGCATCATTCTTCTGTTTGTATCTCTGTCAAGAGTAATCTTGAGCGACGGTCGATACTTTTGAAGACCCTCATTTTTATACTCTGTTTGGCCATTGTTGGACCACCAATGCAGAGCAGGGAAGACACTAACTCCACAAAAGCTAAGAGATACAAGTAGCTTTCTTCATAGTTGCGCTGTCAGTAATTGCAACGCTGAAGAATCAAAATACAGGCATACCTCGCTATATTGTGCTTCGCTTTATTGCGCTTCGCAGATATTGCGCTCGTTTTCAAATTATTCATGTCATGTTATGTTAGAACGTGCCTTTTTCTTCTGATAGATTTTGGCAAAAAAGATTACGATTCGCTGAAGGCTCAAATGATGAAGATTAGCATTTTTTTTTAAGCAATAAAGTATTTTTTAATTTTACAGTACATTGCTTTTTTTTTTTTTAATAGACCTAGCACTATTACGCACTTAATAAACATAGTGTAAACATGATTTTAGGCTTTTATATGCACTGGGAAGCCAAAAAAATGGGTGTGACCCGCTTTATTGCGATATTCGCTTTATTGCGGTGGTCTGGAACCGAACCCGCAATATCTCCAAGGTATGCCTGTAATGCTGACATGGATACTGTCGTAAAACGTGTGTGTAAACCCACTTCTTAGTTAAATCAATATGTCGAGATACAAATATCCCTCAGCCAATCAACAAGCAACGTTCACCAGTCTCTGAGCCAGAATAAATTATACGAAGTATAAGCCAGGAAAAAAAAAACTTAAGCCCTGTTTTTCTGATGTCGGTCGCGGCCATCTTGTCTCCCAATATGGCGAAAAACATAATAAAATTAGGCATAAGCCCTGGTTTTCGGGAGTCGGCGTAGGTCACGGATTGTATGGCGGATGGTACTGAACCGCATATAGCCAATCAGCTTGCCACGCCGAGAACCAATCAACAGCATTCCTTTAGCAGAAAAAGTTACCTCATCTATCTATATATACGGGCGCAGTTTATTCAAACTCACACACACACCAACACGAAGCCAGCTAGACGACCGACTGGAGAAGAGAAGCTGTCAAGACTGATTTATTGCTCACCTGCATTGATCGCGCAGACTGCTTCACTAGTCGAGTCAAAACCTGGCCTGTTTAAATCTTAGAGGGTTTTATTCGTGTCATCAAACCTGAGGTCGTATGTCCAGTCAATCCAGCTGCCTGGAACTTCGCAGGAGCACAGTGACTGCACAGGAGCTACATCTTTAGTCCCCCTCAGTCTTGGGTGGGCTAACGAAACGACCATCAGCGGGTGTTGTGTGCAAGAAATTAAGGACAGAACTGTTTCAAGAGATGAGTACACATTAGTACCATTTCTGTCAGCAATTGTGAGCATTAACGGTCAAGGACGAAAAATTGAGTTAGCATAGCAATCGACAAGAATAACAGCATAGCTGATAAATTTTATATATATATACGTAATCGTAATTAACAACACAGCTGATACATTTACTAAAATTGAGTAACAGCACAACTGATAAAATGTGGTTCCTATAATTGGAAGACTTGTAATATATATAAATATATATATATATGTGTGTAAATCATTTGTAAACTTACAAATCTATTACATTCCATCTTCCAACATCCATCCTTCAGCACAAGAGTAGATAGTGTATATACTAAATAAAAAATAAGGAAATTGTATTTGAACGACTTGTCAATTTTATAATTGTTAAGTAAAATCTGTTTCCTTGGTTTAATATCACAGTTAGTTACACAGCAGGGGTGGCAATTTATGACTGTCTCCTCTCTACTAATTTTTCGAGATCAGATCATTCACAGCCGTAACTAATTTGTGATACCAGTAGTTCTCTCAGACACTGGGACTTCACCATTTTCTGCATAAATTCTATTTCTGTAATTGTCAGTACTATACTGATCCTAAAGCCAATAAAAACCTCACGCTACAAATACCTAAAAGTAACACTTCACAATATATGTCAGCAATTCAAAAGTGCTGTGAAACAATGGATCCCATCTCACTGCAAAATCCCCGAAAATGAAGAGACTGCCAGATTGGCAAAGGAAAGGGGAAAGCTACCTCAACTTGACACACGCATAACTTATGAAGAGGCAAAGAGTTTTATCAAGCGCAGATACAGGAGCAAGTGGGAAGCAGAGCATCCAGACCATCAAAAGAATGGTGATATTATCAGCTCAGCAGAAGTGAGCAAGTGGTAATCTTCAGACTTCACACAGGTCACAACAGATTGGGATACCATCTATTTAACAAGTTAAAGATATGAACTACCGATGAGTGTAACTGTGGCACCGACAAAATGACAGTTGAACATCTGCTTCAAATGTGCCCAAAATATGAGGAACAGAAAAAGCGCATTCAGCCTTCATCAGTACCATCCCTGGAAAAACTCTACGGAGATACCAGCAGCCTCAAACTGGCCGCTGCTTTCTTTGAACATATTCAAGTTGACGTCTGAAAGTGAACGAAGAAAAGGAAGATATCCGTGTGATTCAACAGCCCTGCGTAAATCGGATATTCAGGTATTTTGAGCAAATGGTCACGCATGGTTACGTACTGACCTTCCTTAATTCGTGTTTGACTCGCACGAATAATGCGTGAATGATATCTTTTAAAGGAAAATTCGGAAATTTCTCATCTAATCAAAGTAGTTAGTAACCTTCATTATTTGATGTGGCAAATGAATCATGAAATTGGCCATACCTGTGGCTTGACTTAAAAAATCCCACCCGGGATAAATGCTATACAACTATTGCACCGTGAATCGTAAAATTATGCCATATACAGTAGTTAACGGCCGTACAAAATCATTTTCGCACTGCGTACTTTAAAATGATGTTACGCTTCAACAAGTAATATCGCTATTAAATCTCGCAATTATTCCAAGAAATTAAGTTTACAGAGGGACAAATAATACATCTGCGTGTTTTTTAAATAAAAATTTCTAGCCTCGTTTTTAAAAGTCTGTCGCTATGAGATGAACATACTGTACACGCTTCCTGCTTGCCCATTCAAGTCACAAGAGTTCTATTTCTGTGCACCAAAAACTAACGGCGTGAAACATAAAAGAAACAACAAACCACTTGTGTGCGTCTGTGATTCAGTATTTACATTTTTGTGGCCAGTCGGGGATGAGCTCGTAAAAATGTCCTAGTTAAGAACTTTCACCTATTCATTGAAATCCAGGCTACGTATACATACCTGTTTAACTGGCCCAGCAAACAAGATTGTGTCAGGGGGCAACCCGCACTAACAGCTCTGTTATGTGAAACACGGTCAAGTACGGGAGAAGCTCGGTTCCAAGCAGTCACAATTTTCAGAACAGGAGTTCAAGATGAACAGATTGTATTTGGATATGTATGAGCTGGTTTGATGGGGACTATAAACTGACATACAGGTTCATTAACATATAGACAAGGTAGGTAGTAGAATATGAAAACTAGACGTATAATTCTCGTATGTAAAGTGCTCGACAAAATGTGTTTCCTTGAACTATGAAAGCAGATTACGTCATTAGAAACTCATTCTAATGTAACTAATGGATCCTGCTTCACGGATGAATGAAGCGTACCACGGCCACACGGGTTTAATTGTGAAATTGATATTAATAGTAACACAAGTCAGGCATTATTTTGTCTTTTTTTCTACATTATATGACAAATTTAACATACGTTGATATCCTGTCGGTTTGCTAGCATCAGACAGAATAGAGTTTCAGTAAAATCGTAGATCTGTATGTGTATGTGCATTTGTGTATCAAAGTATATGTGTATTGGTGTGTATGTGCATTTGTGTATCAAAGTATATGTGTATTGGTGTGTATGTGCATTTGTGTATCAAAGTATATGCGTATTGGTGTGTATGTGCCCAAGTATATCATCATCATCATCATTATTTTCTTTAGCGCTCTTTACTGACCAAGGCGCAATCACTGTAACCGCTTCCCATCGAAGGAACCCTACAACAAGTTGTCGCTGTCGTTGTCACTGTCGCTGTCACTGTCACTGTCGCTGTCGCTGTCACTGTCGCTTGCAGCAGTGGTTTCTGTGGCAATGTGTTCTACATGATGAGGTGCCAGTTCAGTTTCACAACCTCATATTAGTCGTCTTGTACGACATGTACGTGTGTATAAGAGAGAGAGAGAGAGAGAGAGAGAGAGAGAGAGAGACACACAGAGAGAGACAGAGAGAGAGAGAGAGAGAGTGAGTCTGTGTGTGTGTAAATGGACGGGTGTTTTAAAATATATTCATGTTTTCTTTTCCATTTTCTCGAAGACAAATACTCTTTTCAACCTCACATTGGTTATAATCAGGGAATAATTAGGCTACATATTATTGCGTAAAGTGGTTAAAGTGCTTGCTTCACCAGGCGAAAAGACCGCATTCGAACCCCGTCTGCCCAGTAGTAATCTACCTACTATGGGTACCTCACTCTGATAGTTAGCCAGGGAAGGCAATGACAGCGAGAAAGGGAACTGCCCTTCCCCCCCCCCCTTTTCCAACCACTTAAAGCTAAGAGTTAATATAGGTACAATCAATAACACTTCACCCCCCCCCCCCCCCCCCCCCCCCCCCCCTCGCCTCGGGCCGCAGTATACACTGTTTGACTAAAGGTACCCTTTATTATTTACTACATACGGCAAATACATTTTGTTGTAATTGTTCACTGGTAACGAACTGATTTGACCTACTTATTTCATGCTGAATAATTTGAAATTTTAAAAATTGTGTCTATGTGTAGGAGTTCTGTCATTTGTGCACCTTGCTGAGATATATAGATTAATAGTGGTTTTAAGGACCATCTTCATTGCATACGGACAACTCCAGAAGTGCTCCGATCTCCTCCATTAGCTCGCACAAGGAGGATCTCAGCACAGTGCAGGAACTCCGTAGCACCGGTGAGGATCCCAATGTGTGTATACAGGAATAACACATTCTATAAATATGTTTGTGGTTGGTAGGCTGTTCCTGATTTTTAAATTGTTGCCAAGTCAGCGTCCCTATGGCATACACCTTACGATTTCCAACTGCCGAGAGATTTTTAATGAGCGCAACTTGCACACGGGACCTCCTATTTTTGTATCCTTATCCAAGAAGGCTAGGCATCCGATCTCACTAACCAGGAGATTAGGAGGGGGGGGGGGGTAATTGCATCATTAGGAACCAATAGTTCTAACAAAAATTTCCATCAATAATATTCCCTGTACTGGGAGCGAACTCGGTACCTTTAGAATTAGAGGCGGACACCATAACTCTGAGCCACTCCAACCCTATTTATAGTTATATTTATTAATAATAATAGCCCCTTCAGTCATAACTGACTATGGGAATGCGCCCCTGAGGTGGCAGCCCTCAGCTGCTTATTTTCCTGGTGCTCCTTTCGACGTTTTCTCCTCACCTCTGCTTGTTGTGTGAGCGTCTCTTCGCCCAATCTGAGGTGGCGCCGTAAATAGCATCGCCACTTAGTGCGATCGGCAGCTTCATCCTCCCATGTTGCTGGATCCATGTCCAGTGCTCTCATATCTCTCTTGCACACATCTTTGAACCTCAGCTGTGGTCGCCCAACTGTTCTCTTGCCATCTGCTAATTGTCCGTAGAAGATATCTTTTGGGATGCGACCATCTTCCATGCGGCGAACATGGCCAAGCCAGCGAAGTCTGCGCTGTCTAAGCAGTGTATACATACTTTGAAGGCCAGCACGTGACAACACCTCGACATTTGTCACTTTATCTTTCCACGAGATGCCGAGGATGCGGCGTAGACACCGCAAATGGAAGGTATTGAGCCTTCTTTCTTGCTTAGCATAGGTCGTCCAGGTCTCGCTGCCATATAGGAGCGTGCTGGTGACGCAGGCATTATATACCGCAGCTTTGGTCTTCATTGTGAGTTTAGAGTTTCCCCAAACACGCGATGTGAGGCGGGCAAAGGTAGCTGCAGCTTTGCCAATGCGGCTGTCGATTTCTGTATCCAGTGAGAGTTTGTCATTGATGGTAGACCATAGGTATGTGAAGTGGTGCACCACTGCCAATTCATAGTTATCGATAGTGATAACTGGTGCAGCACCCACATCCTGACTCAGCACATTCGTTTTCTTTAGACTTATTGTGAGGCCAAAGTCCTTGCATGCTTTAGTGAAGCGATTCATCAAGCTCTGAAGCTCCTGTTGGCTTTGAGTATTATTAATGCAATACACCAAAATCATTTTTCCCTTGTCACTCCTTATGGAGCAGGGAGCCCACTACTGCTGGTTTCCTTGCAGCAAGTCAGAGCCAAAGCATGATTCGCCACATGTGTCCGTGCCGTGATTGTTTCTATAGGAAATTATCTTTCACGATGATGTTGCCTACTCCATGCATAACCTCACGTTAATCGCCTTTTACGATGCCAGAAGGAACAACAGTCTTTGTCTTTCCTTATCTTGTCAGAGACTACACTGCGCATAGTAATAGATACTTTTTTTGGGGTGGGTTATGGGTGTTAGCAGACTCTACGAGAGAGAGGGGGAACAGTAGAAAGAGCCACTTGGACCCGGTTTCAACTTATAGTTGCGCGTGGAGGGAGGGGGGGGGGGGGGCTCACCTCAGCCAATGTTGCATAATCCTCCACTTTCTATCCCTTTGTCCCAAACGATGAAGGGGCCCCCAATATGAAATAGCCCAGCCCTCGCATAAGCTCTCTGAGGGCCTCGGTGTGAATGTGTTGATACGACTGCACTCATTAATTGGTCATTGCCAGTTTGCTCAAACGGTAAAACAACGGTCAATCAATCAATGCCCTTTTAGCTCCCCTAAGAGCAGAGGGTTTCAACAAACACATGTCGCGCGCCATTAGCTCAAGTTCTTTCCATGTCTTCCTGTTCATCATTTTCACGTCTGTCTCCAGTTGTCTTCTCCATACATGTCTGGGTCTATCTCTACCTCTTTTACCCTGGGGATTTCAGAACAAGGACTGCCTAGCTATGTTATCAACAGGTTTCCTCAGTGTGTGTCATATCCATCGCCAGCGTCGTCTTCTCATTTCTTACTCCTCTAACACGTGTCTGGTTCTTGTCATCGGTTCCACATTGATGACCTAGTCGAACCATTTCACGCCTGCTATTCTATGCAAAAGCCATTGAATGAAAGTCTGTAGCGTTTTGGTTGTCGTTCTCCGTGTTTTAAAGCCATGTTTATAACTTACTCACAAACTGTTAATTCAACATTTTATGCAGCTAAGATTACTTAGACTTGTGTGTTACGTAAAACAAGAATGTGATATGTCAGATTTGTTTAACCGTTTGAAATAGGAACGATGATACGAGAGATTGTGTCCGTCAAGAAATATCAAGCACTGCCTGTGACTTCTTCATTAGGTCATACGCGTAAAATAGAAGATATTTGTATATTTCATTCTTCTTAACTAATTTCTATTGTCAGTAATTGCAATGCTGAAGAGGCAGAATAATACAGACCTGGATGAACTAAGAGTAGTGCTCCACAAACTATGTCAAAGATTCAAAAGGGTTGTGATACAATGAATCCCATCTCATTGTAACATCCCCGGCAAGGAAAAGGTCGGCAGACTGGCATAGGATGGTGGAAAGCTGCCTCAGCCTGATAAAACCATAACTATCGAAGAGGCAAAGAGTTTTATCAGAAGCAGGACACAACAACATGATGCACATTACCAGCTAAGCAGAAGTGAACAACTGGTAATTTCAGACTCCACAAGGTCACAACAAATTGGTATACCATCTAATCAACAAGCTAACGGTTGGATCTACCAATGGGTGTAACTGTGGCACTGATATAATGACTGCTGAACGTCTGCTTCAGAGATGCCAATATACGAGCAACAAAGAAAGCACATTTGGCCGTCACCATTACCATTCCTGGAAAAACTCTATCCAGATATAAATAGCCTCAAGCTGACCGCTGCTTTCTTTGAAAATAAACAAGTAGACGTCTGAGAGTGTACGAAGAAGATTACTCTTCAATATGAAAAAAGTAGTAATAATAATGTCTCACCAGACTCTTTCCTTCGTAATTGCCTCTTTTTTTTTTTTTTTTTTTTTTTTTTCATGGTTCGGTTTTTACCTTCTTCTGGCGAGGCGCGTTCTTTTCAACCTATTTGGTTATATCAGAGCGCATTTACCATCCCCCCCAAAAAAGTCAACTCTGTTGACTGCTAACCCGATCAGCGTTGATAGATATTAAGTCCTGAAAAGGACTAACATTATCTACCTGCTAGCACAAATCCCTAAAAAGGACTCGCCAGCAACGCCAACGCCCGAGCTAGATTGATCCACTGTGTCGTAACTGACTCACATTACATGCAAGCATTTTATAGGATAGTGCTACGACAGAGAGGGCCCGACAGAGTGGTTAGGGCGATAGAGGGCCCGACAGAGTGGTTAGGGCGATCTAGGCAATGTTACCGGAATCCCAGGTCAGGAACCTGGTTGCGTAGCGCTCCCGTTTACCCAGCTGTAAATAAGTACCTGACTCATGCTCTTGAGTTAGGGAAAGCTGGGCCAGACAGAAAGAAATTGGTCACCCTACCTTATAAAGCAGGACCTTGTATAGTGTAGTCTCTGACATTTTACTCCCCTGTTGCAGTATCTGCTATGGATCTTTTCTTAACATCTCTTTTCTTTTACACCCGCAAATAGCAGCCATTTCATATTTATGTTCTTGTGCGCGCTTTCTTATCACTGAACATGCTAGGTCGCAGTCGATTAGACAGGTAGTACCAATTTTTATTTATTTTTCACATGTGTCCTTCCTAGCTCTCACTTTCTTTCCTTTCCTGGACGAAGGCTTTGTAGCCGCAACGTTGGTATTTTTTTTATCTTTTGTCCTAGTAAGACGAATCACTTATTTTCGATGTTTTTTTTTTTCATATCCATCTACCCTCTTAAGACAGAACGCTTCTTTTTTTTTTTTAACTTGTCAAGAACTTGAAGGTAATGCAGTGTAGAGTTATTTAAAAGATGTTTAAAAAAATATATTAAAAACCAGCGTCCGATTGGCAAAGTGAGTAGAGCGCTGGCCTCTCCATGCAAAGGTACCAGGTTCGAAAAACAGTGGTGTAGCGCTCCAGTCTACCCAGCTGTAAATGCGTACCTTACTCTGCTCTTGAGTTAGGGAGGGCAAAGGGAGCAAGGAAAGATCATTCCCAGCTCTCGAAGCTGGACCTAGTATAAAGATCTGTAACACTTAACTCCCTTATGGTAGTATCAGATATGGATCTTCCTTTACCATTACCTTTTTTAAAAATAAATATTGTCTCCCCTGCGTCAGTCTCATTTGTATGTTCTTCTTCTTCTTCCTTCTTCCTCGTTCGCCCTGAAAAGGACGGTGGTTGCGTTGTGTCTGTTTACGCCTAAGCTGTGATATCTGCATCTTTCGGTCGAGACATCCGACTTCAGCACGGCATTTTTTAGGGACCGGGTTTGCCTTCCCATTGCGATCCGCACTCGCTCAGCCAGACTGCACTGCTGCAGACTGTTTCCAGGACCACCACGTGGAGGTGGAGTGCGGTCTTGACCAGCTCTGGTTCGCTGGTCCTGATGCAAGCAGTACAGCTATGGGTCGCTGACTGCATTCACTATTGCTGCATCTTGGGGTCCCATTTGTATGTTCAAGGTAAGGTACACACGTTAACACTGCTCCGTGATTCCGGCAGAAGGCTCCTGTCAGCTCTGGTACCTGCAGACGCGGTGTGTGATAACAGTAATATGATAATAGAGAGAGCACTTTAACATTCGGATCTTGGATAAATATATATATATATATATATATATATATATATATATATATATATATATATATATATATATATATATATATATATATATATATATATATATATATATATATATATATATATATATATATATATATATATATATATATATATATATATATATATATATATACAAAAACATGTCCAAGAACGGGATATTTGATCCATATTAACAACAAATGTTCTCTCTGCGTATTAACACAGACACGAACAAAGAGTGAAAACCCGTGGCATGTGAACAGGACATGATAAACATAAAGGGGTATACTGCACGCACTCGTAAGAAATAAAGAAGTAGAAAGCTAGACATTAATAGACAAATAATAGAAATGATAGGCTCACTGTGGAATCGAACCCAAGACCATCCCGAACGGGGGTAATCGCCACCCTACGGGAGTGACTCGTAACTAAACACATTGCCAACCCAATGTAAGTCTAGCATTTCCTTGACTTTTCTATTATCTTGTTTTTCTACTTCTTTATTTCTTACGAGCGCCTGCGATATACCCATTTCTGTATATAACTCTCTGTGAGGGTTTCTCAATCGGGGATCAACGGAACCCTAGGTTCCGCTAGAGGTCGTTAGGGGTTCCGTGAGAGATCGTGACCGAAACTTCTTTTTCTTCTGCTGCGTTCGTCCTGAAAAGGACGTTTGTTACGTTGTGTCGCTGTTTACAGCAAAGCTGCGATATTTGCGCCTTTCGGCCCGACACATCCGGTTTCAGCATGGTATTTTTGTGACCGGGTTAACCTTCCCTCTTCGATCCCTACTCTCTCAGCCAGACTGCAGTGATCCAGCCTGTTTCCAGGACCACCACTTGGAGGTGGAGTAGGGACTTGGTCAGCTCCGGTTCGCTGACCGTGACGCAAGCAGTCAAGCTATGGGTCGCTGACCGAAACAAAAATAAATACACGTCGTTTTTTTTTTTTTTTTTAACTTTACGCGCCGGGCGATATTAGCGCTCGCAGTGGTGGGCAGTGACCGACCAGCTCCGTATGGCAGTGCGCAATAGGACAGTGTTCACCCTTGTTCATACCATATTTCATTAGCATCTTGTAGAGTAGAACTTTGTGATAAGTCTTTTACCTGGATAAGTTATTTTTAAAAATCAAGTAGGAAATTTTTTTTTAAAAAGTAAAAAAGTCTCTTCTACCTGCACTACTGACTTGCATTAGAGTTGATATCCTTTATAGGGAAGGGGAACCACACAACTATAGTAGGCAAATAAGTTTGACAAAATAAACAGATCCACAGAAAAGATCATTCTCTATTCAAAACAGCATTGACAATTTTTATTGGATTATTATATTTACAACTTATTAATCGCGCTTAGGTACCATGAGTTGTAAATATAATAAATTTGTATGCGGAGGTTTCATGAGACCTGAAAATTATTTCAAGGGTTCCTCCAGGATAAAATAGTTGAGAAAGACTACTGTGTGTATATATCAGGACACTGTTTGGTGGTGAGGAGATAGTGCCATTGTGAAGCATACTTTGTGACACATTTTTGGTCTCATGGTTTTAAACTTTTTTTTTTTTTTGGGTGTCATTGTTTTGTTTTTTTTTTTTGTGTTTTTTTTTTCGTACGCCCGCTATTACTCGTGGCGAAATCTCCAGTTACTATGTTTAACCTGAGACTGATTTTACGTGAGTATCCCTTTTTTCCCTGTATAATGACAGGTGTCCTCTCGCCATTCAGGCAGATACTCGCCGATTTCGGAGTCGGCTGTATTCATAATATATCACTTGAATTTTGATTTATAAAATCGCTTATGCTCGTCAGGCATTTATATATATAAATTCTTTAATATCTGTTTATTTCAGAACCACTGTCTGAACATTAATCTACATTTGGCCTTATACGCCAGAACAGTTACCATTATCATTGTTTCACACAATGCAGTTACGCCTATAATCGCGTCATCTCTATAATTCTTCGCGTGTCATACCGCGTTTGAATATTCACACTTTAATATCTTTTTAGACTCATAGGTCTTTGTGGCGAGAGGTTTTATTTGGCTGTAGGATCAGTATAGTACTGACAATTACAGAAATAGAATTTCTGCAGAAAATGGTGAAGTCCCAGTGTCTGAGAGGACTACTGGTATCACAAATTAGTTACGGCTGTGAATGTTCTGATCTCGAAACAATAGTAGAGAGGAGACCGACATAAAGCGCCACCTCCGCTGTGTAACTAACTGTGATATTAAACAAAACAAGGAAACAGATTTTTACTTAACAATGATAAAATTGACAAGTCGTTCAAAATACAATTTCCTTATATTTTATTTAGTATATACACTATCTACTCTTGTGCTGAAGGGTGAATGTTGAAAAAAATGGAACGTAATGAATTTGTAAGTTTACATATATTTTACAAATATTTATATTTATATAGACAACAAGTTTTCCACTTATAGGAACAAAAAATTATATCAGCTGTGCTGTTAATTAAGGATATAACATTTATCAGCTATGCTGTTATTTTTGTCTCTTGCTGTGCTAAGTCACTTTCTCATCACTGACAGTTTCTATGCTCACAATGCTGACAGAAATGGTACGAATGTGTACTCATCTCTTAAAACAGTTCTGTTCTCCGTAGTTTTGTTCACACAACTCCTGCTGAGGCTCGTTACTTTAGCCCACCCAAGACTGAGGGGGACTAAAGATGTAGCTTCTGTACAATCTCTATGCTCCTGCGAAGTTCCAGGCAGCGGGATTGACTCGAACATACGACCTCAGGTTTTTAGGACACAAATAAACCTGTAACAAAGCAAAAAATAGGGGCTAATTTCTGTCCTCAAGCCCACCTATTTCTATTGTATATGATATGAGCGTAATAAATTTAACAACAAAAACAACTATCAAAAAAACACCACACACACAAAAAACCCACAAACACTCCCAAAAAAAATACAACCCCCCCCCCCCCCCCCCATATAACCAAATTCTATCATAAAAATATTTAACCCCCCCCCCCTAAATAACCCCCTTTATACCCCCCACAACCACCACCCACACCCCACACATATCCTTTCACCCAAAAACACCTTTTAACAATCCCCCCCCCCCCCCCCCCCCCAACCCCCTCACCCAATTTCCTTAAAT